>CM053408.1:11808368-11823785 GCA_028644305.1 Xerus rutilus | reverse complement strand
AAAATAAAAGAAAGCAAGTATACATTTATAGGCTTAGTTATATTAGTTTTATATATACCATTTATGGTTTTCTTTCATCCTTTCACATTTCATTTACTATCTGGTTTTCATTTATTTCTTTGTTTGTTTTTGTACTGGGATTTAATCAGGGGCCTGTGCAAGTGAGGTAAGTGCTCTACCACTGAGCTACATCTATAGTCCTTGAGTTACTACTTGCTGTCACTTTCTTATGTGATATGCCTTTATTTCCTCAATTCTCTTTTGTTCTATTGTTGTAAAACATCTTCTGTTTCTATAGTTTATAAGACAAACATTACAATTATACAAATATTGTTTTATGTAATTGCACCTTAAGCCACTTGAAAGGAGGGAAAAGAAATATGCAATTTTACTGTCTTTTGTAATTACTTGTATAATTTCCTTTACTGATGCTCTTTGTTTGGATTTGTATTACTGTGTACGCCATGTACTTTCAGTCTAAATGTTTTTGTATGGAATTCTTGTAAGTCAAGTTGAGCAGCAACCATTTCTTTTCAATTTTCATTTACTTATGAATGTCCTTATTTTGTCTTCATTTGGGAAATACAGTTTATAGGATATATTTGTTGACAATTTACACTATTTTGTTTGTTTGTTTTTTATATTTAACATTTGAGTATATCATTCCATTGTCTTTTTGACCTCCATTTATTAAGATAAGAAGTCAACTGCTCATCTTTAGATTTATCACATGATTAGTTTTTTTTCTCTCAATTGTTTTCAAGAATTTTTTCCAGCAATATTTTGATCATTTTGTGCGTGAGTGTGGACCTCTCTGTTAGTGTCCTACTTGAAATTTGTTGAATTTCCATGTTGTATAAGTTAATGGCCTTTCATTAGTGATTAGTTGTCATTCACATTTCTTCACATATATATGTTTTCTATTCGTTCATCCTTTCTTTCAAGACATGATTATGTGTATCTTAATAGGTATGATGGTAAGCCGGGCGCGGTGGCTCAAGCCTGTAATCCCAGCACTTAGGGAGGCTGAGACAGGAGAATCGCGAGTTCAAAGCCAGCCTCAGCAACGGCGAGGCGCTAAGCAACTCAGTGAGACCCTGTCTCTACATAAAACACAAAAAATAGGGCTGGGGATGTGGCTCAGTGGTCGAGTGCCCCTGAGTTCAATCCCCAGTACCACAAAAAAAAAAAAAAAAAAAAATAGGTATGATGGTGTCTCACATGTCTCTAAGGCTCATTTCTCCTTGTAGATTTCTCTTCTTCAGATTGCATAATATCTATTAATCTATGTCCAAATTAACTAATTCAGTTTTTTTCTGCCAGTGATGTCTTTAATCATATTTTACCCTTGGTTTAGCTAGTTAATTAAGGGTCACCATTAAGTCTAATCCTTCCCATTTTAGCACATATCTACCATTATAAATAAAATATTCTTTTTTGTTGCTAGAAATAATTTAATCTTGTATCTGACCCATTCTTAAAAGGTCTTTTAATTAAAGTGTTTAGATTATTTACACAGCTGACATTATAATTTATATTATTTTAAATACACTATCATGGTAATTGTTTTACATTGATACTAGTTATATGTATTTTGTTACAGTATTTTCTCCTCTTTCTTCCTGTTTAATAAAGTTTCCATTTTGTATGATTCCATTTTGTTTTCATTGCTTTTTAGGCACACCTGTTTTTTATCAATTGCACTAAATTATATGAATCTTTAATACATCACTATTTACATTCATATAATATTCTTCCACTTTGTGTCCAATATATATGCCTTAGGATGCTCCATTTCCATTTTATCATTTGTAATCAGTACTACAATGAATAAGGTCCTCAAAAAATTCACCTACATTCAGAACCTAACTATATGACCTTATGTTGAGATAGGTTCTTTGCAGATGTAATCAAGTTAATATGAGGTCATACTGGATTAGGGTGACCTCTAAGTACAAAAGAATGGATGTTATCAGAAGAGGAAAATATGATCACATATGCATCCATACACAGAGAAGGAAGTTAAATATATGAATATTGAAAGCAGAATTCGTGATGATGCACATATGAGATAAAGAATGCCATGGGTCTCTGGCAACCAGAGAAGTTGGAAGAGAGACAAAGAACAGATTCTCTTCTAGGGACCTTAAAGGAAGTATGACCCTGCTAGATCTTGGATTTCAGACTTCTAGCATCCAAATCTGTGAGTGAAAGTGTCTGTTGTTCTAAGCTACAAGGTTTGTAGTCATGTGCTATAGCAACCCTAGGAAACAATACATATGTTTCCATATAATGGTCCATCTTTACTTTTATACTTGTTTTGCATTCCACAAGTACATGCTATTATTTCTGTTTAAAATAAAATACCTAGACTATTATCTATTATATAAAGAATAAGGAATGCATTTATATGTGTACAAATAGAACCTATTTATTAGGTTCTTTGTTCTTTTATGTAGGTCAAACTTTTCAACTTCTTTTGTTTTATTTTATTCCTGTATGAAAGTATCTTTTGTAATATCTCAAAGTGTAGGCTTTGGGGTGAAAAATTAGTTCAACTTTTTTTGACCCCAAATCTTTATTGTTCTTAAATTTTGAGAGATATTTTATGGATTATAGAAATAAAAATTTCTATATAGACTAGCAGTTTGTCTCAGCACATGAAAACTATTTTCTCTCCCTCTACAGTATATGTCAAGATGTTCTTTGTATGTACTTCTGTGTATACAGAAAAGACTCAAAGGAGTCCATATGAATATTTTTTGATCTCTTTTCTTTTACAGCTTTCTCTTCTTTGGAGCTCTTCATTGCAACTTCTATACCTCAGTTTCTACTATTTGATCCTAAATTCAGTGAGACATACATTCTCTGTTGAGATAATCCTTCCCTTTAACAAAATTTTTATTTTTCCTTTGTATATATACATGATAACAGAGTGTATTTTGGCATGTTATACATATATGCTGAAGCTGGCTTTGATCTCACAATTCTCCAGTCTCAGCCTCCCAAAGTGCTGGGATTACAGGTGTTCACGACCATGACTGGGTTTGGCAAGTCCTTTCGCACTTAACATTTTGAAATTTTTTGTCATCAAAAAAGTAAAAAGGATTAAATATTTATGTAATTTATAAGAAATCATATTGTATTTCCACAACCAAACACCATAATAGATTAGAGCAATCATTTACATTAACCAGCTGATGGACAATTGTTGGTCCATAAATCTAACATGAAATTTTTCATTTTCAGTGCATTAAGATTGAACTCGTGGTACAAAACCTATACTAGGTAAAACTGGAGGTATGTTATCATGAATCAAAGCAGTGCCACCAATCTATGTGTAGATGATTTTTTCTTCATTGCTTTACACTTGCAATAAAATTAGAAACTCTAGTTTGTGTAGTTCGTATAAGATTTCCCTTGCTGATGCATTATACATTATTGATTTGTTTTGTGAATTTGTAATATTCTGTGTGATCATAGGAAACATGCATAAAGCACTTAATCTTGGCATAACTTACAATGGTTATCTCAAAGCACAGTACTCCTGGAATACTTTGAGTTGCTAGTTTAACTGGCCATTTGTTAATGGAACACAAATATACCAACAATTAAGTTAAAAGGACATTACTAAATTCTTAAACTGCATATCAATATTTGTATTGACATTTTACATCAAGTAAAACAAAATATTGAATGTAGAAATAGGAGAATCTACCAGACTTCATAGACATTTGCAAAAAATGTAAAATAGTGGCAAGCTTCTCATTAAGTATTTCATTTTGGAAAAACAATTACTTTGATAGAGTAGTATTATTTACATTAAGATACATAGTATTTAGTAGATTTATCATTGTTCTTCATAAATGAATTAATACAAGAATATTTTTTAAATTTCAGTTTTACTAATAATATGCTGACTATTGTTAGACATCACTCATGTAAACAAAAAGTCTTGTGGGTCCTCAACAAGTTTTAAGAATGTAAAGGTGTATTGAGAACTGCTAGATTACATGGAGAGTAGAAAGGCAAATTTCTGTCCTGTAACACATTCCATTCTATATCTCATTAAACTCATTACATATTATGTTTAAATTAAATCCCATAAGCCATTACAAAGTTTTGCTGCTTTTATATAACATCAATTTCATGCCGCTTTAAATTATTTAAAAAGGTGCTTTTTTATTTAAATTTAGCCATGATTTTATTTTGTAATTATAGCCATTTTGTACAGAATAATTTGTATCTAAGAAAAAAATGTTTAAAATTATTAGTAATTTAATCTTCTTGAACTTAAACTGGGCTATAGCATTATTTCATTTGTTCCACTAAACATGGAAAACAGAATGGTGAGGAGAGTTCTATTAGATCCCCTAGATATTTTTCACAGTGAGGAGGTAATGATAAAGCATAACAGAGAATATAAAATATTTATGTAGTGTCACTTGTGTTGCACGTTTGGGAAATCAATTGTTTTAACAATTGCATTTTACAATACCTTGGATCCTGAGCCTACTGTGCCAAGAATAAGAGAGTTTATAGAGGTAGAGAGTGAAAACACCAAGTATGTAAAACTTCTTAAAAGTGCACATCCTGGAGCTGTAAAGAGAGAAACCATGGCACTGGCAGAAGCTAAACCATCAAGAATCTTGCTCTCTACCTCATAGGCACTGAAACGTCCTTTTCAAAGTTCTTATATTTTCCTTATATTGTCTGATATCCTTCCAAGAATATGTTCTATAAGATAACACTAATAATAATACATGAATAATACTATGCTGTTTGTGAAAAAATTTAGATGGAAAGATAATTACTCAATTTAAAAAGAACTGTAATTTTTTTCAGAATCAGGAGACCACTCTTTGTGTCAAAGTATTTTATTTTTAATATAATTATTCTCTTCATTGTTATTTTATGATGTTTCATAGACAGATAAAATTTTGTAAAACATATTGCAATTTACATGATTACTACATTACCTTGAATATATATATATATGAATAAAATACACAAAACTGAAGATATCATGACATGTATGTGATTTAAATAATGTATACTTATATAAACTTTTATTTTTGATAAACAAAATTCACTATTTGTTCTACTTACCAAGATTTTATATTTAAATATCATTTCAAGTCTGAAAATTATTAAGTAGTTTGATTGGAATATAATGAACATGAAGATGGCTACAAGAAAGAATACTGAATAGCAATGTAAAATTTACAATTTTAAGGAATTATTTTGTCATTTAATTATCTAAAGCTAGAAAACTGGCATAAATAAGAAAGACCAAAGAATAAGTCAATGTATTTTTATATATAGATTGTATCAATAAACTTGAATTTTATATAAAACCCAATGTATCATTGCACAATGCTTTATTCCTCATTTTGTATTGAAGATAAGTATGCAGTAAGACATTCCTTTTTTTACTATTTCTCTAGGTGTTGGCAAATGCATAACCATTCCCCTGTTATCAGGCTACAATGCTCTTCCACCAGCCCACCCATCCCCATACCACTTCTCCCTTCTAGTTCTGTATTCAACTTATCCCCACAGTCCAGCTCCTGTGGAAGTAATGTGCTTCAGTTTCTATAATTTTGACTTGTCCAAAAGGTCCTGTAACTGTATTGTACAATGTAATTACATCATAAACTCAGATCTTATCATCTTTGTAGTGTGTTGCCTATCATTTAGCCTAATTAACTTGAGATTTATGCAAATTGGTATGTGTATCATCAGTTTCTACTAACTCTTGTTCAATTTCATGGTTGTTTCCAATTTGAGGAGAGTTAAAAATAATGATACAACAAATGTTTCTGCAAAGGATTTTCCAAAAGATGTTTACTTTGCTAGAGACTTATGAGTGAAAGTGTTTTTGGTTGTTTGGTAACTTTGTAATACCATCAAACTGTTTGCCCAATACACCTGTACCATTTCACATTCTCCTAAGTATCATATGACTATTTCAGGTACTCTGCATCTTTAATAATTTAGGATTATTTTTATTGTCATTTTAACCAATTAAATACTAAAGCATACCAAGTATCCTAAGTGCTGTTTAGCTATCCTTTATGTGTAGTTGGTTAATTATCTGTTCAAGTTTATTAACTGATTTGTAATTGGGTGTTTTAATCTCATTCTTGAGTCTGGAAAGTTCTTTTTTGTAATCTCTCAGTCTGCACCTTGTCTTTTTGTAGCACAAAAAAAAGACATCATCCTCATATCAGGTAAAGTGAACGTCAAACCAAAGTTAGTGAAAAGGGATAAAGAAGCACATTTCATACTTCTTAAGGGAATCATACATGAACAAGACATAATGATCATAAATATATATGCCCCAAACAATGAGGCATCTACATATATCAATCAAATCCTTCTCAATCACAAGAATCAAATAGAATACAACATAATAATACTTGGTGACTTTAACACAACTCTCTCACCACTGGATAGATCTTCCAAACAAAAACTAAACAAAGAAACCATAGAACTCAATAAAACAATCAATAATTTAGACTTAATAAGACATATATAGAGTATTTCATTCATCAACGAGTGAATACACATTTTTTCTCAGGAGCACATGAATCCATCTCCCAAACAGATCATATGTTATGTCACAAAGCCAGTCTTAGCAAATACAAAAAAATAAAGATACTACCTGCATCATATCTGACCACAATGGAATATAATTAGAAATCAATGACAGATTAAAAACTAGAAACTACTCCAACACTTGGAATCTAGATAATACACTATTGAATGACACTTGGATAACAGAAGACATCAGAAAGAGATAAAAATATTCCTAGAGATAAATAAAAATTCTGATACAATATATCAAAATCTCTGGTACACCATGAAGGCAGTGCTAAGAGGAAAGTTCACTGCATTAAGCTTATTCTTTAAAAGAAGAAAAAGTCAACAAATAAATGACTTGACTCTACATCTCAAAGCCCTAGAAAAAGAAGAACAAGCCAACCCCAAAAGAAGTAGAAGACAGGAAATAATCAAAATCAGGGCTGAAATCAACAAAATCGAAACAAAAGAAACAATTCAAAAAATAGACAAAACCAAAAGCTGGTTCTTTGAAAACATAAACAAAATTGACAAACCCTTAGCCACCCTAACAAAAAGAAGGAGAGAGAAAACCCAAATTACTAAAATTTATGATGAAAAAGGAAACATCATGACAGACACTACTGAAATACAGAGGATCATTAGAAATTATTTTGAAAATTTATACTCCAGTAAAATAGAAAACCCTGAAGACACCAACAAATTTCTAGAGGCATATGGCCTACCCAAACTGAACCAGGAGGTCATATACAACTTAAAAGATCAATTTCAAGCAAGGAAAAATAAGATGCCATCAAAAACCTGCCAACCAAGAAAAGCCCAGGACCAAATGGATTCTCAGCTGAGTTCTACAAGACCCACAAAGAATAATTAATACCAATACTCCTCAAGCTATTTCATGAAATAGAAAAGGAGGGAACCCTGCCAAACTCATTCTATGAGGCAAGTATCACCCTGATACCAAAACCAGACAGAGACACATCAAAGAAAGAAAATTTTAGACCAATATCCCTAATGAACATAGATGTGAAACATTCTCAATAAAATTTTGGCAAATTGCATACAAAAACATATTTAAAAAATACTGCACCATGACCAAGTGTGGTTCATTCCGGGGATGCAAGGTTGGTTCAACATATGGAAATCAATTAACGTAATCCATCACATCAAGAGACTTAAAGACAAGAATCATATGATTTTATCAATAGATGCAGAGAAAGCATTTGACAAAATACAGAACCGCTTTATGTTCAAAACACTAGAAAAACTAGGGATAGTAGGCATATACCTCAACTTTGTAAAAGTTATCTATGCTAAACCCAAGGGCAACATCATCCTAAATGGACAAAAATTAGAAGCATTCCCTCTAAAAACAGGAACAAGACAGGGATAACCTCTTTCACCACTGCTATTCAACATAGTCCTTGAAACATTAGCCAGAGCAATTAGACAGATGAAAGAAATTAAAGGGATAGGAATAGGAAAAGAAGAATTCAAACTATCATTATTTACTGATGACATGATTCTATACTTACAGGATACAAAAAATTCCACCAGAAAACTTACAGAATTCATAAATGAATTCAGCAAAGTTGCAGGATATAAAATCAACACCCATACATCAATTTCATTTCTATACATCAGTGATAAATCCTCTGAAAGAGAAATTAGGAAAACTACTCCATTCACAACAGCCTCAAAATAAAAAACTTGAGAATTAATTTAAAAAAGAGATGAAAGCTCTCTATGATGAAAACTACAAGACAATAAAGAAAGAAATTGAACAAGACCTTAGAAGATGGAAAATCTCCCATGCTCTTGGATAGGCAGAATCAATATTGACAAAATGGCCATACTATCCAAAGTGCCATATAGATTCAATATGATTCCAATTAATATCCCAACATTATTTCTTATAGAAATAGAAAAGGCAATCATGAAATTCATTTGGAAGAATAAGAGACCTAGAATAGCCAAAGCAATCCTTAGCAAGAAGAGTGAAGCAGGAGGAATCACAATACCACACCTTAAACTATACTACAAAGCTGTAGTAACAACAACAGCATGGTACTGGTACCAAAATAGATATGTAAACCAATGGTACAGAATAGAAGACACAGAGACAAACCCACTTAAACACAGTTATCTTATACTAGACAAAGGTGCCAAACACTTCCATTGGAGGAAAAACAGCCTCTTCAACAAATGGTACTGGGAAAACTGGAAATCCATATGTAGCAAAATGAATCTAAATCCCTATCTCTCACCATGCACAAAATTCAACTCAAAGTGGATCAATAACCTGGAAATTAGACCAGAGACCCTACTCATAATAGAAGAAAAAGTAGGCCCAAATCTTCATCATGTAGGATTAGGACCTTACTTCCTTAACAAGACTCCTATATTGCAAGAGGTAAAATCAAGAATCAATAAATAGGACAGATTCATACTAAATCGCTTGTTCTCAACAAAAGAAATAATCAATGAAGTGAACAGAGTCTACATTCTGGGAGCAAGTTTTTGCCACATGCACATCAGATAGAGTACTAATCTCCAGGATATATAACGAACTCATAAAACTTAACACCACAAAAACAAACCACCTAATCAATAATTGGGCTAAGGAACTGAACAGACATTTCTCAGAAGAAGATATACAATTGATCAACAGACATATGAAAAAATGTTCAACATCTCTAGCAATTAGAAAAATGCAAATCAAAACTACTCTAAGATTTTATCTTACTCCAGTTAGAAAGACAATTATCAAGAATACAAACGACAGTAAGTGTTGGCAAAGTTGTGGGGGGAAAAGCACTCTACATTACTGGTGGGACTGCAAAAATCCAATCTGGAAAGCAGTATGGAGATTCCTTAGAAAACTTGAAATGGAGCCACCATTTGACCCAGCTGTCCCACTCCTCGGTCTATACCCAGAAGACTTAAAAACAGCATACTACAGTAAGGCAGCCACTTCAATGTTTATAGCAGCTCAATTCACAATAGCTAAACTGTGGAACCAACCTAGATGCCCTTCGACAGATGAATGGATAAAGAAACTGTGGTATATATACACAGTGGAATATTACTCAACAATAAGAGAGAATAAGATTCTGGCATTTGCAGGTAAATGGAAGGAGTTGGAGAATATCATGCTAAGTGAAGTAAGCCAATTCCAAAAAACCAAAGGCCAAATGTTCTCTCTGATAAGTGGATGCTGATCCATAATGGAGGAGAGGACATGAGAAGAACAGAGGAAATTTGATCAAAGGCGAGGGAGAGGAAAGGGGCATGGGGACAGTAAAGATGGTGGAATGAGCTGGACATCATAGCCCTAGCTTCATGTATGACTGCATGTATGATGTGATTCTACAACCAGAGAAATGAAAAGTTGTGCTCCATCTGTGTACAATGAATGAAAATTCATTCTGCTATCATGTATGCCTAAGTAGAATTAAAAAAAAGAGAAAGATGTAAAAAAAATGCCTTTAAACTAATTCTACTTAAATTTCTGGATAGACACTATTTTTGCACAGTCTTTATATAAAGTCGGAAGGTAAATTGCATACAGGATGGAAAGGTCATCTTTTTGGTTAAAGTATTTCCTCTTTTTTAAAAGGGGGGATCTCATGAAAATAAAAGGGAGGACAGTCAAGTAAAGATGGGGAGCAACAAGGGAAGAGTAGGATAGGAAAGGGGAGGAATAGCAGCATGAAATTAGTCAAACTATCTCATGATCATATATGAACACATAATGAATTACATAATTATGTATAACTATAATGCACCAAAATTTTTCCCTTTTAATAATTTCAAAAGTTACACAATAGAAAGTAATATTGTGATTGTCAGAAGTTCATTATGTTTAGTTGTCACAATCATAGTTCCCCCACAGAGGTGCCAACATTAATTCCAGCATATCACCTTCTAGAGGAGCTGGGATCAATGTTACCCATTGAAATACACATATTTCCAAAAAATTCTCACATTAATTTCTCTTTTTTAGTGATGTCAGATATTAACAGGTAGCTTCTCAAGAAACACCGTCTCCTAGTGGGAACATAAGAGTAGATAGGTTCTTTATTGAGAGTGTTCTTCATATCCAACCCAAACCTTTTGAAAGGAAAATGAAGCAGAAGGACTGATCAGAGGAAGCAGACCTGGGATGCTGACCTAATAACAGCTGGCCCAATGCCTACAGAAGTTCTGCAGCTGCAATATGAATATCTGAAGGGATATTCCCTTCAGAGCTGGACCAGATTAGGCCCAAATGTCTAGGCCTTTATGAACTCAGAATGCACTGCTTCAGGAATCTCAGGTCAAGAGCACTGCTTTAAATTTAATGGATTGTGCAGAATATCCAATACTTTCGCTCTCAGCATTTTGCCGTTACCATGGTGGAGAGTTCCAAGACTCAAGTTTATCTACTATGAATAACTCAAGTTTTTCTACTATGAATAAACTGTTTAATGGAGATTTTTTTTTGTTAAATCCTAACACATAGTATCTCTGCTAGTGGAAAATATAGTGGATGAAGTCTTTTTGAGACAATGGCACACATGGAGGTTGGCAGTGTTATTTCAGTATCTTCTACTTTCTAAAATCAGGGTTAACTATAGGGCCCAGCCATTATATCTGATTGGATGTGCAGGTTTTGTTCCAGAATGAGAATTTCTGGAGTTTGTCCTAATTTAAGAACTTTTAAACCTATTTCAGAAAATTATGTTGGCCTAGAAAGATTTCTTTTTTCCTTTAGTGAGTTGCTTTATCTCCATGAGAATAGCTTAGAGGGATTTGATCTTTCATGTTTGGAGAACATCTTTGAATCAAAGAGCCTATGTGGTTATGGAAACTTTTGCAGAAAAAGTTAACAAAACAATAGTGTTTCCAAAGGTTTTTATCAACAATGAAATTTGCCATATATAATTATATGTGATCTAATGGGCAATAGAATATTGCCTATGGGCTTTAATATTTGGTTTCTTTGAATTCAGCAGATATATTTCTTACCTACAAATTTAGATGTTCCACAATAAATAACCAACAGGTATGTCCAAGGTGTGGGGGACCCATATACCTGTTGGTTATTTATTGTGGAACATCTAAATTTGTAGGTAAGAAATATATCTGCTGAATTCAAAGAAACCAAATATTCTACCATTGATAACTGTAAGTTCATTAGTTTCTCTTTTAATAGGGATTAAAATTTCACACTCAAGTTGAATGATTTAGGGTTTTATTTTATTATTCAACATTTCATTATTTCTTACTTGGAAAGCATGAAATGTGCAAGAAGAGGTTTTTTGCTTTCTATAACTTTTCTGTTGAAGGTGGCAATGTAAAAATTTTGTAAATATAATTAAACATTTGGACACCAACTAGCAGTCCACAGTGTGTAAAATTTGCCCAACTCACTGACGATATACCGGAAGAGACGTAAAAGATTTCTGAGGGAGGATGACAAATGTGTACTACCAAAGACTTTTTTTTTTTTGATGCCAGGAAACGAACCCAGGGGAGCTTAACCACTGAGCCATATCCCCAGCCCCTGTTTTTTATACTTTATTTAAAGACAGGGTCTCGCTAAATTGCTTAGAGCTTTGCTAAGTTGCTGAGGCTGGCTTTGAACTCACAATCTGCCAGCCGCAGCCTCCAGAGCTGCCAAGATTATAGGCGTGTGCCTCCAGGCCCAGCTGCAAGCCCGTCTTGAGGAAGACATGCTGATTTTTGTATTCTGGAAAAGTATACACAGGAAGGCATTAAGAAGCCAAAGGCTGTATACAAATGCCAATAAAGACAACAAGAGTTTCAGTCATTGTAGACTAGTAATGGTCATGTTCTTGGTAAAATTTTGGTAGTTTACAATACAGTGCCAAACAGCAATGACTTTTAGAAAATTATATATAATACTCAATTTCTATAAATCTTGTAAGAAAAGGCTACCTGTTTCTTTCTAATATTAGTTTGTTATGTTTTCAGCAGCTGTAAGAAGCATGGTAGTTCTTGCTATGCACTTGAGTAACAATTTAAGAAGGTTATTAGCAGGGGTTGTAGTGAACATGTTCAATCACTATATTCACAAACCTGCTCCTGCAGAACACTCGTATAAATTGTATATGCTTTCCAAAGAAGGACAGCCATACTCCTTGCAATTGAATAATAATACTAAAAGTAATGACCAGTACTGTAACTATGATAATGAACACAAGTTTTGGTACTTAGTAATCTCATGAAGCTGATTAGCCTTCTCTGGAAAGTAAATAGAAAATTGTGTTTAAAAGAAAAATCAATTCTGTGTTTTCACATTATCATATCACTTTGTATATGTTCCTGCCTAGCTCAAGCAGTCAAATCCATTCATTTTCACCATTATTGTAGCCATTGTAGCTTCCAGTTGAGCTCACACAAGGAATATGTTTAAGTCCTTCTTGGGGTCCAAATACATTTGCACAGAAGTAAACAGGCATGAAGTGCTCTTACCATGTGGCATTAATGTAAAGTGTCATTTATTAATGTAAAGATACACTCAGAGTCAATGGAAACACCTGAACACACATAATCCTAGAGCCCTAAGGATCCTACAGAAAGGTAAGTTGGGATTGATCATAGCTGAAAAATCAAGGAAGAATGTCAGAAAAGAGATTCTGGGTTATGTGAATTTACATGCTAATAGGAGACTGAAAAGCAGGTCAGGAACCATGTTTTCAAACATGTAACTATTACAGCTCCCTGATCATGCTTTGCCAGGGCCCTGCTGTTTGTACCATCCCAAAGCTATTTGTTGCTCTGCTGATACTCTTGTATACAAAGCTACTTTTCATTAAGCTTCCAAAGATAACCCCAGGGCTATCAAGACATGCCTTTTTTATTTCAATGCATATTAATGAATTTATGAAATATTTATCATAGCAATGATTATCGAATGTTGATAGGAAGGAAACAAAGTAAAGACCCATTGTAGATTTTAATTTTAAAAGTGAAGGTGTATATTAACAATGGACTACTTGTATCTATCTCATTCCAGCTATGCACTCATGCAAGTACCATTTCTGTATGAGCCGATGTGAAGAGAAACAGACTCAGCAAAGGACACCACTCACCTTCCTCTGAAGTACCCAGAAAGAGTAGACAGGAGAATGGTGTGACAGATGGATGCGCACTTCTAAAACATGCCCCATTGCCCCTAAAATGTGTCTGCATCTGAGAGAAGGAAGAGGTGTGGGTGGGTGGGAGGCTTACCTTCTCACTGAATTCACTTTCAAAATAAGGACTCACTGTGGCCCAGACCTTCATTTCTAATACCTTTTTCCAATTAAAAGTGCCAAGGCTTCATAGAGAAATACCTGATTCTAAGGCTGGGACATGAGAAATCAGAGAACACTGAGCATCTTGTTATGCCAGGAACAAACTTTGCAATGATGTGGACATTTAAAGGGATACAGAAGCATATTAAAGAATTCTTAATGTCCAAAGCTAGAATATATGAAAATACAATGACTAATATCATATTGGGTTATGAACTAAAGTATAAGATAAATATCCATGAGTCCATATTTACATAAATAAATGATTCAATAAATAAAGTGGGAGAAATAGGCTCATATGTGTAGAAAAATTCCAATTAATTCATGTAGATGCTCTTTACTCAAGAAGGTGGAATGTAACTCTACGTTTGGGCTGTATAAATGGAATCCTTCAAAAATATTACTACAAATGGAGAAAAAAAACAGTAAATATATTGAAGAAACACACAAGCGTTATACCACCCAGATGGAGGTTGATAAAAATAGTGACAAGTGATGTTGGTACCATGTACCTTTAATATGATATGATGAAAATGGCATATTAGCTCTGTAACTTTCCTCCCCCTAAACCTATAATCTTTTTTTTTTTTTTTTTGGTACTGGGGAGTGAACTCAGGGGCATTTGACCACTGAGGCACATCCCCAGCCCCATTTTGTGTTTTAGTAGAGACAGGGTCTCACTGAGTTGCTTAGCGCCTCGCCCTTGCTGAGGCTGGCTTTGAACTCGCGATTCTCCTGTCTCAGCCTCCCTGAGTGCTGGGATTACAAGCTTGCGCCACCATGCCCAGCTAAACCCATAATCTTTATCTGACATTAAGAGAAAAAAAAGAGAGAGAGAGAAATCCAAATTATAGGACATTTAATATAATACCTTGTTTTTAAAATAGTCAAGATCATAAAAATCTCAAAAAATATGTCATATACTAGAAGACCCTACAAATTCATGACCACTAAATATAAGATTGTGTCCCTGCCTACCATCTGGAATAAGAAAGGATATTAGTTAAAAATTAAGGAAATTTATATGAATTATGAGCTTTAATTAATAATGTTTCAATATTGATTCATCAGTTGTGACAGATCTATTTTGCTAATAATGGCAATTGCTAACAATAGAGAGGATTGGATGTAATGTGCACTTGCTTTTCAAATATTATTTTTAAAAAAAAACAAAAAGTAATAGGGATAATATTTAAAATTTTCTTTATTACAAAAATTGATAAAAACAATTTCCCAACAAATTAATTTGTATTTTGCATTTACAAAAATATATCATACATTTTCTTCATAAATATTTTCAATAAAAAATTAGCATATTTTCTGCATCTGGGGGAATGGGTATAGTAAATATGGTTGATAAAAATATATATAAAAATATATATATATATATACTGTTCATTGAAAGTGCATATAAAGATGTTTAATATGAAGAATGTAATCTGCTTATAATTTTGTGCAAAGTTAGAAAAATTATGATTGAAACAATTTTTTTCTATTTGCCTCAACAAATGTTTTCAGTGAATAGTGT
>CM053408.1:11780458-11808268 GCA_028644305.1 Xerus rutilus | reverse complement strand
GAAATGCAACTTTTGGGAAAAAAATAAAATAAAAAAAAAATAAATAAAAATAAAAAAAAATAAAATAAAAAAAAAAAATTAGCACATTTTAAGGATAAATATTGCCAGTAGTAAACTGAGAGGAAGTTACATGAACATATGGTTTCATTCTCTGTTTAAATGTTTTTAATTAAATCTGCAGGAAGATTTATAAAATAAATAGGCTGGATAATATTGAGAGAAGTTTTTGATAGTGTTAAAATAAATGTTTGGTTTTCCTCAAGGCTTGATCAAAATATATCATTTTATTCTTTAGCAGAACATATTATATTTAATTCAAGATACTTATTTCTTATTTATTTGCTATTATGGCTTACACAACTGACATTTTATGCTGATTTCCTTGTGCAACAGCCATATTGTAGGGAAAAGAGGCTATTTCATCTGCAACACAAACATTTCATAGATGAGAGATTTAAAATAAAAGATTAAAAATTTCAAGCTTACTAAAGTAAAAATAGAATAGAAATTTGGGACATGCTTTCATTGTATTTTGAATGATTCTAAAGGCTTTTTATATTCCCTCACATTAAAAGTCACTAACAAAACCCCCACATTGATATGTTGCTGTTTTCACCGAAGTCATAAAGGGATTTGGAATAAAAAGACAAAGATTTTGAAAAGTAGGTTCAATAAAACATATGCAAAATAACTGTGCACTTGTCTGAGATATAAATGGGTGAAAACTCACATATTCACATAAGACCACACTCCAACACATAAGCATATGTCTACCTTTGGACACTAATTATGTCTTAATCTGAATTGTAACCTAATATATATATATATATATATATATATATATATATATATATATATATGTTTTTTTATATATATGGGGATTTTTTTTTTTTGGTATCGGGGATTGAACTCAGGGGCACTCAACCACTGAGCCACATCCCCAGCCCTATTTTGTGTTTTATGTAGAGACAGGGTCTCACTGAGTTGCTCAGCACCTCACCGTTGCTGAGGCTGGCTTTGAACTCATGATTCTCCTGTCTCAGCCTCCCTAAGTGCTGGGATTACAGGCGTGCGCCACCACACCTGGCTTGTAACCTAATATTGAGTAAAATATTTATTTATTTATTTAATTTATAAAGATATTCCCAAACCCTGGGACTTGGTGGCACCTCAGCCTTATGTACTATAGGACTTCATTCATGTTCCACCTTGAGTTGTGTGGAACACAGATGAAGCAATTTCTGTGATCAGTATATAAAGAAAACCCAAATAAGAACAATTTGATATGAAGGAGTTTATTTATACAACTTGAAAAAAATCCACATGTAAGTACTCTAGGACGGGTGCAGTAGCCTGATACAGTCATGATAAACAGCTCAGGGAAGTCGAATGTCTCAAAGCTTTTCTGTATTTCTGCTACACTCTTCTTCATTTCACTGTTATATATGCAAGACAGTTCCCACTTATCTTGTCCTAGCATCCTATTCCAAGTAGAAGAAAAAGAAGGAAAACATTAAAGAGGCAACCACATAAGCTGGTTCTCTCTTAAAAGACTTTCAAAGACACTCCCACCACCTCTGTGACTGTCACGTATGGCGGTGGTCAGGTATATGTCACATAGACATATGTCACCATAAAAGAAGTCAGACATTCAAGTACTTTTAGAGAGCATATAAATTTATTTCTAATACTCATAGTAAAGAAAAGGCAGAGGGATGATATTGGATAGACCCATGCCCTCATCTGCCACAAAGAGTATCTCTGCAAGAGGTTGCTTCCATCAGCTTTTGATTAGGTTTGATCTTCAAACCAAAGTTGCTAAAATGATTGTCAAATTTGGTAATATATTGATGGCTTCAATTTAAGAAGTTTAGAAAATAGTATATTCAAAGAAAAGTACAGCCAACTATAGTTTTATCAGAGTTGACTATTCAAAATATTTTAAGGTACAGATATTCATATCAATACATATTATTATTCATTACCAGCATCATATCATATATAAAATGTGTATTTTTACCTTATTTTAATTATATTCCTGTTTCATTGTATTTTCAGTATGTGTTTCCATAGTATTTATCAAAAGGTCCTAAAATGCTTACTTACTATACATTGCTGCATAGCAATAGCATACTATCTAAAAGTAACTTTAATAATATAAAACAATAGAACATTACAGTATGAAAAGATTTATTTTCAAGCCCTGAAGATACTTAATATGATTCTTATTGATGCCCATATACTTCTATTATTATTAAGAGATGGTTAACTACTTTATGGAATATCATCAAGTTGTACTTAATTGTGGGATGTTGCAAATGTGCTTTTAAACTATATTTGAAAAATCTAGCAAATGAGACCATAAATTTGAAACAACAAACATTCCTGTAAAATTTTAAGAATGGATAAACTCTGCTGAGAATTTAGGTTCTTTCTACCATCTGTTCAAATTATTTTTCACACTCTCTCTTTAAATAGATTACTAAATATATCTCCACAGCTCGTATCCCACAAGCACTAAAAACTAAGGCAAGGTCTTGGCACATAAATAATATTATTACACCTTTATTATTTCAATTCATAATATGACAATTAACTCAACCTGGGAAAAATAGTCTTAATATTAACTTTAAGTCAACAGCTAGTAGCATTTACTCATTCATCCATTTCCTTCACTGTTTGAATAATCACTTTTTAACTTTTATATCATGTCTGCTGTGAATCTTCTATTTTCTGCACTAAGCAATAATATCCAAATCACAATTCCTTCTAAATTTTATGAGAGGATGTTTTAAGGTCTCTGCTATCGGCTGAATGTTTATGCCTTTCCTTTCCAAGTTCAAGTTCAAGTTTCAAGTTCAAGTTCAAGCCTTAGTCCCCATTGTGATGGGGAGGTCATTAGGTCCTAAGCATGAAGTCCTCCGGAGTGGGATAGAACACTTACAAAGAGTCACTGGAAAGAAAATCTCTCCACTACCTAAGGGTTCAACAGGAAAGTGGCTGTCTGCAAGCTAGTAAGAGAGCCCTTGCCAAGAAACAACTAGGTGGCACCTTAATCTTGGACTTTCCAGCCTCTGGAACTGTGATAAATCAATTTCTGACCTGTAAGCCTCACTGGCTGTGATTGCAGTTATAACACTCTGTGCTAGGACAGACTTCTGCCGTGGTATTGGAACATGGAAGATTGGGTTGGATTTCCATTTGCATGTGTGTCTAACAGAAATCATAGGCAGTTTTATCTTGAATGACTAAGGCAGGATCTCATCAACATAGGTACATTATGAGAATTTTCACAAGAGCACAAAGCATGAGAATTTAAAATATCAGTTTCCTTTATTAGACTGTCATTGTTTTCTTGTGGCTGCTATAATAGTTTACCACAAACCTTCTCTCTTAACACAACAGAAATGTATTCTTTCACAGTTTCGGAGGAACAAAGTCTGAAATCAAGATACCAGAGTTAATTTGGCTCCAGATATTCGAGAGGAAAATTCTTCCTTCCATCTTCTAGATTCTCCAGGTATTCTTGAAATAACACCTGCAAGCTGGGCATGCTGGATCATGCCTGTAATCTCAATGGCTCAGGAAGCTGAGGCAGGAGGATTTCAAGTTAAAAGCAATTTAGCAATGCCCTAAGCAACTTAGCAAGACCCTGTCTCAAAATGAAAAATAAAAAGGGGCTGAGGATGTGGCTCAGTGGTTTTAAGAACCCCTATGTTCAATTCCTAGTAACAACAACAACAAAAAATACCTGCATAAATCATAGGGCTGCAAAGATCAAATCTCTGCTTCTGTTGTAAACCTGAAATAACTCTCACTTGATAGTTGTGCATAATTCTTTTCACACATTGTTAGATTCTGTTTCCAAATATTTCATTCACATTTTACCTCTATGTTTATGAGACAGCTAGAGAAAAATGTGTCACCTTTTGTTGTTGTGTAAAGTTTTTATAAATATCCTATAGACCAGTACAACTATTTCCTTATGGCTTTTCTGCCTTGTGAATCAATCAGTTACTGATAGAGAGATATTCAAGTCTCCAACTATAATTTTAGATGCTCCTATTCTTTTTTGAAGGTCAATCACTTTTTTCCTTGGATATTTTGACACTCTGATGTTCAGGATATGCATGTAATGAATTGCTATCTTAGAAAGTCAACACCTTTGTATTATATAATGTCTATTGGTATACTTGATAATTTTCCTTATTCTGGAGTCTAATTTTTCTGACCTGATGTAGCTATCTCAGCTCTCTTTTTATTAGTGTTAATATATCTTCCTTCATTCCTTGACTTTTAATCTACCTATGTCTTTATATTAAAGTGGAAATCTGGTGGAAAATATAGTTGTGTTTTATTAATGCACTTTGCCAATCTTTTCTTTTAATTGGTATATTTGAATCACTCGGACAGTGATTTTTATTATGTTTATATTCATATATCTATATTTGTACCTGTTTTATACCCATTGCACTTATTTTTTATAATATCCTTTCCTTTTCTGCCTTCTTTGTTCTTAAAGGAAGATTTTAAGTGTTTCCATTTTCTTTCCCCTCATAGCAGATATTTCTACTACTTTTTAAAAACATAGCAGTTATTCTTAGCTCTTCCATGACACCATACCAATTTACAGGTAGAACTGGTAACTTAAATCAGAGTTTTCCAAATGTTCCCTTTCTATCCATTGTAACATTACTGTCATTCATTTCATTTATCCATATGCTAAAATTACTTAATACATCAGTACCATTATTACTTTGAAGAAACAATAATCTACTAGATCTATTAGGAATAAGAAAAATAAAATATTTTATGTAACATTCATTGTTCATTCTCTGATTCTATTCCTTTTTTTATGTAGATTCAAGTTTCTTGCCTTTATCATTTGCCTTGTCTCTGATGAACATTTCAACATTTCCTGCAAGGTTAGTCTATTGACAATAAAAATTCCTTCAGGTTTTGCTTGTTTTTTCTTTTTTAATTTTTATTTATGCTTTAGTTTTGAAGGATAATTTTTCTTGTTACAAAGGGCTAATATGTCTTTCTTTCTTCTTATTTTCTTTCTTTCCTCTATCCCTTTCTTCCTTCCTTCGTTCCTTCCATTAATATTCAGAATATATTTCATTCTACTCTTATCTTGTCTCTATAGATTCTGGCAAAATGTTTGATGCAATTATTATATTTGCATTTTTATATGTAAGGTGTTTTTGAACTCTGGTTTCTTTCAAGATTTTCACTTTTTTTGTTGTGGTTTTTGCAGCTATCCTAGGATACACGTGGATATAGATTTTGGGTATTTATTCTGCATGATTCCTGAGCTACTTTAACCTGTGGTTTGGTGTCTATCATTGATTTTAAAAAAGGCTCATTCATTATTACTTCAAGTAAATCCTCGCTCCTTTCTCTCACTCTTTTCTTTCTGGTATTCTCACTACACATATGTTACGACTTTTATGATTGTCCCACAGTTGTGTACTCAGTTATCTTTTCCATTCTTTTTTTTTCTTTGAATTACAACTTAGAAAGTTTCTGACATATATTCAAGGGCACTAATTTCTTAGAATTATGTCTAGTTTATGTCTAGAATTATGTATAGTTTTCCTTAGAAACATGTCTAGTTTCCTGTGCCTAGCCAAGTTATTCTTCATTTCTGTTAGTCTTTTGGACTTTTAGCATTTCTTTTTACTTCCATCTGTCCACTTACATTACCCATCTGCTCCTCTATATCATGTACTTTTAATATTAGAGTCCTTAATCATAGTTATTTTAATAGATTAATGTTTAATATTTCAATATTTAATTGAACATTATTATTTTAATTCTGAAATTGCAAATTCTGTGTCTTACCTGAGTCTAGCTTTGCTGCTTTTCTGTTTTTTCAGGCTGTTTAATCTGTTTTTCTATACGTTCTGTTATTTTTTCCTAAAAGTCACACATGACGTACTAGATAATAGGAACTGCAGTAATTGGCTTTTACTGTGAGGCCTAATGTCAATCAAGCTAGAAATTGTGCTGTGATTAAAGTTTGCTGTAGTTTCAAACACAAGACTTCAGTTTCCTATAGATTCTTTCTTTCATATCTATTGTTTTTGGAGTTCCCTAAGAATGGCTGAAATAGAGGAAAGATTTTTATTGGAACATTATCCTGAGAAATTGTTATGGATGCTAGAGTCAAATACACCAAAGTGTGAGTTCTCTCAGCAGTGGGCCCTTGGAGATTTTAAGCTAAAGCCATTCCACACTCAGCTTCTACACATTTGTCAAAATCACCATCTAAGTGTTCCTACCTGGCCCTGGCTCCAGTAGCTTCTACTGCAAGCATGTTGATCTCTTAGGCTGTGACTCTGTATTAGCTGGACACTGCAGAATTTTGAGGTGATGGTTGACCTTCAACCACCAATTGTTGGATGAATCTAGGAAAAGTCACTGATGTATAATTTATCATCTTCTTTGTTGTTGTGATAGTGAGATCACCAAGCTCTACCATTAGGGCTGAAACCAGAAATCTTAGGAACAAATATTTATAAGTAGCAGAGGGAAATAGAGCCTGAGGTTTTCACATAGGTGACAGAATAATTTCTAGAATTGGTAGAATCCCTTTGATTCACAATTCATTACTATACCTGGTCACATGACTGCCTCTAAATCAAGAAAGACAGAAATGCAAACTATCTTATGTACAGAAATCAAAGCTAAAAATATTTGTCCCTAACAATACAAAAGTACAAGTGGTAGAGAAACTAGTGGTACCCAGCAAGTATATCACATTCCTGGATTTGATGATCTAAAGTTATTGTACAAAAAAGTTAAAATAAAATAAAAACCTCCTGCCATCAAAAGGTCAAACACTGGAAGCTGATGTTGTCACTTGGAACTTTAGGTCCTTAAACCAACAAGACATAGAGGGAGAATGTGGATTATCTGCCTAATATCAAGTTGATATCTATTTATATTTTTTGGTATTGAAAATGCTTTGGGCCAGGCATGGTGGCCATGCCTGTAATCTAAGAGGCTCTGGAGGCTGAGGCAGGAGTATCGAGAGTTCAAAGCCAGCCTCAGCAAAAAGTGAGGCACTAAGCAACTCGGTGAGAGTCTGTCTCTTTGTGAGGCATAGATTTCCGTAGAAACTTCTCAAGTTTGGAAAGAAAATGAGCATAACATTTTTTCCAATAAATCTTGATCAACAGCAACAAGAGGTTTGGACCTCCCTCCTACTGTCAGATCCTTGAGGAATAAAGGTTTAAAAATGTTTTGGTGGAATGTTCTGAAGTCTTATTTAGATGAGGAGCAAAGTAGTAGCTCTTAATTTTTCTGTCTCACACTTTCCCTTCCATTTTCTCCTTCTTTACCTTTCAGCTTCTTATAATTGGCTTTGCTCTGCCTCCCCTGCAGACACATTCACTCGATTTGCTTACCTGGTGGCTGAGGTTACCTGTGCTTAAGCTCTTCTGGGACTTGTATTCAGTGTGCGTTAAAGATAATACAATACCTTCTGGAGTCATTTTTTTATCTGTCAGGTTTCATTTCTCATCAAATATAAAATACATTCTGTTATTTAAATATCAACTCAAGCATCATTGTAACAGCAACTTCAGCTCAAATGCTTCTGATTTGCAAAGCTGAGACTGACCTCTCATGAGCTCAACAAAAGAGGCATGTAATTGTGGAACACTCCTATATTTATATGAAACTGTGGGAGGGCGTAGAGATTATGGTTTCTTTGACTGTGTACCCGATGAAATCAAGAAACAAGATCCTCACTGGGATGCATTAGTATCCTCAAGCTGGAGTAACAAGGGCATATAGGGACAGTGGACACCACCATCACTGAAAGATAATACAATACCTTGCATTTTAATCATTCTATTTGGTATTTTGTAGACCTATAGGTACTTAATATTGCTCCTTCCCTTTTTCTCAAATTGGAATGTGTGTTAAGAAGAAAACTTACAAGTCTTCACTGCTAGGAGAAGGTGACCTTGGATTCTGTGTCTATTCTCTTCGTCTGCTCTAGGGCTTTGGTAGTATCTGTGACTATACATCATGCTAAATAGGAGGTTTCCTGCTAGCTACTGCTGGCCTGCTCTTGCTGGCACTGCGGGTTTCTTGTGATGCAGTCACAGCTTCTATTGTATTTATGACTTAACACCATCCATCCCATAGGCTCCTAAGGTCACCTTACCCCTTACCACAGTGAAGGACTTTCACCACAACAAACCCATTGCACTTCCTGTTTCTCTCTCCGGAAATGCACAGAAAAATTCTTCTTCCTACATTATAGCAGCTTCTGGAAATAGTGGGCATAATCCCTGGTGGCACATTTATGTGTTGGATTTGCTCCAGATTGACATAGAGATACACAAAAAGGCAGTCTCCTCACAGAATCCAACTGTAGAAGGGGAAAATACCTGTTGTATTAATTTGCTAGGGTTGCCATAACAAAATAGTCCATAACAAATATTTTACAATATTTTAATATTGTAAAATATTAAACAATAGACACTTATTTTCTCATGATTCTTGAGGCTGAGTGTTCAAGACGAAGGTGTCAGCAATGTCACTTTCTTTTGAGGCTTCTCCTCTCCCTTGCAGACAGCAGCTCTCTTGACATTTCTGTAGCCTGTCTTTCTTCTGCATGTGTGCACACCAGTTGTCTCTGTGAGTCCAATTTCTTGTTCTCATTAGGACGTCTGTGAGAATTATTTAGGGCCACCCTAAGGACCTCATTTTAACTTAGTTACCCCTATAAAGGAATTATCTCCCAATACAACCACATTTCAAAGAAATAGGTGTTAGGACCTCATCATGTAAATTTGGGAAGAATATAGATTAACCCATTACATATTTCTGTCATCTACCTACCGATCTATCTATTTGTATCATTTATGTTCTATTTCCATAGCAGTCATCTGTATCTGAAAAGAGACCTAAAGTTTTTCTTTGGCCTCCCTCCATTCTTTCCCTTCTTTAACTCTAAGTGGCAACTAATTATTTTTTTAAAAATTACCTTCCCCTTCTTTATGATTCCCCAGGTCAATCTCTCCTCTTTCCAGCCCCACACACATACATGACATAGGATTTAAGATATTCACTGATAATGATAGTAACCATATGTATCTTTCCATTGAAATGTATCTTTACATTTAAAAGATATATTTGATACCAAAACATTAGCAGTCTATAAAAGATAGTAACTGCAGACATAAATTATAAATGAGCAAAAAATATTTTCCAATCTTTTTTTGTGTGTGTGTCGAGGATTGAACTCATGGGTACTCAACCACTGAGCCACTTCCCCAGCTCTAGTTTGTGTTTTATGTAAAGACAGGGTCTCACTGAGTTGCTTAGCACTTCACTGCTGCTGAGACTGGCTTTGAACTCGCGATTCTCCTGTTTCAGCCTCCTACAGTGCTGGGATGTGCAACCACGCCTGGCTTATTTTTCAATCTTTTAATGCTAATTTCAAAACTTCAACAATTATTTGCTTCATAACATTAAAAATCACTAAAAATATATCAAACACTGCTGCAAATCTCAATAGGAATTAGCCATTTTATCCTTGAGTAGGTAAATGTTCATCTTATTCTCCTGGTATGGTTTTTTGCAGTGGTTTGCATTTTTTCCCTCACATCTCACTGGTATCTTTAAACACAGTTTAAAATTTTTTATACACTGAGAATTTTAGTAATTAAGTTTTCCTCAAATACTGAATTGCATTCTGTGAGAATCTGTACAAGAAGGACTAAAAATAACAAAGAGGATTTTAAAGACATGAAGCTATCAGATCTAATTCTACCTCAGAATATTTCATCTTAATTGTTAAAGTATTGTACAAATGCCTTAAACTCAATTTTTCTAATTAAAAAAATCTCATTATATTAAGAATAAAATTCATGCAACTCAAATGCTATCAGATTCACTTAAATAAGAATAATTTTATCTGCAAAGAAAATTAAGTTTCAAGTAAAGGTAAATGTTTAAATCTAGACTAACATTAAACCAAAATGACCTTAACCAATCACACAAATGAAGATACACAAAGACAGTAATAATGTTTTGGTGACAATTCATGTATAAATAATTTTAATATTATTTTACCAAATATTCCTGGGTTTTATATAACATCTTAAATGCAACATATTTGAGTCTTTTTCAATAATATACAAAATCATAAAGGCGTTTACCTATCTCTACCCCTCCAGTAAAGAGTTGTCATCATCAGACCATGGGAATAAATTTAACCATGGTTTGACAAAAATCACAGAGGTTTCAGAGTCCTAAAGTGGACAATGAATGATTTGTGGACAGATTATTGAATACTTTTCACATAGATGATTGATTAATTTTTAGATTGATGACTTATTGATAGATGATAAAGGACAGGTAGGTATGCAGGTAGTTAGAAAGACAGGTAATTTAGATAGGCAGATGTTTATATCCATGTCGAAGAGAAAGAAGCACAGAAGCAATATGCTTTTGGAGAATGTTATACAAAGTGTACCCCTAAACATTTCAATACAAGGGACAGGGATTGGGATAAACAGTTGAGTGATGGTGACAATTTTCTCCATGTGTGGAAATGAGAAATGCAATCAGTGAAAACCGGAAGCATTAGAATGGGTTTGTATGGACTGGTGGAGTGAGTCATGATAGCAATTAAAAGACCCAATTCTCAAGAACTGAGTTCCACTAAAAATACATTTTCTTCAATAATCATCCTACAAAAATATGAATATATCTATAAAGGACCATTTTCTCCTAAATCTACCGTACGTTTTCCATTGTGCTCTCAATCAAATAGCAGTATTTCGTGAGTAAATATGATAGATTTAATATTCTCAGTGTAATACTTAATATCATAAAGTAGGAAGCAATGTCTCACTTTCCTTCTGGGTTGTTATGTAGATTGTCACTGGCAAGCATATTCTCTCCAGGCTTCATGGAATATTGACAGCAGTAAGGGTTTTTATTGATGTGGCATTTTCCCACAAGATAAACTAGAGGTCTCTGGAATCAAACTGATGAGTCAGTATATGTGTGCTCTGGAAGCTACTGTGGAAAAGTGGCTTATCAAATAAAAAGACAAACTTCAGAAGGGTCTAGAGGTCTTTCAAATAATCATATTAAAATGTTGACTTTTGCAATCATTTGGCTTTTTCTTAGTTGCTGGGGTGTTTCCTAGTTGCTACCTCTTCAGCTTTCAAGCTGAGTCCAACATTTCACAATTCTGCTTTTCTCATTTCTTGTCTTGCCTTTATGTATTGTAATTCCACATGCCCCTCTTGAGTACATTTTTCTCCTCTTCCCCTTTTAAGTCTACCTTGTTTTCTGTCTTAAATATGTCATTTTAACATATAATTGCTTGATCAAGATTCCACACATGTCTAACAAGTCTGTATTGATAGACCCAGTCTAATTCTATTTAAGTTTGGAAGCTATCTCGTCCCAAGGTCATCTAAAAAAGTTTATTTTTGTTCAGCTTGTTAGGAATTCTTGCTCATTCCTTGAACCCTTCAGCACTGTCTTTTTGAGTAGATAGCTCTGACTGGGTGATCACTCTCCCTAAAATCTTAACGACACCTCCTAAATGCCAAGGTTAAAGTCTGAGTTTACTCCCTACCTATGAAATGCTAAACTATAAGTTCACTAATTTGCTATCTGCTTCTGTATGATGTTTGCCCAAACCCTACTTTTGTAACTCTTTGAGATTTACAAAGCTCTCTGCTCTGAGACCAGGCTGCTGATCTCTGGCCCTGTTTTGCAGAGAGAGACAGCTTCTGTACAGCTAATGAGCACACAATATAAGCTTGCTTAATTTGATTTAAAATGGGAGTCGGTGGTCCTTTCTTTGCATCCTGGGTTCAACATTTTCCCTCTCTTGCTGGAAGTATTAGAGCACTACACCATACTTCCCAAGTTAAGAGTCCAGCAAATTTCTGAGCACCTGGTCTTCCTAGTCTCTAACCTGCTAGAAGGCACAAAGCTCTAAAACAAAGAGTTATCTAGAGATCTTCTTTCTCTGCACCCATTCATGAAATGGCATTTAGCCCTTTCTCTGTATTTATTATTTATCTTAAAACTGAGGGTATAGATTTCTTCTTGTTCTCAAAAACTAACTGGTAAATATGAACTGTGTGTGTGTGTGTGTGTGTGTGTGTGTGTGTGTATGTGTATGTAAAAGAGGGACAGAGGGACAGAGAGAGACAAAGAGACAGAGATATCATACATGTGCATATGGGTAAGTGTGTGCTCTAGAGAGAGCCAAGGAGCTCCTATGTTAAGTTTTTCTTGCATCTATCAATCCTAAAACTTGTTCCCCTGCTCTCAGTCCCTACATAATTCCAAAATTTCAGATCACATTAATAGCATTCCTTTTCATCCTTCCTTTATGATCTCTCCTAATAACTTAGAAATAGACCTGTTAAATATTAAAAGGTCAAACTTATATACTGGGGACAAGATAAAAGAGAGACAAGAGAAACTTTGAGCATAATTGTGAAGTTAGAGTTCATGATTCTATGATTTCATGAAGGTTAAAACCTACATTCTCCATGTAGCAATGCCCAGAATACTGTCTGCTGTCCTTGTGAATTCTGGTCCATTACCCACCTCCCCAAAATGTACTAAAAAATAGTTGGTATCTGGTAGTAATTAATAAGGAAGTCTTTTTGGTTGAAGAATGGAGAAGTAATTTATTCTGTCAAATTATAAGTGTCATGTTGGTGGCAAGTAGGTGTAACGTCACTGTACATTATTAGGGAGATCACTCCTTTCATTTCAGTGACAAAATATATTGCTTGCTTGCTTTGTGAAAGTTTAATTTTCACACACTTTTATTCACATATTTTTGTCTCTTTCTCTTCTACAAAAAAAAAGTTAGTGTTTATGTCTTATTTATTTGCTAAAAGTAGTGCTAGCCCACAACTCTGCACAATAACCAGTGTCCTAAAACCAATATTTTACTGTACTTTAGGGACCATTTTATGCATTTATCATTCTGTGCTGCTGTTTTTTGAAATGCCATGACAACATTTGTATAGCATACAGAGACCTAAAGAACCCTATGTGGTGTTTTCACTCTGATTGATTTGGGGTATATAATAGCTCTCCAATGGATAAAAAGAAAGAAAGTAATTTTGCTTTACCAAATAGCTCTCAATGAACATGATCATTGTATTTCCTTATAGGGAAAGAAAGGAGGTACAAGGTATTTTTTTTCAGTTGATGTGTATTCACTTGATGCCTTACCAAGTAAGCTTGTAAAAACCATGAGAAAACTGATTCTGCCTAATCCCAGTAGCCATTTTATTCAAATGTGTTAATAAGCCACCCAACTAAAAAAAATTGTAAGAAATTAAGTGCATAAACATATATCAGTATGATTTTGCTCATAAGCATGTGATCTTTTTTTAGATAATAGAAGCTTTGCGTATGCACATGTGTGCATTGTAATTTTCTCTCAATCAAGTACTGTTAACATTTTAATATTTCTCATTAACATTTCTGCACAATACAGCTTTTACTCTGGAGTTTATTAAAATTCACTACAGCAACTTTCTATTGGTAAACATGTATATTCTTCCCAAATTCTCATAATCAAAACAATGTTTCAGTGAGTATAGTTTTATAAAAAAAAGTATAAACAATTCATAATAAATGTATAGAAGAGAAATTTCTGCATTTGAGCCATTTTATATTTTGGCACAATCAGTAATTCTGCTACTGATATTAGTTTAATAAATGATCATATTTCCAAGAAAAATGTAATTTTATTTTTGTATTCATTTAAATTATTTTAATAAAGTGTGAAGTGAATCTATTTTATTATAGTTTGTTGCTATATATTTTCTGTCATCCTCTGTTTTGAGTTGCTATAATGGAACTCCTGACTCTAGGTAATGTATAAGTAAATAGATTTATCTGGCTCACGATTGCGATGGCTGGGAAGTCCAAACAGCATTGCACCAGTATTTGGCAAGAGCCTTAACTATATTATAAAATGGTATAGAAATAAAAGTGAAAATTGGGCCATTGGAAAGAAACTGAGGGGAGGTGCCAGGCTTGCTTTACAGCCATATACCTTGGGGTAACCAGCCCAGTGCCAGGAGAGCAATAATTAACTCCATGATAAAAGAATTAATCTCTCCTAAGGCCCAAACACTTCTCAAAAGCAGCATCTCCCAAGTGCCAAGTTGCAGACCAAGGCTCAAGGTGAGTTTTACTGAAGACAATCCATATCCAACCACAGCCATTTGTACCCATTTAAACTATGCATCTTCATTTCCCTTTCTGAGTCCCAACTGGATCATTCATTGTTTTTATGTAACTTAAAAGCTGTTTATCATAGTTTGCTAGAATTGTGGCAAATACCCTCACTTATACGTATTTTTCTTTGTTTTGTTTATGTTAGATTTTACTTCTTATTGAGGATGCCATATGATTTCTGTAAACTTTTTCTGATGGTATAGTATTATTTCCATTCAATTTTGAAGTTGCCTTCTGTCTGTGAACAGGCACATGCATATTCTAATTTACATTTTCTATTCTTTAATTGAGTTTTTGTTTATTTTATTTAAAAAGTTTGCTCTCTAATATGTTTGAAATGCACACTGGTATATAATATACCAAAATCTTAATAAATTATATACTTCTGAAAGTTTATTTTTCTATTTTTTATTTTTTCTAGTTTAAAGTTCTCCTTCATTAATTTCTATTTATCATTATTGATTTACTTGATTTTTTTTACTAATGCTTTGATAAAAATAATAAATTCCATTGAATTTTATTAGAATAACATTTAAAATTTAAAATATTTAAATAATCAATTTATAATTTGGCAACTATTATCTTTCTTTACATTCATGGAAATTTTTATTTATTTTTTTATTTATTTATTTTTTAAATTTTTTTTTAGTTGTAGATGGACACAATGTCTTTATTTTATTGCTTTGTACGTGGTGCTGAGGATCGATCCAGCGCCTCACGCATGCAAGGCAAGCGCTCTACCGCTGAGCTACAATCCCAGCCCCTCATGGAAATTTTTAGATGTTATCAAAAATTCCATGTATCTTAGTGTAATACAAATAAAGTTGTTTTTTTTTTCAATGTTGCCCATATTTTTACATCCAAAATCAATCTTAAATTTCCATTTCTTCTTTCTTTTCTATTGTTTATATTTAAAGTACAGCATGATGTTTTCTCTCCATGTATAATAAAATAATTTGTCAAAGAAATTAGCATATTCATCTCACATGTTACTTTTTTTTTTTTACTAATTCATTTGTTCTATTTAGATTTACATGATAGCAGAGTGCAATTTGATTCATTGTACACAGATGGAGGATAACATTTCATTTCTCTGGTTGTATGTGATGTATAATCACAACATACATGCAGTCATACATAAAGCTAGAGGTATGATGTCCATCATATTCCACTACCTTTACTGTCCCCATGCCCCCTCCCTTCTTAAACCCCTATAAACAGAGTTTCTCCATTGTACCCGTGTCCTCCCCCATATTATGGATCAGCATCCACTTATCAATGAGTACATTTGGCCTTTAGTTTTCTGAGATTGGCTTACTTCACTTAGCATGATATTCTCCAACTCCATCCATTTACCTGCAAATGCCAGAATCTTAATCTCTCTTATTGCTGAGTAATTTTCCACTGTGTATATATACCACAGTTTCTTTATCCATTCATCTGTCAAAGGGCATCTAGGTTGGTTCCACAGTTTAGCTATTGTGAATTGAGCTGCTATAAACATTGAAGTGGCTGCCTTACTGTAGTATGCTGTTTTTAAGTCTTCTGGGTATAGACCGAGGAGTGGGATAGCAGGGTCAAATGGAGGTTCCATTTCAAGTTTTCTAAGGAATCTCCATACTGCTTTCCAGAATGGTTGTACCAATTTGCAGTTCTACCAGCAATGTATGAGTGTGCCTTTTTCCTCACAATCTTGCCAACACTAATTGTTGTTTGTATTCTTGATAACTGCCATTCTGACTGGCGTGAGAAGAAATCTTAGGGTAGTTTTGATTTGCATTTCTCTAATTGCTAGAGATGTCGAATTTTTTTCATATGTCTGTTGATCGATTGAATATCTTCTTCTGTGAAGTTTCTGTTCAGCTCCTTGGCCCATTTATTGACTGGGTGATTTGTTGTTTTGGTGTTAAGTTTTTTGAGTTCTTTATATATCCTGGAGATGAGTGCTCTATCAGATGTGTGCATGGCAAAGATTTGTTCCCAGAATGTCAGCTCTCTGTTCACTTAATTGATTGTTTTTTTTGCTGAGAATAAGCTTTTTAGTTTGAATCCATCCCATTTGTTAATTCTTGATTTTACTTCTTGTGCTATAGGAGTCTTTTTAAGGAAGTATGGTCCTAATCTGACATGATGAAGATTTGGGCCTACTTTTTCTTCTATTAGGTGTTGGGTCTCTGGTCTGATTCCCAGGTCCTTGATCCACTTTGAGTTGAATTTTGAGCATGGTGGGAGATAGGGATTTAGTTTCATTTTGCTGCATATGGATTTCCAGTTTTCCCAGCACCATTTGTTGAAGAGTTTGGCTCCTTTGTCTACTACAAGATAACTGTATTTAAGTGGGTTTGTCCTTGTGTCTTCTGTTCTATACCATTGGACTACATGTCTATTTTGGTGCCAGTACCATGCCGTTTTGTTACTATGGCTTTGTAGTATAATCTGAGGTCAGGTATTGTGATGCCTCCTGCTTCACTCTTCTTGCTAAGGATTGCTTTGGCTATTCTGGGTTCCCTTATTCTTCCAAATGAATTTCATGATTGCCTTTTCTATTTCTATAAGGAATGACATTGGGATTTTAATTGGGATTGCATTGAATCTATATAGTGCTTTGGGAAGTATGGCCATTTTGACAATATTGATTTTGCCTACCCAGGAGCATGGGAGATTTTTTCGTCTTCTAAGCTCTTCTTCAATTTCTTTCTTCAGTGTCTTATAGTTTGCATTGCAGAGGTCTTTCACCTCTTTTGTTAAATTGATTCCCAGGTATTTTATTTTTTTTGAGGCTATTCTGAATGGGATAGTTTTTCTAATTTCTCTTTCAGAGGGTTTATCACTGATGTATAGAAATGAAACAGAATTATGGGTGTTGATTTCATATCCTACCAATTTGCTGAAATCATTTATTAACTTTAGAAGTTTTCTGGTAGAATTTTTTGGATTCTTTAATTATAGAATCATGTCATCTGCAAATAATTATAGTTTGAGTTCTTCTTTTCCTATTTGTATCCCTTTAATTTCTTTCATGTGTATAATTGCTCTGGCTAATGTTTCAAGGACTATGTTGAATAGCATTGGTGAAAGAAGGCATCCTTGTCTTGTTGCCATTTTTAGAGGGAATGTTTCCAATTTTTGTCCATTAGAATGATGTTGGTTTGGGGTTTAGAATAGATAGCTTTTACAAAGTTGAGGTATGTTCCTACCATCCCAAGTTTTCTGGTGTTTTGAAAATAAAATGGTGCTGTATTTTGTCAAATGCTTTCTCTGCATCCATTGATAAAATCATATGACTCTTATCTTTAAGTCTATTGATATGTATATTATGTTTATTGCTTTCCATATGTTGAACCAAATTTTGCATCCCTGGAATGATCCCCACTTGATCATGGTGCACTATTTTTTTGATATATTTTTGTATGCAATTTGCCAGTATTTCATTGAGAATTTTTGCATCTATATTCATCAGGGATATTGGTCTGAAGTTTTCTTTCTTTGATGTGTCTCTGTCTGGTTTTGGAATCAGGGTGATTCTTGCCTCATAGAATGAGTTTGGAAGGGTTCCCTCCTTTTCTATTTCATGAAATAGCTTGAGGAAAATTGGTATTAATTCTTCTTTGAAAGTCTTGTAGAACTCAGTTGAGAATCTGTCTGAACCTGGGCTTTTCTTGGTTGGCAGGCTCTTGATGGCATCTTCTATTTCCTTGCTTGAAATTGATCTGTTTAAGTTGCATATGTCTTCTTGGTTCAGTTTGGGTAGGTTATATGCTTCTAGAAATTTGTTGGTGTCTTCAGGTTTTTCTCTTTTACTGGAGTATAAATTTTCAAAATAGTTTCTAATTATCCTCTGTATTTCAGTAGTGTTTGTTGTGATATTTCCTTTTTCATCATGAATTTTAGTAATTTGGGCTTTCTCCCTCATTCTTTTTATTAGGGTAGCTAAAGGTTTGTCAATTTTGTTTACTTTTTTCAAAGAATCAGCTTTTTATGTTTTGTCAATTTTTTGAATTGTTTCTTTTGTTTCAATTTCATTGATTTCAGCCCTAATTTTGATTATTTCTTGTCTTCTACTTCTTTTGATGATGATTTGTTCTTCCTTTTCTAAGGCTTTGAGATGAAGAGTCACTTCATTTATTTGTTGACTTTTACTTCTTCTAATAAATGAGCTTAATGCAATAAACTTTCCTCTTAGCACTGCCTTCATGGTATCCCAGAGATTTTTATATGTTGTATCAGAGTTTTCATTTGCCTCTAAGAATTTTTTTTTATCTCTTCGCTGATGTCTTCTGTTATCAATGCATCATTCAATTTCCAGGTGTTGGAGTAGTTTCTATTTTTTTAATCTGTCATTGATTTGTAATTTTATTCCATTGTGGTCAGATAGGATGCAGGGTAGTATCTCTATTTTTTTGTATTTGCTAGTACTGGCTTTGTGACATAACATATGATCTATTTTGGAATAGGATCCATGTGCAGCTGAGAAAAAAGTGTATTTGCTCATTGATGGATGGAACACTCTATATATGACTGTGAAGTATAAGTTATTGATAGTTTCATTGAGATCTATGGTTTCTTTATTAAGTTTTTGTTTGGAAGATCTATCCAATGGTGAAAGAGCTATGTTAAAGTCTCCAGGTATTATTGTGTTGTGGTCTATCTGATTCTCGTATTTGAGAAGGATTTGTTTGATATGTGTAGAAGCTTCATTATTTGGGGCATAGATATTTATGATTGTTATGTCTTGTTGATGTATGATTCCCTTAAGAAGTATGAAATGACCTTCTTTATCTCTTTTCACCATCTTTGTTTTGAAGTCCACTTTATTTGATATGAGGATGGAAACTCCTGCTTGTTTGCGGGGTCTGTGTGAGTGATATGTTTTTTCCCACCCTTTCACTTTCAGTCCGTGGATGTCTTTTCCTGTGAGATGAGTCTCTTGAAGACAGCATATTGTTGTGTCTTTTTTTCTAATCCAGTCTGTCAGTCTATGTCTTTTAGTTGGTGTATTTAGGCCACTCACATTCAGGGTTATTATTGAAATATGATTTGTAATCTCGGTCATTTTGGTTTATTTTTGGTTTTTACCTTGATTTGTTTTCTATTTTGAATGGTCTTTCCTTTAGTGTAGTTCTTCTCTTTGTATATTTTCATTATTGGTTATCATTTCCTCCTCATGTAATATTTTGCCAAGAATGCTGTGTAGTGCAGGCTTTCTTACTGTAAATTCTTTTAACTTTTGTTTATCATGGAAGGTTTTTATTTCATCATCAAATCTGAAACTCAGTTTTGCTGGATATAAGATTCTTGGTTGGCATCAATTTTCTTTCAGAGCCTGAAATATGTTGTTCCATGACCTCCTGGCTTTTAGTGTCTGGGTTGAAAAATCTGCTGAGATCTGAATTGATCTTCCCTTATATGTAATCTCGTTCCTCTCTCTTGAGGCCTTTAAAATTCTATCATTATTCTGTATGTTGAGCATTTTCATTATAACATACCTTGGTGTAGATCTGTTGAAATTTTGTACATTTGGTGTCCTGTAAGCCTCTTGTATTTGATTTTCCAATTCATTTTTTATATTTGGGAAATTTTCTGATATTATTTCATTGAAGAAATTGTGCATTCCTTTAGTTTGAAATTCTGTGCCTTCTTCTCTCTCAATAAATCTTATATTTGGTCTTTTGATGCTGTCCCATATTTCTTGTATGTTCTGTTCATGATTTCTTACCATTCTCACTGTATGGTCAAGTTTATTTTCAAGATTGTATATCTTGTCTTCATTATCCAAGATTTTGTCTTCCAGGTGATCTAGTCTGCTGGTGATGATTTCTATTGAGTTTTTTATTTGTTTTATTGTTTCCTTTATTTCAAGAATTTCCAATTGTTTTTTTTTTCACAATCTCTAGCTGTTTCTTAAAGTAATCTTTTGCTACTTGTGATTGCTCTCTTATCTCTTTGTTAGAATGATCTATGGTTGCCTTTATTTGCTCTCCTATTTCTTTATTGGATTGATCAATTTTTGCCTTTATTTGCTCGCTATGTCATTCTTTAATTTTTAGATCATTTTAATGATGTACATTCTGAATTCTTTCTCTGACATTTCATCAGCTGTGAGTTGTGAATGGATTCTGTTACTGTGGTATCAAGGTTTATTTGGGGCACTTTCTTCCCTTGTTTTATCATGTTGATTGTGTATCTTCCTTTCTTGCAATGCCAATCTAAAGTATTGTGGCTTCTTTCCTATAATTTTGTATTGACACTCCAGATTACCTGTATCTCACCTTGGAGCTACTTCTGGTCCCCCAGAGTCCCCAGATGGACACTACTGCCACTAAAGTTGGCGGTGGATGTAGCGGACTTACCTCAAGAGGGCAGAGGGAGTGGCCTTGCCTGGGCTCATGTGGTAGTCCCTGAGGGCTGTTTTGGACCCTCTGTTACACTTCTGCTGGTGATCAGGAACTCTGGAGTGGAACTGGGGGCAGGCCCAGGTCTCACTTAGGCAGGGTTGCAAGCAAGAGAGTCTGTGTGTGAACCTTACCATGGATATGGGCTCCCCTGTGTCTCAAGACTAGCATGCTCTGGTCTGCCTTTCACTGGGCACCACTGGCGTTTGCTGAGGGTGGTTTTGGGCCCTCTGTCTTGTCTGTCCCAGGAACTCTCGAGCGGAACTGAGGCGGGCCCAGGTTTCACTTGGGTGAGACCCCTCATACAGGGGTCTCTGCAGTGACTCTTACCTTGGGTGTGAGCTCCCCTGTGGCTGGCAGCTAGCAGTCTCTGGTCTCCCCCTAGGTGGACACCTGTGGAGTTTCCTGAGGGCAGTTTTGGGCCCTCTTCCCCTCCTGATGCTCCGCAGGAACTCTGGAGTGGAACTGGGGCAGGCCCAGGCCTCCTCACATATTACTTTTTTAATGGAAAGAGCTCCTAAACTGTATTTTACAGCATTACTAATTGCAGTCCTCATGTTGTATGTTAGAGCTCTGTATGTATTCATCCAATTTAACTGCAATTTTGTACCCTTTGTACCCTTTGATTTTCATCTCCCCATTTCCTCCACTCCACCTCTGACAACTCTAGTTTTATTCTCTTTTGCTCTGTTTCTATGTATCTAACATTTTCTAGATTCCAAATATAAGTGAGTTCATGCATTATTTTTTTTCCTCTGTCTGGTTTATTTTGTGTAGCATAATGTCCTCCAGGTACATGTATGTTGTTGCAAATAGCAGGATCTTTTTCTTCCTGAAGATGAAATAATTTTCCATTATGAAGCCACATTTCATGCCAGAGTTTCTTTATCAACCTGTCCATGAACAAATGCTTTGGACTTTCAAATCATAGCTCTGTGATGCTCACTTTAATTTCCTTCCTACAAGTAACAAAAGGATTACTGGGTTATATGATAGTTCTTTTAATTTTTTTCACTCATATTTATGTAAAATGATATTTTTCTTTAAGTAATTATTATCATTAATTATTATCATTAATTATAATTACTTAACTCTTTAAGTAATTATTATCATTAATTTTCACATAGTTACTCATGTTTTCCTATAATAAACTTGACTTAATACCATTTAAAGAAATACATGGTAGACTTTAACTTAATAGTTCATTAAGAGTTCTGTTTCTATATTGATAAATTAGCATAGACTATTGATTTCATATTGTTTTATTTTTACATATTTTATAGCAATTATCTACATTGCATGGAAAGTGTTTTGTCTTCTCAGCTTTTCTTATGTAAAAAAAATCAAAGATCTCTTTCATGAGATATTTGGTGTTTACATTAGCTGATATCATCACCTTTGATTATAGTAATATATATGAACATTCTAACAACATTTTATTCTTTCTTACTCTTCTATTTTTTAATTTCTCCTTGAGACAGACAATATTATTGGTTTATACTTTATGTAAAGCGATCTACTCTGTCAGTATTTATTACTATGAAATTGCAAGCAAATTCCTTTATAATTAGAAATAATTATAACTGTACAGTGGCTTTCAGGCAGGTTCTGAAGACAGCACATGCACACCGTGTAACACTACTCCATTGTAGCAGGTTATTATGGCAGCCAGCTTTGCATGGGGCCCAGGACAGGGTAGGAGTATTTTCTTTTCTGTGCTAGATAGAGATTTGTGCATTTTACAAGTCATTTCACAAACAAATCTTGGTTTTTAAAATGAATTCCACAGTTTATATATCTGTATTTTTATTAATGTTGTTCTCATTTTTTATTGTTTTCCTTTGTCCCACTAATTAGTTTTTCCAGTTTATTGAATTTACTACTCAGTATTTTCCATTCTTTTTTATTTACTAATATAAAATTTGATGTTGTTAATATTCCTGTGTATTTGCAGAGTATGTCATGTGCCATATATTTTGAAATGTGGTGTACATGATAATGTTTTCCAAAAATGTCCTTTTTTCCTTTAACCTGATATTTTTAAGGAAGAATTTTTCTATTTACATGACCAAACAAAATTCTCCCCAAACTGCTGAATATATTTAATGTGATCTCAAATAAAAATCAGAAGTGTTTTATTTTAATATAAACAAGCTGCTTTTATAGTGCTTAGTTTCCAATAGAACTTTTTCTACAATGCTATCTTAATTCAGTTCCTCTGAGAAAAGATACAAAATGGGTTTAGTTATGAGGAATTTACTGGGGGAGAATGACTTTTAAGGTTAAAAGGAAACAATCTAGTGGGGCTGGAGACAGCTTTGCAATGCAGTGAGTCATTGGTGAGGGAGAAAGAGATCAGCATTATTAGGGAAGAGGAGGCTTGTTTTGCAGCACAGTTCCATGAACATTTTGGCAGAATAAGGAGGAGGCCTCCAGCCAAAGTCACCACTGGAAGAGTTCTACATTTCACAGGCAATGGTTGCATTGCCATGTTCAGATAGCCTTTTGCTGGACGTAGTCCAAGGAATGTATGTCCTTGGAGGGAATATCATTCTCTCAGAAGGTGGCTGCTGGAAGCTTTTCAAGGCTGCCACACTCCATCCTTTGTTGCTCAGACCTATTTCGTGATGCAGATTACACAACAGCTCAAGGGCTTCCATATCCTCTGCCTTCTCTTACTGAAAAGAAATTTAGAAGAGGGAAGTGAGCCCAACAAACCAAAGCCCCTGTCACTGCATTTGATCTCTAGGTCACAAGTGGCATTTCTCCTGTTCCTCCTGTACTCTCTGTTCAGAAGGCCTCTCGTCCTCAGATATCACCTTGGTACATCTTGATGGCTCCAACAAAAATACGCACTGAAATTTTTCTGAACTCTTATTAATAATACCCTTCTCAAACCAAGGTTGTTCCTGCTCATTTACAAGGAGGACAGGAAGTTACCTAAATGAATCACCTGGGTTTTAACAATATTCCTTTGTTTTTATATTGTGTTAATACAGACATGTTAGTGATTTCTCTTCTTATCTTCCAATCTGTGGAACCAAAGAGACCAAAGAGAACCTTGCAATAATCCATTGTAAAAGTATATCGTGTTTGGGGATCATGACTTCCAATCTTTCCAGGCTCACATTTGAGGAAACAGGAAGCAAAAATTTTCTATAGATAATTAGGAATGACGATAAATAGGGTTTCTGTTCTTCCCAACATTTGTTCCTGGACCCATATGTCATTAAGATACAACACTACATAGATGTGTTTGATTTAGTACATACAGTGCATTCTGAAGCATGACATTCTGTGTTAAAAATGCTGCCTTCAAAATGGACTTCAACTGTGTTCTTAGAAGACTCTTTCTATATTGAGATTAGTTGCTTCTAATGAGACTAGGTGTTCTATCAAAATGTGATATGAACTTGATGCTCCCACACATTTTTGATCACTTGATCACATTCTATATTATATTGGATGCTATACTGGGAGATAAGGCAGTCCATTATCCTCCAGATAATATTACTGAGACACTTCTGAAGAAAAAGGCAAATGCATATGCAGAAGAGGTATCCGTACTTCTGAACACAACCACAGGACCTTCCAATATGTAAAAAGTGAAAGTTATCACCTGCCATCAAGTGGCCATTGGTCTCCTCCTTGAGGAATAGCACTGTATAAGGGGGTTAGCATTAAACCTTAACAGATTGCCAGCCAGATGGACATTTAAGGGCATCAGTGGCTAGACTAGCCCTGATAAATGGAAGTCCATAGTCTGAGTCCTACATGTAGACTCTTTTTTGTCACCTTGGCTCTTCCTTCTCATGCCCACTCTACAAGTTCATGAGAGTCAACAGCAAAGACAGACCATTGGCAACTATCTTCAGTAATGTTCATGGTCTCTTCTTTGGTGATATTCTTGGGAGAAGAATAATCTATAATATACAGTCTTCATTTTTTATGTCCATGCCTCTATTCTCATTCACATATTTTTTCCCATACTTTATGTTTTTGCCTCAGGGCATTTCTCTTTTCACACAAAGTGAATGAACAGATGCACTTCATGCAACTATGAAATTCTGAAGTATTTCCCTCTTTATCATCATTGGATGTCATACTAAAATAGGGTTGAAATGCAGCTGCCACCAATTTTCATCTTGTAACTACATACTGAGATGAGAAGCCCTTAAGACAAGTTCAGGCCTTTTTTTACTCCTTCATCTTAGGATCTGTTGCTTTCCAGTGCAGCCCAAAGTACCAACAGAGAAAGGGGCATAAATGCAACTGTTGTAGTTGACAGGAGGGCTTGGGATCTCTGCTCCAATAGCTTGATCATGCTTGATCATGCCCTCTTCTACTGAGGTTCAATCTAATAAACCTTTCCAAGTTAATAATGGCAAGATGGTGGCCCTGAAAAAAATTTTGATTTTCCAGGCCTTACAGAAATTAACTGATAATGGGCAGTTTCGTACTTGAAGTACTGTGATCACTTGAAGTACTGTGATCAAATACTTTCTGTCTCAGCCAGGGCTGTCTCTTAAAATGCATATGCTTTTCTGGTACAGATGGATGGTCTTGTTCCCAAGTTCCAAGAACTTATGTTGTGATACTCTAATTCAGATTTTGTATAAGTTCCACAATACATGTTTCCCTACATAGATAACTCAAATACCAGAGAATCTGCTGAATTTTATGATCCAACCAATGGAGCTACTTATGAGATAGCCAAGGTCTTCTAAAAAGCTCTTGCTGGTCTGGACCCCACTCAAATATAGATGCCTTTCCTTTTATCTGTTATAAGGAGCACAACAGGATATTATGTAACAAATCCAAAGTCCAACTGTATGTCTTTGGGCTTGAAGAAGACATCAAATCACATGTGTGTGGCCTATGGGTCCCTTCAAAATGTTTGCTCCCAATTCTCCGTAGAGTTGATTTCACACTCTCTGGAGCACATTTTTTTTCTCACCAAACATACCTTTTGCTTAGGATTGATTATGCTTTTGGTTATTCAAAATGCTTCCACTTCATAAGACATCATTATGATATTCTGTGGGATCCTCAGGTTGTCCAGATTTCATCTGACTACATTATGACAGAAGGTGAGAAAGTTAACAGAGCTCTGACATAAAGTGTAAGTAAATATTTAGTCTGTTCCAAATGAATGTGAACTGTTTCTGATGCTCTTTTTTTTAAGTAAAATAGAAATTGGCCAAGAAGTTTATATCCAACTACAATGTAGTCCAGCCTTTCAATGTACTCCAGGAATAATACTGCACCTGGAGGGACATCTGCATTGAGTTGCTACTTTGTTACATATGTTTGCAATCAGTCTCTGCTGTTACTTTCTGGGATCTGTTCAGTGAATGCAGAGGCCAGACAAAAAATTAAACAGAGATTTGAGAAGGACCACCTACCACCTCTTCAGCTTTTAGACTGGTATGGGCTGAATTATGTCCCTCAAATTTCATATGATGAACAGTTAACTCTCAGTACCTCAGAATGTGACTTTATTTGGATAAAATAGCTGTATGGAGAGAGTTAAAGTAAAGTAGGTCATTGGGTGTTTGGGCTCTAAAGCAATATGAATGGAGTCTTAGTTAGCAAAAGAAGATTAAGACACAGACATGTCAGCACCAGAAGAGAGATTGTGAGGCCACAGCAGGAGGCCATCTGCAGGCCAACATGAGAGGCCTCCGGAAAACTCACACCAGCAATACCCTGATCTTGGACCTCCAGCATTGAGAAATGAGATAAATTAAATTTCTATTGCTGAAGACTGTCAAGCTATGAAATTTTGTAATGGCATTTCTAGAAAACTAACATAAGTGGTGGTGGTTGTCTTTGCCATTACTCATTCATGAAATGCTATATATGATTTACTATTTAGGCTAGAGAGGAGGCTCATTTCAGAGATTTCTATTTGGTGTTCGTTAGGAAGATGACTTATTCCACAGGTCAATAGAGCAATGCAGGATTTAAACAAATTGTCAAATATATCCCTTCTAGAAACATGTTCAGGGACTGGGAAAATGACTCCTGGGCAATCCTTGAGTCCACTAGCTCACTATGCAGCAGTCTTATAGTTAGTTTCCTTGCCTGTTAAGCTCTGACTCCAATTGCAGGCCAAGTCTGATGTTTGGGAGATGTACATATCAATGTTAAATCAGAATCTAAGTACCATAATCTGAAAGACACAAATAGTATGGTGACAAACCACCTGAGCAAATGACGATAGGTCTCTTTTAGGGAAGGACTTGCTATTATAGTTTGTATTTCCCAGTTTACTATCAACGTGTTCCTCCCAGGCATCCACAATACTTCTTCATCCCATAGGCGTTAGATCTGAAGATGGGCTCAAGCCCCAAGAATTGAACGCAGGTTTTGGCTTTTTACGGGGTGGCTACAGTTCGTCCCCTGCTCCTAGGTTCTCACCTCTTGCCATGAGTGGACTTTTGCTGGCTGCATGCTCTATGACCCAAATTCCCAACTCCCAATGGTAACACTTCCCTGTCATTACACTGACTGTCCTGGCTTCTTGTGTGCACACTACCAGTACATTTTGGTAGCCTTACCATTTCTGAGAACGTTGATACTTCTATCTCTGTGACTGTCTCCTCCTGTTGGCTCTGGTCCTCGGAGGAGTGCTGCTATTGAACATTTTGGTGGTGCTGGCAGACCTATCCCTGGTGTATTCCCCAAAGCTTTGTGAATTGCACATTTACTAGACCCTCCTGTGGAACACAGCTCTCTAGTGTTTTATCTGGGCTTACATATATTTCATTCTAGCGTTCCCAGTTCTGTCAGCCTCTATTCTTCCAATTTTCATGACTTTGGATATTTTTTCCCCTCTGGATTTTTAAAAGCCACTCTACTAGTGAGATTAACCATCTACTGGGGTACTTGACAAGTGCCCCTTAAAATGTACCCAGGTTAGTGAATTCTTGCTCATGCCAATCTTATATTCCATCACAATTGATATGATATTCTCAAAATCCAATCCATTCTTATTCCATCACATCCTACTAGCTCATGCTAGCTAATTCTTTTAGCTCTCTCAGTAAATAATGCTTTTCCTCCATTTTCAGGCCCAGTTATCTATTCAGTAATACTATGTTGGGATTTAACCCTGACTATTATCCTTTCAGTCAGGACAACAGGTGGA
>CM053408.1:11747935-11779958 GCA_028644305.1 Xerus rutilus | reverse complement strand
GTGCTGCTATAAACATTGAAGTGGCTGCTTTACTGTAGTGTGCTGTTTTTAAGTCTTTAGGGTATAGGCCAAGGAGTGGGATAGCTGGATCAAATGGTGGTTCCAATTTTTTAATTTTTTAATGGTGGTTTCAAAACATTCCAAGTTTTTTAAGAAATCTCCAATCTGCTTTCCAGATTGCTTGCACCCATTTGCAATCCCACCAGCAATGTTTAAGTGTACATTTTTCACCACATCCTTGCCAGAACCTATGGTTGCTGGTATTTTGGATAGCTGCTATTTTGACTGGGGTGAGATGAAATCTGAGAGTTGTTTTGATTTGCATTTCTCTAATGGCTAGAGACGTTGAACATTTCTTCTTATATATGTTTATTGATTGTATATCTTCTTCTGAGAGGTTTCTATTCAGCTCCTTAGCCCATTTATTGATTGGGTTGTTTGTTTTGTTTTTTTGGTGTTAAGTTTTTTGAGTTCTTTATATATCCTGGAGATCAGTGCTCTATCTGATGTGCATGTGGCAAAAATTTGCTCCCAGAATGTAGGCTCTTTGTTCATCTATTAATAGTTTCTTTTGCGGAGAAGAAGCTTTTTAAAGTCCATCCCATTTATTGATTCTTGCTTTTATTTCTTGTGCTATAGTAGTCTTGTTAAGCAATTCGGGGCCTAATCCAACGTGATGAAGATTTGGACCTACTTTCTCCTCAATTAGATGCAGGGTCTCTGATCTAATTCCTAGGTCTTTAATCCACTTTGAGTTGAGTTTTGTGCATGGTGAGAGATGGGGTTAATTTTATTTTACTGCATATGGATAGGTCGCCATCTTGGAACCTCCTCCTATTGTTTATATTCTTGATGTCTCCTATTTTAACTTTCTCTCCCGCGCTGGAGGTCTGCCCCTCAAGGACCAATGCCCATCACCGGGTAGGGAGCGAGGGGAGAAGATTGGACCGGCTACTGTTGGCTCAGCTGCCCCCGGGCCTCGGCACAGCCCAGCACTGCCGCCTCCAGCTGCCCACACCTTGGGTCTCATTTTTTTGAATAAATTTCATGATTGCTTTTGCTAGTTCTATGAAGAATGACATTGGGATTTTTATAGGAATTGCATTAAATCTATATAAAACTTTCGGTAGAATGGCCATTTTGACATTGTTAATTCTTCCTATCTAAGAGCATGGGAGATCTTACCATTTTCTAAGGTCTTCTTCAATTGTTTTCTTTAGTGTTCTGTAGTTTCCATTGTAGAGGTCTTTCGCCTCTGTTAGATGAGTCCCAAGCATTTTTTTTTTTTTTGAGGCTATTGTGAGTGGTGTAGTTTTCTAATTTCTCTTTCAGACGATTTGTCACTAATATACAGAAATATATTTGATTTATGGGTGTTGATTTTATATCCTGCTACTTTGTTGAATTTGTTAATTAGCTCTAGTAGTTTTCTGGTGGAATTTTTTGGATCTTTAAATTGAGAATCATGTCATTGGCAAATAGTGATAGTTTGAGTTCTTCTTTTGCTATTTGTATTGCTTTAATTTCTTCATCTGTTTAATTGCTCTGACTAGAGTTTCTAGAAATATGTTAAACAGAAGTGATGAAAAAGGGCATCCCTGTCTTGTTCCATTTTTTAGAGGGAATACTTTGTTTTTCTCCATTTAGAATGATATTGGTATTGGACTCAGTGTAGAGAGTTTTTACAATGTTGATGTATATTCCTACTATCCCTAGTTTTTCTAGTGTATTGAAGAAGTGCTATATTTTGTCAAATGCTTTTTCTTCATCTATTGAGATGATCTTATATGATTCTTATGTTAGAGTCTATTGATGTGATGAATTAAGATTATTGATTTCTGTATTGGGACCAAAATAGACATGTAGATCAATGGTACAGAATAAAAGACACAGAGACAAACCCATATAAACACAGTTATCTCATACTAAGGCCCCAAAAACATACATTGGAGAAAAGGTAGCCTACTCAACAAATGGTGCTGGGAAAACTGGAAATCCACAAAATTAAACCCTTATCTCTCATCTCGCACAAAACTCAAAGTGGATCAAGGATCTAGGAATTACACCAGAGGCCCTGTGCCTAATAGAAGAAAAATAGACCTAAATCTTCATCATGTCAGATTAGGCCATGACTTCCTTAAGAAGACTCCTGAAGTGCAAGAAATAAAATCAAGAATCAATATATAGGATGGATTCAAACTGAAAAGCTTTTTCACAGCAAGGAAACAATAACATGAAGAGAAAGCCTACAGAATGGGAGAAATTCTTTACCCACTCACATCAGATAGAGCAGTAATCTCCAGGATATATAAAGAACTAAAAAAACTTAACACAAAAAACAAATAACTTAATCAATAAACAGGCTAAGGAACTGAACAGACACTTCTCAGAAGAAGATATACAATTGATCAACAAATATGTGAAAAAATGTTCAACATCTCTAGCAATAGAGAAATATAAATCAAACTAGTCTAAGATTTCATCTCACTCCGGTTAGAATGGCAATTATCAAGAATACAAACAACAATAAGTGTTGGTTAGGATGTGAGGGAAAAGGTACAACCATACATTGCTGGTGGGACTGCAAATTGGTGCCACCATTCTGGAAAACAGTAAGAAGATTCCTTACAAAAATTAGAATGGAACCACTATTTTACCATTCAGTTTATACCCAAAGAACTTAAAATCAGCATACTACAGTTACACAGCCACATCAATGTTTATTACAGCTCAATTCACAATAGCTAAATTGTGGAACCAACCCTTCAGCATATGAATGGCTAAAGAAAATGTGACATATATACATGGGAGAATATTACTCAGCCATAAGAAAGAATGAAATTATGACATTTGCAGGTAAATAGATGGAGTTGGAGCACAGCATTCTAAGCGAAATAAGCCAATCCAAAAAACCAAAGGCCAAATATTTTCTCTGCTGTGGGGATGCTGATTTATATAAGGGAGTGCTAGGGAAGAATGGAGGAACTTTGGATTGGGCAGAAGGGAGTGAGGGGAAGGGAGGAGGGTGTAGGCATGGGAAAGATGGTGGGATGAGATAGGCATTATTACCCTAGGTAGATGTATAACTGCATGAATGGTGTGACTGCATCGTATACAGCCAGAGAAATGAGAAGTTGTGATCCATTTGTGTACAATGAGTTGAAATGCATTCTGCTGTCATGTATAACTAATTAGAACAAATAAATAAAAGAGTTCTAGAGTGCTCCAAAAAGAGAAATGGAAACCAAGACATAAATGGATTCAAATCTGGGCTCAAGAAATCCTACCCAGATGACACTATCAGTTCACATCAACCTAGACTCTGGAAGAGAATTTAGAAAATTTTGAAATGGTATACCCATATACCCATATAATATCCCACCTTTTAGTCAAGGGGTTCACTTGTAATGTTGTAGGCAATGTTTTGTTTGCTGTGAATTCTAGGTGGTATGCATTTACCCTCTTTTGCATCCTGACAGATAACATGCAGTTCAAGTGTCTAAAGGAAACCAAACTCTCAGCTCCAGGGGTGCAGTCTTTTAGTCTTAAGTATAAACTTTCCCCTTAAAACTGGATCTGTCATGGATAATAGCCAATTCTTTAGTCTTCTCTTTATCTTGCCAAATATAAACAAGGCCCTTGTTGTTATTGACAGCAGAATTTTGAAGGAAAACAATTAAGGGGGGTTGAGATATAGCTCAGTTTGTAGAGTGCTTGCCTTGCATGCGCAAGGCCCTGGGTTCAATCCCCAGCACCACACACACACAAAAGGAAAAACAGAAAATAATAAAGATAATTTGAGGAATGGAACAGAAAGTTGGAAATAACTTGGGCTTTAGATGATGAAGTTGAACTTCTGAACTAATCAATGGGAAGTCAGATCTACTCTGGACTTTCATCTTCCTATTTATTACATCTGAGTTTGGTTCAAGTAGTAAAAATTTGTACTAACTGATATCAACATTAGGGGATTTGGAGAAGGATATCATTAGGGACAGAAAGCCAAGCAAAAGACTAAGTCTGTTATTTAGAATAAGAGTTTGAATTATAGTGATGTAATTATGATAATGAAGAAATTAAACATGACATGTTATGAAACATCAAAATAATAGTAACTGATATTTAGTTAGCGTTCATTTTGTGTCTTATTTTTTGGACACTTTTGATATTAAAACATATCACATTTTTCCCAATTTGTTGTTTTGTTTGTTTTGTAATAGAACATGAATCTTACAACACAGGTTATTTTTTACATTTCACCCAAATTTATGATTTTTCACAAGAGTAAACAATATTTTAACATTGACCTCAGGGACCAATGATGCAGATGGAGTGAGGGATCAGTCAGGCTTTGCAGAGAAATGACATTGGGACTGATTCTAGTAAGACTGCAGATCTATGTTTTAACTTTTTAAATTTTCTGGTAGTAAACAAGGAAGAAAGGAAGGTAGGAAGGAAAGCAGGAAGAAAGGAAGCAAGAGAGAGAGGAAGAAGGGAAAAAGAGAGAGGGAGAGAGAGAAGGAAGGAAGGAAGGAAAAAAGGAAGGAAGAAAGGAAAGCAGGGAGGGAGGGATGGAGGAAGGAAAGCCTTTTCCCTGTGATATTTTAATTCATAAAGAGAAAGAGAGGTAGAGTAATAAGAAAAAAAAAGCCTTCTATTTTTTTAAATTTGCACAATGATCCCCTACCTTTTCTTTAAACCTTAATTGTCTAGTTTTAAAATTAGACCTTTAATTACTAAGTCAACTGGTAAAATGTGTCCGAATTATATCTAGGTCAGGACACTCTGCTTTAAGACACTTGAATATCATATTGTTTCCAAGGCTCCTCTCTTACTTTGCCTTAAGATTATGTTCACCACAGTCTGCTACCTAATTTGCTTTCCCCTTAATGAAGATGGCATGTGTCCAGTGTTTAATTAAGACCTATCTCCTGTTAAGGAAGGGTCGAACTGAACACCTCGTGACAGGGTACTAACAGGGTTGAGAGTGTGTGAAGGTTTTGGCTCAGATCCAATCATCACAGCTGTTCTTATATGATCACTGCTTTGAAAACATTATTTTTCCTACCTGTAAACACCCTATTTTTTTTTTCCTTTTTCGTGGTACTGGGGTGCTGGGTTAGACCACACAGTGGTGCTGAATCACTGAGACACACTCTTAATCTCTTTCATTTTTATTTATTTATTTAGGTACCTGGGATTGAACCCACTCAGTGCTTAACCACTAAACTATATCTCAGCTCTTTCTATTATTTTATTTTGAAACAGGGTCTCCCTAAATTGCTTAGGACCTTTCTAAATTGCTAAGGCTGTTCTTGAACCTGATCATTCTGCCTCAGCCTCCTGAACTGCTGGGATTATAGGCATACACCACTGCACCCATCTTAAATATCCTATTTTTCATGTAATATTTCCAAGAAACCTTCTTTTATTGTCTTTTATACCTAGATCCTCTCTTCTGGGGGAAATTCTTAACATAGGCTACGGCTGCTATTCACAGCTCTTTCTTACCTGTGATATCATAAAGTCAATAACCAGAAACTATCCAGCCTCAAGTGTCGCAGGGAGAATTGTATTTCACTGTTAGGAAGTTAGGGTAGAGAAGGTTCCAGACCAAAGCAACAACACACCAGTATATTTCATGGAATAGTTCAATTGAGACAAATGTGTTAAATTCATGTCCCTTTAGGGCTTGTTTTTTTTTTTCATTCTGTTTTCTGCCACAGATAAGACACAAACTTCACATTAGAATAGAAAAGAAAGGCTATTACTGAATGTATGCTTCATTTTAAAAAGAATAGTTAGCACTTCTTCCAACGGAAGTTCTTTTTATCTATAGTGTGTTTCTACTGACCATATTTTTAATTCTAGACATTGGGAACATGAAAAACAATGCACATAGAAATGGATTCTACAGTCCTATAGTGGAGTTGTGGTAAAAAAAAGGAAAGTTAGGAAAAAAAAAAAGATTTCTTTTGCAGTGGCACTTAAAGGGACTGGAATAAAGGCTGAGTCTAAGCGTAACATTGTACAACTCTTTTAAATGTAGCTTTTCATTTGGGTAAATGTAATTTTACAATAGATATAATATTCTTATGGAATTATTTTGATTTACATTTATGCTAAAGTGATTACACAAACTCCTAACTCCAGGAAGATAGAATAATACTAAAATGTACGTGATTAAATTCTATATTCTGGTCCTGCTAAACTCACCTCTGCGATATGTCAGAATGCTTGTGAAAAGAATACTGTGACAGATGAGTTGCAATTATGACACCAACACCAAACTTCTTTATTTAGTCTGTTATAGCCCATTCTGTTTTGGACTATACTAATGAGGCTTGATGAACTCTGTCTCTTCTTCTGCCTGGGTGGCCCTACTTGACATAGCAATTGTCTTCTTGGCAATCTTTTAATTTTCACCCTTGTTCCCAATAATTTGAATGAGTATCTAATTATATTGGTCCTGATATCTACAGGTCTTTAAATAAGAAGTCAATGCTCCTCTAGGTAGGATCACCAGTAGCTGCCACCTCTCTGTGGGTCACAACCCAGTGTGTGTTGTGTTGAGGTGTGCTATTTAAAATCATATAGAGGTCTAGTATCATCAATAATAACCAATCAACTTGGAGAGGACAGGAAATTTCTTTTTATTTAGTATTCTAAATGACAATAGTAATCTAAAGTTTCCATTCCTATACATCACTTAAACAAGTATCCCAACTTTGATCTCTTTTAGAATTTATCTGTAAATGATTGAGTATTCACAAATGATAAAGAATATCTTTGCTGCTCTATTGATTATATGAAAGCCTAAGCCTGCAGGAATGTGGGAGGGGCTGGCTTCACAGTTGTAAAAGCTACACAGTTATAAAAGCTGCAAAGTTATTCTATCCACAGAAGTTTCTGTGCTCACTTTAATCCTCTGCTTTATCTTGAAATTCTTAACCATTTTTGAACAATTTCATTTTTTCACTGGGATCAACAAATTAAGTAGCCAATCTGCTGTTGAATTTGGCAAAGGCAGTAAGAAATTGGATCTTCTGTGATTTTGGATATTGATTAGGGCAACTAGAATTCTCAGGATAAAGAGTAAGTTTCAATTTGAAATGCATTGAAGTTCCTAAGATATGGCAGGTGCCATTTTGGATACTGGGAAGGTGGTGGTCAATTAGACAGTCATCCTTCCCTAGTGGATTTTAGGTCATAGAAAGAAAAAAAATGATAAGTTAATAAAGAGACTACTATGTAGTTTGACAAATGATAAGAATTGTAGAAAAGAGAAAGAATTATAGAAGGAATTCAGTGGAGAGGAAAAGGAGAAAGAAGGATGGACAGAGGCAGAGAGAGACTGTACATGAAGGTCAGAGATGGAATATAATTGTCACATCAGTGTCATTCTCTGATGAAATTATCTGTGCCTTAAAACATCTCTCTCCCCTCGCATACCCTTTAATATAAAGAAATTTTTAGTTTTTCATTTGCGTGAGAAAACGGAATTAGCGAATTGTTCTGCTGAGAGTTATTTAAATTTATAGTTGATTAAACTCTTTCTCTGGCCCAGAACAAATTTTCCACTGCAGTGAACGCTGAGTGTGGCAAGTGGGGTACATGATCAATGACAGTTCTGATTTCTGTAAGCTAGATTGGTTCTATCTCAAGGAAACAGAACCAGAGAGGTGATGGGTGTTTGTTTCTGTATATAGATATACGACACCTTTGCAAATGTATTTGAGCATAGGTCATACATCCAAGATTATCAATTTCCTTGCCATATGTCATTTTGAAAAGTAATCACAGAACTTTATCCACATGGTGTATGTATTCTATATTTCAAATGTCATTTCTCCTAGGGGTACATACTTTGTATTCACACAGATGCACTCCATACGCATGCTTGTTCATTTGAGTCATGTTTTGGCGGCATGAGGGAGGAATACCATTGACATGTGCAATATTCTATTCATTATGCCTTCTGATTATAATAGCATCTTTATTATAATGAACTAAGAATCCTTGTGCTTTAGACTTTTATATAACCAATAAGGCAACAAAGATATTCTTTAACATTCCTAAAAAGCATTGTTTATAGATAGCTAAATATAAAAGGGAGCCATTTAAAGCGCACTTATTAAAAAATAATATGAACATTTTGTGCATCTTCCAAGTTCACTGTTAATTATATGCACTAATTATGGATGCACCATAAATGGAATTTCACCCATTCTCACAATGTAAGAAAACAATACGCTACCACCATGGTTTTAGAGCTCATCATCTAGACCCAGAGAATTGAACTAACTTTAATGACTTGATGTAGTCAGTGGGTCAGTTGTTTATTCTGTGCCGCTTCAAAAGATGAAACTGCTTTATTTTCATCATAAACTTAATTGTGTTTATACAACCTTAGTACCCTTACTGTCTATAGAGAGAATTGAATTTAGTCAAAGTTTATATCACCAATCAGTGGCTAAATTGTGTAGAGTTAAAAATCCATTCATATCACCAACAATGTTATGAAAGTAGTGATCTCTAAATAGCAATGGTTCTCATCAGACACTGGCTTTTGGCTGGATATTCCTCCCTTTTTCATAGCTTATTATGACATAGGGTTATTCACAACCATGCATTACCACGGTTATCTGCAGGTAGATCATATACCTCATTTGTGTAATCAATTTTCTATAATGCTCCTGGATCATATTCCATTTTTATTTTGCCTCATGTTAAAGCTAAAACACTCCACAATTTTTACTTTCAAGCCTCCATTTGTCTTTAAATTTTGAGCATTTTTTCAATAGAATTTGAAACAAAGTAAATTAATTTGCATTTTATTTTTATGGACAAATTGTGCTGCTGTTAGCCAAGTAGCTTCCAAGATATTCTCTTCCTACCATCTGTTCCAATAACCGAGCAGGGAGTTTTTAAAGGCTAATGATGTATGTGTGTTAGTATCTCTTTAATACAGTCTGTCACCTTGATGGATACAGTGGTGCTGATAAATAGCTTTTGAAATTTAATTTTAAAATCTAAGAATATTGCTGGCAAAATCTTCAAAAGCTGGAAAAAATACTTTTGATTTGAATCGAACACATAATTGCAAATTATGTTCTTTCTAAAAATTATTTTTTCTTTAATTTCAGTTGTTTAATCTAGTAGACTAAAATTAGGACTATTTTCTGGGCTAGGTAGTAGTATTAACGCATTTGTGGCCCTGAGTCATTTTCAGTCTGAGCACGGCAAAAGTTACTTCCATTATTGCCTTCAAATGTCTTTACCATCCAACATAATAGAAATATTGAGTAATTGGTTGCCATTATGAATTGGGACACTTTTGTTAAAAACCAAAAGCATCCATTTAAGTAAGAAGTATTACCAAGTGAATCAAATTAGTAAGGTTTCAAATTCATACTACTAGTAATACCAACTTATTCAGCTAGAGATATGAAAACTGAATAACATTAAACTTTTTTCTTTACTTTTTGTCTGTCTAAAATATGAAGAATATGTTGGTGAAAAATCAGGCTAAGAGAAGTAAAAAGAAAAAATAATAAATTGTTTGTAACATGTAAAGTCATTGAAAATACAATTTTTCATACCACTTACATACCTCACTCTTATTTCAAAAATGACTTAGGAGTAGCTGCTCAAGTGGTGCCCTCATGGGAAACTGACCTTCCCCATTTGCTGGAAAAATAGGATTGCAGCTTGCCATCAAAACTCAGACGATTCAGAAAAGTGTTGAGATAAGTTGTGTAGTTTCTTTTTCTGAAACTATTTTATTATCCTAAATACATACTAAAAAGTTCATCAGACTGTTTCAAAACAAACAAGAAAAAATTATAGTAACAACAAAAGTAACAAAACTTCCAGGGTCAAAATATCTAGAACACAATTCTTGACTAGACGTCTGAGTATTTTTGTGCAAACTTATATGGAGTCTCTTCTCAACATATGCTCTTTCTTGAAGGCATAAGTTAGTGGTGAACACAACAGATATGTCTTCTCCCATCCACACCATGCTTATTCTCCATGGTGGAAATACATGCTGCAGGCAAAAGGAGGAACATATTTACAGATTTAGATATGAGAAAAAAATATATAGTACTATAATAAAACCAAAACAAAATCAGTGGTAATTACTGGGTTATGGAAGGGATAGGTAGGTACTAGTTTAAAAACTCCTTTGGAGAAGGAAGCAGGGTCCAAACCATGGTGGGACATGTAAGCCAGGAGATTGACTTTCTCCTTAAGAACATAGAAGCCAGTGAAGAGTCGCAATATCTTTGTCAGACATGTCTCCACTAAGGGGCAACTGGATAGACACCAACACCATCCACTCTCTAAATGGTCACTAGAAAAGTGGCAGATTTGGGAAACAAGGACTTGAGATGTTGCAATGTCGTTCACATGTTCAGATACTGATGTATCTGGAAGACACTCAAGGGTACATGTCTAATAGCCAGTTGAACATATATCTTTAGCATGTGGTTTGAGATGCTGCTTTGAGACATTGTGAAAGGAAAAGGAGAATTAAACGGTAAGAAAGAGTAAGGGAGGAAAAAAAGGAATGATGCTGAAAAAGGTGCTTGTGTCAAAAGAGAAAGTATCTTCAGTGAATTTAGAGTAAAGCACCTATGTTATTTTCAACACAACAATTTTTATGGTAATTAGAGGAGCAGAAACCTATTGGCAATCAGTCAAGGAGGCAAAGGTGACAATGAGTCTGTTTATTTCACAAAAAAATAGCTTTCTTTGGAAAAGAGAAAGAGCCAGCTGCAACGATAGGGTTGAATTCATAGAATACTGCTTTAATAGAACACATTTTAATGTTTAAATAGTGATGAAACTGGTCCAGGAGCAAGGTGAACTTGTTTCTTTTTCTCTTCCTCCTCTTTTTTGTTAAATACAATGATCTTGAGAATACTTGAAAAGACTTTGTAGATTTGGGGTATGTATGTCTCAGGAAAAAAAAATGTGAGCCCTTTTGTGATCTTAATTTTTTCCAGAAAAAAAGAGAAACCTGGATCATATGCAAAAGATTTTCTGAAGAAATGCCACGGAGATTCCTAACTCCAGGAGATTTAGGGAGAAAAGTGCAGGAACATTATGCCTTAGATTCTCGATGGCAGGACAATCTAACCTATCACAACTTCTGGCCTTTGACTTTTTGGAATACCCTTCACGTATAGTTTTTGTTGGCCCTGATCTCTTCATCACTGCTTGGGTAGTTTAGGATCACTGTCTGATAAATCAATCTTTGCCAGTTCAGCTTCTGTCTCTCTAGAAGGTAAAACCTTGTTGATCCCAGACCTGGATCTCCTTCTTCTGCCAAGACTGGGGGAAACAAGAGAGAAAATGGAAAGTAGAAGATTGGGGGAAGGAAAGCCCTACTGTTCCTCCAAGTTGGAAGAATTTGGAAGTTACAAGTCACATGACATAAATGTGTGCCTCCTCAAAAAAAAATAAATAAGTAAATAAATAAAGACCCTAGATAAGGAAATATAAACCTTTTAAATTTTAAGCATATTAAAATGAAGAGTAAAAGACTTTTAAACAAGATCAGAAAGTTTCTCAGTTTATTCTCTTCCTGAAGAATTTGTTTGGTTTCTAATTTATTTAAATAGGAAGTCTTGGCATAAACAGTCAAATACACATAACCAATTTGGTTCGAAGCGTCAAGACTTCTACAACAATACCTAAAAGCTTTAATACATATATAACCTATTACAAATGCTTTGGAAATGTAAATTGAAAATGCCAACACAGTGTAGTACTGTGAGTACAACTCTTTTTAAAAACCTGTAAAGCTATGCAAGACCAAAAGAAATTGAAGAACTTTATGAAAGTTGTTAAAACTTTGCTAAGGAATGGAACTTTGCATGAGTTGACATCCTTACAGGGAATGAGGAACTGTTTATTGTTATTAAGAGACAGAGAGTAAATACTGTGGGTGTGACTGGCCATAAGTCTGTGGGACCCACTCATTTCCATCATAATAGTCTGAAAGCAGGCACATGAAACAGAATAGGAGAGGATCTGCCCCAATAAAGGTCTATCTATGAAACAGGCTGAAGAGTAGGTTTGACCCACAGGCCATAGATTGTGACGACTGTGCTAGATATGGAAAAAATATAAATGATGAATATTCTACCTGGATAAAAAGCACATATAGTAACATTTTTCCACTGGTATATTTCAGCAGCACTGTTCTGTTCTTGGAACTCTAGCTCTTGTAACCAATGTGAGACAAATGCTAAAGAGGATTTAATGCACATCTTGTTGTTTATTTCCACTCAGGCCAGTTTTTTTCAGATGTTTCTTCAATATATGTAAGAATTAGGAATTCCATTTTATTGAATGAAAGCAAAACAACTGAGGGTCCTCAGCATTTAGAAGTCTGGGTAGTCAATTACTCAACAAAAAATAATTAGGCTCTTACTGTGAACTAATAGACACAATAGTATTGAGGACTTAACAGAAAGGAAGAAAGAATCCTCATTCTCAAATGCTCACAGATAGATTGTTCTTATATGAAATGAGAATAATTAAAATAATGTACAGGATGTTATAGAAATTATCATGAAGATATTCACTCAAACTAGCAAAGAGTTTGTAGAATAATAATTTTCAGATAACTATTTCTTTTAAGTAATTGTTTATAAAAGACAATGTCATAATTATCAGAATAAAATGACCCACTGAAGCAGTGCGCCAATATTTTTATGATATTTCCTTTAATTTTTCTACTTTTGGTCATACTGTCCCAAAGTCTAATATTTTCTCATTAAAATTTTCAAGGACCATGGAAAAAATATATAGTCCCTAAATTCCAGTTTCCATATCTAAACTGAATTATTAGTGTAGGATGAGCTGACTACCTGCGAGTACATTGGGTCAGGCTTTATATTAATGTGAATGATACCGTTCCTTTATTTTGTGAATCGTCTTATGAATCTCTTATGCACAGGGCTGTATATCTCACTATGTCTTTCCAGATTGGAGAATCTCAGTCTTTTCTTGCTAATATAAAAAATGTAAGCCCAATACTTGAATTGCCTGGGATGCAGCTCCTAGTACTTGGGCATTTCAGTCCACAATATAGGAATCTTCTGGAGGGCTAATTCTCATATTTATCACCTCCCATTCCCAGAACTACTGAACTACTGAAATCAGAACCCCTTTGAACTCTAAGCCTCCACCCATAAAGTGTTTGGCAGTTTTTTCTTTTAAGCCTCCATGTTATAATTTGGATCATAAATGTGCCCCCAAAATCTATATGCTGAATACTTGGTTGCCGATCTGTGGCACTGTTGGAAGGTGGGGGCCTAGAGAAAGGCATGTCTTTGAAATGGGACATTGGGATCTCAGCCCCTTCCTTTATCTCTTGTCTTCTTGTCATCTAGTGAGCAGTATTCTCTGTCACAAGCTTACTGCCATGATGTGCTATGCTGCCACAGTCCCAAAGCCGAAGGGTCAAGAAGCCATGTACTGAAACCTTTGAAAACCATGAGGCAAAATAAATCCTTCCTCCTTTTGAGTTGACTTTCTCTTGTGTTTTGTCACAGCAATGAAAAGCTGACTACCTCATTCCATAAAATAAATGCTCTGATTACATTTCCTTTTTTCTAGTAAAAAATATACCTAAAGTTATCATTCTTAAGTGACTACTACACGTATTGTTTGCTCAAAGTGTCCTATTTTATTTCTCTTCTTAAAAAACAAACGGTGCTTCCAAAAAAAATTAACTGACATCTTCTTTGATGAAGACAAAACACAATAAATAACATCAAATATAAATAAACTCTCATATGCACAAGTCATTTATGGTATGACACACAGCTATGTGAACATTTAGCATTCATTTGACAAGAAAGGCTATAAACGTGGGAACGTTGTTTTGTCTTCATTAGGAGACTCTAATGCTGCAAAAATCACTTCCCTCACATCAGAAAGTCCGGCCACTTTTGACTGTAGCCTAACACCAATACTTGTCCTTGTGACAGAAATGAGTTGTTGACTTCCCACTGTGTAACACTAAAATAATTAACTTTTAAATATGCCATAATGGATGTTTGCAACTGAGTTGTGCTATCATAGCTAAAATACTAAAGTCAAAGTCCAATACTTAAGTTTTACAGTAAAAACCTCTTTCTGTGCAGAAAGCAGCCTTCAGGTATCTTTCAAAGGAGGTTAATGAGATAAGGATCAGGGTTTTACATTTAATACTGCCTCCTTCAGAGAAAAGAATGACCCATACAGTAAGCTGAAAGCATGATAAAACAATCACAGAAATATAGCATGAATCTATGTAAGCATAGCCAAAGCATTGCATGTTTCTACTTAATAGCACTTCAGTTCAAGGTATTTACCAACCACTTATTAAATATGCATTGTAAATTTGGCACTATACAACAAACTACGGTATAATAATTATTTTACCCTGGCCTTAGATAAGCTTAAAGAAAAAACCGGAGGGGGTGGAGTGGGGAAAAAATTCCAACATAGACTATGGAGTTTATAGTGTATGCACAGGAAATAATGGAGTACAAGAAAGGGAAACTTAATCTTAGCTTTCGCTCAATTAGATAGGACACTCCTCCTCTACTGGAATGAGAAGGAAAGATATTAAATAGTGACCTAGAATTCTGTTCTTGAAAATGTCTCATGAAAGAAATGATAAACCAAAAAAATGGTTTTTTTGCACACGTGACCTAAAATGATCAAATTATAGTGAAACTTGGACTTCTGTCTCCTGATGGTAGAGAAGGACACTTTCTCTTCTCTTTGGTGTGAAAAAAATAATAATAATTAATGTCTGTTTCTCAGAGGTCTGCTTTTCTGAACCAAGAGAACAAGGAAGGGAGATGTGAAGAATCAGGGGGTTGACCGGGGGAGTTCTAAGCCTGAGTGCCAAATGATGCCCCAGCTCAGAGAGGCAGGAAACATATCCAACCTTCCACCTTTTTCTTCTGCTCAGGTTCTCAGTGGATTGAGTGCTGCCCTCTCACACTGGAAACAGCATCTGCTTTATTCAGTCCATCAACTTGAATGTTAATCTCTTCCAGAAATGCTCTCACAGATGTCCTCAGAAACAATGTTTAACCAGATATCTGGGCATCCCCTGGTCCAGTGACGACTCAAAATTACCCATCACAATGTACCCACAGGAAGTTTTCACACATCATGAGAACAGGTATATGAAGTAAAAGCTGGCATGCAGTGTCTGCAGTGAACATAGCTGAGTCCCAGCCCACACCACTGTCTTCCTATCGCCTTAGATCTAAATGTGTCAGTCACATGAACCCACATATTCACTTTATCATTATTTATTTATTTAGGTACTGGGTATTGAACCCAAGGGCACTTTACCACTGAGCTAATCTCCAGCTATTTTTAAATTTAATTTTATTTCATTTTTTTGTGGTTGTTGTTTGCAGATTGGAGCTCACTAAGTTATAGAGGTTTTCACTAAATTGGCTGAGATTGGCCTGGAACTTGTGATCCTCCTGCCTCAGCCTCCTAAGCCACTGGGATTACAAGTATGTACTACTGTGCTCAGCTGAATTTTTTGTTTAAACTAGAGATAAGACAAGGCTTTTAAACTGACACTCAGAATGATAGGGGGAAAAATGTCCTTAAAGATATTCTGAAAGTATTTGTCAAAATGTGTCCATTTTGTTCCATTCAGTATTTTTATCAGACTATTGATTTGTATTCTATATGTAAATAAGCCCTGGCTGTCTGATTGCAAGCTAGTATTCTCACAGAGTATGTACAGTGGGACCTGCTACTTTATTTCGGTTTTTGTATCATTGTGCTCTTCTCCTCCCTCCCCCAACACTGAAGCGTTACTTCTGTTGGTCACTGGCAGAGGCAATCTGCCTAACTAGATGGACTAGAAATCTAATCTGGTGTGGCAAATGAAAGCAGCACATAATTGGCTATGTAATTCTGAGGTGGAACTGTTATCAATTTTAAGCAACTGATGTTCTCAGAATGGCATAGTACAGAGCACAAGTGATTACAATTATTGTGTGAGCCCACTGTTTCTGAAACCTTCTAGTGGGTTATAAAAATTAATAGAAATTTTGGGTAACTGGTATTTTATTTGTCTATGATGATAATCTGAGTTTAGCTTCTTTTTTTTGGCACTGGGAATTGAACTCAGGGGTACTCGACCACTGAGCCACCTCCCCAGCCCTATTTTGTGTTTTATGTAGAGACAGGGTCTCACTGAGTTGCTTAGCACCTTGCCATTGCTGAGGCTGGCTTTGAACTCGCGATTCTCCTGTCTCAGCCTCCCTAAGTGCTGGGATTACAGGCTTGAGCCACCGTGACCGGCTTGAGTTTAGCTTCTTTGATGAAAAATGGTCCTCTCCATAAAATCATCGTTTTGTGGAAAATAATGTATCCTTAAACATAACTTGACTCTTTATTTTCTTTTATGCACAAAAGCCTTTGACTTTAGAGTTTGTCAGAGTCCTTTGCTGAATGACCTGCTAGGTGGGAATGCATATTTTTTTGATCTCAGCTTCTGCTGTCTCTGTGTTCCTCATGGCACAGTGAAGCTTTCAAAAATTGCCAATATTATCCTTGAGATTTTGTTATTCACACACTTTTGTACTCATCCTAATATGCCAGAACACTGAACCTTCTGAGTTTTGGAAGAAACTGAAATTGCATGGCCAAAAGCTGAGAAAAGTCCAGGACACATACAGCGTTATGTCTCAATGGCTTTTTGGCCTGCATCTTAGGGGACTGATGAAATTTGACCCAAACTTGGAAATTTCCCTTTTAGCTAAAGGTTGTGCTATACAACTGTTTATTTTTAGCCTTGTGTTCCTTCAATATAGCACATGTATCTTTCCTACTTCCCTGAAAATTGGCACATTCTACACTTTACTTATTTTAGTAGGTTTTGTATGATTTGGCAGACAGTCAGGCACAAATGAGACAGCTCCCAATGCGCCCACGTACTCCATGTGCTTACAATTAAACTACACTCTTCAGGATGGGCAGATTTGCAGAAAACCACTTTAAACATGGTTTTCTGGATAACTCTGAAGAGGTAACACCTAGAATATATGAGAGAAATTAATTCTTCATTATGTCTCCAAATATGAAATATTATGGCAGGATATAATAAATTTCCATAACCATGTAGGATTCTTAATGTGGTAATGATCCGATAATTTGAAACACACTAAGGGAATGTGAATTCCAAAAAATAATAACAATAATAAGGTGTGTTAACACATATTCAGGTTTTGCAAGGTGAGATGATAATCACATTGCATGCATTTCATTCTAATCTGTTCAACAAGCTCTCAGCACTTGGAATCATTACTCACTTTTTAAAGTTGAGGAGTTTGAGACTCATGTAAATAATGGTGCAGGGCCACATACTTAGTAAGACAAAAGGCCTGGACTCAAATCTAGTTTGTTTACCTTTAAAACTTGTGCCTGACAAGTTCAATGACAATCTCAACGTATCAGTCTATTGAACATTTTCTGTCCCACAATATATGATAGATGGAAAAAAAAATAGATACATCATGGAAAACACACATTAATATGTTAGAAATGACTGGTGGGAATATTGGACCCAGAAGAGGGTAAAGTAGATTTTCTATACATATATGGTAAAAACAAGGTATCTTAATTCAAAGCTGGCAAGACACCACCAAGGACAAACTTTTCTTTTCTCTAAACAATAAACTTGAGCCATAGAATCTGTCATGAAAAACATGTAAAAGACAGTTTCTTTTTTTTTTTCTAATTATTATTTTTTACCAAAAAAACTTTAGCCATAAAAAGTATTTTCTAGCCTATGGCCTAATGATGATAAAGATTTTAATGCCATTTTATTCATAATAAAAGAATTCCAGTGGCTCAAAATTATCTCTGGGGTTTTATTTGAAAATATCTAACTGGTAGCTGTGTTGTATTTTGAGCATGAATTTAGTTGGTGAGTATATCAAAGGGTTTCAAAATAAAATTAGCTCCCATTCTTGTGTAGCAGAGCTTAATCAACCTGACAAGTTAAGAAAGACTTTCCTCACAGACAAAGGTTATTTTGACAAAGCCAAATTAAGGTCCAAGTAGGTCTTGATACACAGAAAGAAAGCTCAGTCCCCAGTGAGTCTGGTGATAATTAACATCTGACTTAAGGAACCATCGGGAATGACTTGGAATGTTTTAATTGGTCCACCTTACTCGCCTGCAGGCTTTTCTTGTTGTGGGAATGATTTAAGTCTCTTCTTCCTTTCAGCTAAATCTCAGCATGTCTCACATTTCTGAAGCCACCTTTATCATTTGAGGCCCTAAGGAAAAAAATGAATTGTAATTCAACTTTCATCTTACTTCATGGACAACCGTAAGTGTTTCTATAGCATTAAAGACAGAGCTGATTAAGAAGGCAGGAATCTATCACGAGGCAAAGGAAAATAACTACAAATGCATCTTAAGAGGTCCATTAATACTTCTTTCATGGAAAATGTATCAGATGAATATTTTTTTAATATAAAAGAGTGATCACAAAATCACTGGGGAGGCAAACTGAGACACATTGAATCAGTATAAAATCATACATTTACTTTCACCTATCAATATCACTAGGAAAATGGGACAGAAAATTACTGAATGCTAACTGTATCACTTATATATGTTTATTATTGTCTACTTTGAATAAAGCCCATAGGAGGATGGTTATGAAAATTAATGATATACATTATGAGTGCAGACCTAATTGAAGGCATTATCAAATATGGTAATACTTGCAATGCTACAGTTGGACCACCATGAAATAGAAATAAATATGCAGATGGTCCAAACCAGCCTGCCAGTCAATGATGTATCAAGGCACATTTCCCCAGCTGTCAGCTTTTTTTTTTCTATTTATTTTGAGTAATCATCTTTGCTAAATAGCAGACACAAAAATTAATCTGTTTATTTTTAAAACTATATTTTTATAAATTTGGAAAGTCAATCTATGCAATAGTTTTTGATGAAATATTATTCTTTAAGAAGTTTTGTAATGATTTTGATACCACCGGTTACCGGTGACAAGTTCTGCTTCCTCACATGTTGAAGTTTGAACATTAGAGGAGCATGCCAAGGTAAGCATATAAAGCATGGTTTATTTTAAAAAGGGGTAACATAGACTTCTCCTGGGAGAAAGAAGGGGGCCATAGCTGGTATCCTGGTATCCCAAGAAGCAAGCGTGTCCTGCCCTTTCCTATTTCTTAGGCGTCCTTTATTCTCCTGCTCTCTCCTTCCTGCATATGTGAAGAGGCCCAGGAGATTGTTCAGGTGGAATGACCAAAAGGTGAGAAGCAGATGGACACAGAGGCCAAGGTGGAGTGATCTGGGCAGGAAGAGGGCATGATTAACAACTCCCTGTAGGGAAGGACAATTCCTGGGACAGGTTACCTTAGCAACAGGAGAGGTGCAGGTTATCTTGTTAAAGGTGGAAGAAGGGCTCTAAAGGAAGTAACCTTTCAATCCCTCCATTCTCTGGATCGGCCCTTGCCCATCTGCCTATTGAATTCTGGCTTCAATTTGTTTGGTCTTTCACCTATTTTATTACCAATCATACTAATTTCAGAGAATATGTATATATGTATTTTACTTAGGAATATATTTTATATTATTTTCTCATACGTGTATATACCTAATTTTTATGCAAAATCCTTTCAAATAAACATTAAGTCACTAAGTTCTTAGTTTGCTTTTGAACTAAGTTATAGATAACACATGTAGAAAGAAAATTTTAAAATCTTCCAAGTAGAAAAAAATGAACAGCAACATATTTTTGGTTTTCATATTTTACACATATGCACACCCTTTACGCGGAGTCCCAGTACTTCCGTATGCAGAGACAGAAGTGAGAGAATGAGTAAAAAGTGGAGTCCTGCTGTCCTTAAGACCACTTGAATCTCTAATTCTGAACGAATTATCTGAGTGTTCCCACTGAGCATATAGAAAAGTTCTTGTCAGTCTGGTACTTAATTGGAAGTACTTCATTCTATTTGTAATCTCTAGAGAAAAGGCCTCTCAAACAGTAGGCCTGTAACATTTATAATTAAGATACTGTACTTCAGGCCTTGATTTCATTTATACTGGGCAGAACGTTTGTTGGGTAGGGGTTGCTGAGTATCAAACCCAGGGCCTTGTGCATGGTAGGCCATTGCTCTATGACTGAGATACACCCCTAACCTGATTCTGTGAATTTTAATTTAAATGACATGGACAGTAACATGAAATACATGCAAAAAAATTTATGAGATTAATTTGAGTTTATCTTTCAGGAAAACTTTTGTCTTAACTTCCTATCATTCCTGGGCAGTTTGTTTCAATTTTATGTAGGAAGGAATAATTATGTGCTGTGTTATATTTATGAATATGGTGAAAAGTAGTGACATGCCATCAATACATTATTTTGATACTAGTATCAATTGAACTGGTGACTTGAGTTGTGGGGATATGCCCATGAACTAGTTTTATCTTCAAAATAATCAAATGGCATGATGCTGGTTAAAAAAAATAAAAAAGCATTGAAAACCAGAAAAGAAGGTTGTACAGAAATGCATAAATATATTTCTGACAGAAAAGCACAGTACTGATTAATTAACCAGACTGATGAAAGGACCAACATGGCACATGACTGCCACAGTCGCTTGTAAGATGATAATAGAACTCTCATAATTTACAAGGTAAAATTGGATCTGTCAGGGGACATAGAGGCCTTTCCAGCAAGGCTTCTATGAAGCCCAAGAGATGCTGAAGTTCATGCTGAGTAGAGATCCTGATGTGGTGATGACATCAGGCTGCAGCTTGAAGATGCTACCTGGGCCAGACAGAGTGATGGAGAAATGATGCTGTTGATTGTCAACCAGTGCATTCACGGGCAGTGGGTGAACTGCTGGCTCCAGGAGCATCCCACTACTTCCACAACGACAAAAATACCTGTACTAGTCAGTGTTCTCTAGAGGAACGCAACCAACAGGAGATATATATATTTATATAGATATAAATCTCCTATGTGTGTGTGTGTATATAATCCCTTTTATGATCATGTATATATTATATGTATATGTATAATCCTTTTTTATAATCATATTTGATTATAAATATGATTTGGCTTAGATATAAATTGGCTTACACAACGAGAAGCTACATAGTCCACAATGGCTGTCTGCACACTGAAGAGCTGCACAGTCCAAGATAATGACACGTCCGAACAAAAGGGAACAGTGATGCTACCCCAGTCCAGGACCGAAGGCTTCTGGAAACTCCCCGGAGAATCATTGGCAGAGTCTGCTTTGGAAGAGTGGAGAATCAATGGTCTGATGTCCTCAGGAGATTGCGGCAACAATCGAGAACCCATTCAAGAAGAATCGAGCTTGCATTTGCTGCCGCTTCCTTGTTCTTCCAACTTTTACTCCATCCAAGCCTCCAACCTCTTGGATGGTGCCTCCCATACTTAGGGTGTGTCTCCACTTCAATGTCCTATCCCACATCCAATCATTCCTAGAAACACTCTCACTGACACACCCAGAAGCCTCCTAATGTAAACATCTCCTAATCGAATCAAGTTGACAATTCAGATTAACCATTACAGCACTCAACCTCTCTTCCTTGTAATCTTCCAACATCTTGTGCATTGTTGGGTCTCTGTAATGAACAAGGAGGCTGCTGGAGATCGAAGTGTCCTTCTACACAGGGACTTGAGAGAAGAGATCAAAGCTTCCCACAGTGTAGCAGAACCTATCTCAATCTCCCATACTGAAGCTGACCTCTCTTCTTGTTAAGAATAAAACAAAAATTTTGTAACACAAGGCAAAAATGACATATGTAAAAGAAAGAACACAATGTGAAGAAATACATCATGTTTCCCAATGACAAGGAATTTTAAGAAGACTCAAGAAAATGTATAGAGATGAATAATTTTATTTACCTGTGCCTTTTTTTATTAAAATCAATATTATTTCCAAAACACCTACTATTTTTTCCTTTTTTTTTTCAAGAATTTTGTAAATATTAACATATATAAACACTAACATTACTTCTGGAGTAATCCTATTTTCACAGATTTTATTCTTAAGTAAAATAAAAAAAATATTTCAAATGGGAAAAATAGGATTGACATGCATGAAGAGAGAGGAATTTTCGATTTAAAAAAGGATCATGGCCCATGCAATCATTTGTAGCATGTACTAGCAGCCCAAGAAGTATTTGTTGACTTGATTATGTTGAATGTGAAAGAGGATTTCTGATTTAAAAAAATAGAACATCATATTATAGGTTGAGTTATTCAAATGTTAATGCAAGAAATACAGCACTAAATAAAGGAATTTAGAAAGATCTAACATGATTAAAAAGTAATGATAATAAATTAAAACATAGAGATACAAATTAAAATAATAAGGAAACAATAAGAGGTAAGATATTAATCTTTTTAATATTTCAAAACAAATGCTGGATGGGACATGGAAGTAAGCAATATTGAAGAAATAAGAAAAAGAAGTTGAAGAAAAACATTTTAATGGAAGCATTCACCATACACTTAGTTTAACTGATAATTATGGTGATAATAAATGGCATTAAACTAATAATAATTATTAACATTCAAAGTGCTTTACGTCTATAAACACATTTAATGTTCACAACTTATTAACCTCGTTGAACTCTATTAAAAGAATATGGTTATCAGCATTTAGCAGAGGAAGAAACTGAAGTGCAGGAGCACATTAGAGCCTGAATTCAAATAGTCAAAGCCAGCCAGCCATCCCCGAGCCCTTCACGGTGACCACCTCTACACCATATCCTATTGGCAAAAGACACCCACATCTTTGTACAGTGACAGCAACTCAAGTATAGCCAAAAAAAAAAAAAAAAAAAAAAAGATACAAACCAACATCTTAGTGCCTAATAAGAATAAATACAAAAGGTGCTTATGACAAAAATGAGTGCCCAAAATTGTGGGCCCATTTCTATAGAATTTCAAATAAAACAGATTGTGATTAAAAATTTTTATATCCAGCCATGGAAATTTTTACACATTTACTTCTTGGAACAAATAAGTAATCCAAAGACATATTTGGAACCAACAGTGAAATATGTACTTCATGTTTTTATGTATCAGTTTAAACATAAACTTAAATATAAATAAGTTATTGAAAAATATGGAGGCATCGGTAAAAGAGCTACTGGCTAGCCAAAAGCAAAAAACAGTAAAACCAGTCAAAATTTCTAATTTGCTATGTTTTATAATAATATCACAATCAGACATTATGTTATTAATTCAATCATTGATTCACTAGTATTTTCTGGGAGAAAACTGACTGTTAGGTCCTACAGATTCAACATTGAACAAAATATGTGCATGCCAGCTCTCATGTGACTTGCTTTTTATTGAGAAGAATGGACTATAATAAAAATATATATCAAGTTGTGATGAATACCATGAAGAAAAATAGGCAGATAAGGGCAAGGCCAGGAGGAAAGGCCTAGGTGACAAGCAGATCGTTGAGGGATGAAGTGATAGAGTGAGAATCTCAGGAGGAAGATCATCCCAGGGAAGCAAACACGAAAAACCCAAGGTTGGAAAGTACATGGCTTTTTTTTTTTTTTTTTTTTTTTTGTTACTGAGGATTGAACTCAGGATGGCTTAACCACTGAGCCAGATTGCCAGTCCTTTTCATATTTTATTTTAGGACAAGATTTTGCTGAGTTGCTTAGGGCCTCGCTAAATTGCTGAGGCTGGCTTTGAACTTGAAATCTTCCTGCCTGAGCCTCACAAACTGCTGGGATCACAGGTGTGCACCACTGCACCTAACTTGCCTGGCTCCTTTCAAAGAAATGAGGTCTGTGAGTGAAGGAGGTGAATTAGGAGATGAGATCAGAGAAAGTATCAGATTATTTAGGCCAAGAATTGGCCAACTACACCTGTGGGTCAAATTATGCTCAACACATATTTTGCAATGAAAGTTTTATCAGCACACAGACATTCATTTACTCATATTGCTCATGCCTGCCTGCACCCTGAAACAGCAGAGCAAAGTGCTTATTGCCCACAAAGTTGGAGCTATTTGCTTATTGGCCTTTTACAGAGAAAGGTTGATAGGGTTTGGCTGATGCCATTGTTAGGTTTTGTATTTTAACATCAATGAGAAGTCCCCAGAGGTTTCTGAGTTAAGAAGTGATGTTACATGACATTAAAGTAGAGAATTATTCTTACTGATATTTAGCAAATGAACTTTATTGAGGCAAGGGTACTAGGAAGGGAGTACTTTGTGGGTAGTTTTTACAATCCAAATAAAAGTTACTGTGGTTTACACCTGGGAGGTTGACTCTGACAGGTGCTTGGAGTTTGCACATACTTGAGAGAAAGTGTTGAAAGAATTTGATGGCTGATTAATTGTGTGTTGATTAAAAGATAGGAATCAAGAATACCTCAAGAGATTTTGCCTGAGTCACTGGTAGAACAGATATTCCATTTACTGAGGTAAAGAAGACATGGGAAAAAATAGATTTTATAATAAAAGTTTCGAAGTAATCTACGTCTGAGACTGGAAATTAGTAAGAGTAGAAGGAAATGTTTTTTCCATTTTTGACATTATAGTTAATGTAGGTTATATTCTTTACACATACAAATCACTACAGTGCCCAAAATACAAAATAAACATTGATTCCATAGTAATAAAAATAAATGATTTAACTAAATAAATAATAGAAGATAAACACTTTCTGAAGAATTGGAAATAATTTATGTTGATAAATTCCTTTTTTGAGACATAGAGATTAATTCCTATCCACGCCTCTTTGAGAGTAGATATACTTCAACTTGTTTTCAAAGAATATACTGGGGGTGAGGTGGTGGTAAAAATAGGTACCCTTACTGAAGAACTATGGCAAACACTACTTTAACAAAATGATCAGGGTTAACGTATTCATGGTTGGTACTGCTGATATGAAAACAAGGGTCCCTCATCTCTATGTTATTCATCCAAAAAATCATAATTCTGGTACACTAATAAGAAAAAAATCAAACAAAACCAAACTGAGGTACATTTTACACAATGCCTGACCAATACTCCTCAAAAGTGTCAAGGTCAGGATTAACCAGAAACTAATATACCAGGTGCAACTAAGGAGACATGATAACTAAAAGCAATATGAACTTATGAATGGAATTCTGAAACAGAAGGACATTAGTGGAAAAACACTAACAGGAATGAAGTGAAATATGAAGCTAATACTAATGTACCAATTTGGTTTCTAAATTGTGGAAAATATAGCTTGGTAAAGTAAGATGCTAACAATAGGGAAAACTAGATGAAGAGGTATATGAGAATACTTTGTATTACCTTTTGTTCTAAAATTATTCCTAATTGAAAAGTTTATTTAAAAAATATGAGCCCCAAAAATGACTACTAGTAAAAATATACTTTTTCCAAACAACTAGCAATACTAAATTTTTAAAATGACTAATCACATTGAACAAGAAAAATAATAAAATACTAAATAACAAATGAAGTAAAATACTTTAAAAAAATAAAACTACAAGCCAGGTGTAGTGGCACACTCCTGTAATCCCAGCGCTTTGGGGGGATGAGACAGGAGAATTGCGAGTTCAAAGCCAGCCTCAGCAATGGCGAGGTGCTAAGCAATTCAGTGAGACCCTGTCTCCACATAAAACACAAAATAGGGCCGGGGATGTGGCTCAGTGGTTGAGTATCCCTGAGTTCAATCCCTGGTACCAAAAATAAAACAAAACAAAACAAAAAGTCTGAGGTATGGCTCAGTGGTTAAGGGCTATTGGGTTCAATTCTTGGTACCAAATAAATAAATAAACATATAAATAAAACCACATTACTTAATACATTACTTAAATTGGATTAGTATTAATAGATTAGTTCCTCTTAGTCTAAGAAGTAGAACTTGCAAAGAAGATAAATTTTAATGGGAATTTATGTTGCAATTTTAAAATATATTAAATGGAACAAAATTAAAAATGAAGAAACTACTTTAAACATGACTTTCTTGTGTTAAAAGCAAAACTGAGACCAGTTAGATTTTCTTGTTGTTTGAACAAGAAAGTTTCCAGTACCAGGCAACATTCCAGACTGAAGATGGTTCAGATCGCCCTCACATATGATTATGGCAAGCTGCTTTTAAAACCACAGAAGCCAGCAGATGGTGTATGGAGATAATCTAATTGCCAGTTTGCTATTTGTTTATTTGAGCATGAAGTTTTAGTCTTCAGCCTGGGATTGGCTGCTGTTACAGGATGGGCTCAGCTGTTTACTTATAAGGGTACTATTAAATGCTTAGGTTACAACCTGCTTGCACCTCAAGCTCAGTTGTAGTTCTCTATACCCAGAGACCATTTAGGGCCAAATTTGTTGTTCAAGTGCAAAGGCTACATTAGGTCAAATTTATTGCAGTGCAACCACTTCCTCTTTTAGTCATCCTCCCACCTTTGACATTGATAAAAATAAGGGGCGCATGCAGTAGTACCATCTTCTGCAACCATCCCTATCAATGTGCCTTGTCCTGGTATAGAATTCAGAGTGCTATCATGTCCGGTTAGTTAGATGATTCCTGTGTTTTATGGTTTTGTTATTCTAACTACAACCAGATCATTTAATGTGCAACAATTTCTCTATATGGATATTTAAACTTTGAGGACCACACAATAGAGTGCCAAGATAAAAGGAAAAAAAGACTGAAACATGTTATTTAATAGAAGGCTATACCAACCAAATCAACCACAATCAAATAATTCACTATTCAGGCATTGGAGGCCCTACAAGATCATCTGAGTTCCATTGGCCATAGTGTACTTGGAATATAATCATGATTATATTCCAAGGGATTGTGGCAGACTTCAAAGTGATCAAACCAAGAGAGATACTCAACTTCTCAGTTAGTTTGGAAACACAAGTCTTAGGGATCCGGTGACCCATTAAAAGATACGGAAGGATTGGGAAATCTTGGAACACAGGCTTGCCATCAACTGTTGAGGTTGCCTACAAACAAATTCTAAGTGTCCCAGTGAACATATCAGTATTCCTTTCCCTTGAGAAATGTACTTAATGGGTTTGGTGGCAAGTATCTAGAGAAAAAACAGCACCACTCACCTTTTAAATTAATCTCTCATTAGTAAAGTCAGATGAAAGTTAAGTGCAGCATTTAGTTTCACTTATCATTACACACAAACCTCCAACTTAAGTAAAAAAGAGATCAAGAGTTGCATAAAGCTCCATTAAGTGTTTTTGCTGAGTATAAATGTTTCCATTTGAACCCCTGAAAGGTCTGAGCTACAAAGTCCAGAATCTTTTCTATTTTCAGTCTCACTTTAATTCCATGCAATCTGCCCTTCAATAGTTCCAAGGATGACTCATTAAGAGCCCAACTGGAACCTTTCCTCCGTGGAAATTAATTCATCCTCATCTTCAAAATGGGTACTAATTTCAATAATTGAGCTTTTTGACCTCTGATTAAGGGAAATATTCTGGGGGACTTTCAGGGAAAGCTACTCAGAAGACAGGAGTGAGCCAAACCAAATAGCAAGACCCAAAACAGTGAAAAGGCAGAACATAATGGATACATTCTCCATAGACTAAATACAGGCCAGTGCAAGCTGGAGAGAAGAACCACCTAGCAGCATGAAGCAGGAGTGAGTTTCTTCTGCTCACTCATAAATCTGTGCAGCTCCTGAACAAGGCCCCAAACGAACTTTTCCCCCAGGTGAACTCTATTGCACCTTGTAAAGTTGCATAACCACATCTACTTGATCTCATTAGATTAAACCCAGTGACATTATATAGGCAATCATTTGTTCCTATATAGATAGTTCCCAGGTTTTGAATAGTTCTTGGAAGCATCTTACACAGGTATCACATGGATGTCCTTTAAACACACAGCAGCAGCGAGGCTACAATCGGAAAAGTTGGAGCTTTACTTCTAATGAGTTTAGGAAAACTAAATATAGTGATGTTTAAACATAAAGAATACTATGCATCCCTTCCTTTAGGTTCTCATGGCATTTCTCATTGGGAGCACAGATGGTTCTAATGGAAATTTCCTGTCTATTTATCATTACTCTGCAAACCCAATAATAATGCTGATTTCTTGCTAATGCATAAGAATTAGCTAAAGCCATTCACAGATTTTGGTCCCTTGCATTCTTCTGTGAGGGTTGGGGAAAGGTAAGCATTGTAGGAAAAAAGACTGGAGGAGAAATAAAGCCCTCATGTTGGCAGAGAGGTCTGGATCTGAGATCTTGGGCTAGGTGTCTATGTTTGACACTGTCATCTGTTTCTCCAGGAAGAGTTTCCTTGGTTGTTTAACCTAAGTCTTCCAAGTGTACACTTATAGGAGTCAGGAAGGACGCTCTAAATTGTGAAATATGAGTCAAAGGTTTGAGGCTCTGAAATTTTGCACTAGAATCAAGTAGTAGAATCAAGGATGTGATAGGGTCCCTTCCAGAGAGGTTCAAGGGCAATCTTTCTCTGAGCCACCTTCAGAAGGCATATTCTCTAGGTTCCAGGTCAGGAAAAGTCTGACTGTCAGTGGATGATAGAAAGTTCATTTTACCTCATGGAAGTACATTGTGGAAAATACATTATGCTGTACAATATCTAGAAATAGAACAACTAAGAAGATTGTGAAGCTGTATAGTTAAAGACCCAGGTCTTCCAGCACCTGTTTAATAAAGGGTCTCTCTTTGTTCTCCAGCATGAGTGAACCTCATTGCCACTGGAGCCAACCATAATACCTGTGGCCAAGGAAGTCCAGTTAATTCAGTTAGGTATTGCCTCAGTTTCTGAGCCTGACTGCAGGCTATGAGTTGATACCATTTCAGTCTCCACTGAAAAAACTTATTACTAAATGTTCAGCTCAGAATGTTCCACAAACAACGTTTTCAATTAAACTCTGCAATATGAAACTGGTTCATCTTTCTTTTAGTCTGCAAGATTATAACAAACCAATCATATTTTTTTCAAAAATACTCTAAGAATTAGATTGCAACAATTACTTTGGGCTACTTTTTGGAAAAAAAAAACCCTCACAATTGAGAGTTTTGAGGTAAAGAGAGACAGAAAGAAAAACAGGTTTGGTTGAGTCAAAGTAAAATTATATCCTTAGTTTATTACTTAACGATTTTCATTCACATTTTGCAAAGAATCTTTAAAGGAGAAATTTGGATTAATTTGGGTTTGGGAAAACCATCACATACTGATGGAGTATTTCCACTATTTTTTTCAAAGGTTTTGATCCCTGTTTTTTTAATATGCTTCACAAATGAAAAAATTTGTCCAATTTAAAATGTCTGCAGGTGGCTACTGCTTATCTAAGCTTTCATCAGTTTGCTTAGCCAATTTTTCTAAAACAGTGCATATCTGTGACCTATAACTCTGAAACATAAATCTAGCTGGAGTTCCAGAAGGTGCAGGCTTCTGGGATTGTGATGAGCACACTACTGCGATATTTCAATTAATTTCACTCGATCCAATGCAGTTTAATTGTTGAATCCAATTCAACTCTGAACACAGTTCAGATTCTGTCTGACTCAGTCAGACCAAGTCATCTTAATAGAGTTTATTTCAGTTAATTGTTAGATCCAATCTGATTATGGACACAGAACAGTCTTGCCCATGACTTGTCAGTCTTCACAAACTCCAAGGTCATGTGTGCTGTCATAATACAACACATCATTTATTTTAAAAAGCCCAAATAATCAAACATAACTACCTGCCCTCCACCACGTCAAATTCACTTAATTGTGGCATCCAGATTTGTTCTGAACCCAGTTCAGATCCCATCTGATTCAGTCCAACCAAGAACTTTTAACTAAATCCAATTCCATAAAACAAGAAGAAGGAAAACAGAGAAAAAAGTAACAAAACTGGCTGCTCAAATAAACTAGGAGAGCTCAGAACACAAACATAGTGCTACAGGAGGGAGAGCAAGATAGACAACTACCGGATTGTGAGAAATGACAGGGCTGAAACGGTAAGGACAAGTACTTTGTTTAGCTACTTCCTGTTCCAGGGGTCGAGGAAAGGTATACTACAGATCTTGCTGGCTTTGCCAAAACAGTTAACAAACAAACAAACAAACAAAAACAAAACCAAGACAAATTAAACATAACAAGGTTTACCTCAGCAAGAAGAATTTTCTAGAACCAGGCAGCACTCCAACTCCAAACTGAAGATGGTTCAGAATGCCCTCTCCCTTACAGTGTGAGGAACTCTATTTATAACCAGAAAAACAGGTAAGGACATTCAGAGGTTGCCTGATTGGTATAGTTCAGTATTTACCTTATTGAGCCATAATTTATCAGCCGGCAGCCTGGAATTGGCTGAGAGTTGGAGCTGTGATGGGCTGAGGCTCAGCTGGTTAGTTATAATAGTAAAAAAATAGGTAACGTTCATCCTACTTGTAGTTCATGGTATACTGAGGCCACTTTGGGCTACATGTATTGTTTAAGTTTGGAGACTGCTTAGGCCAAGTTTGTTTCAGTTTAACTCTTGTTGAAAAGTAGGAAAGAATAAAAAAAAGAAAAACAACAAAAAAATATAAATGTTGTCTGTGATGTATTACCTTAGTCTCCCTAAGAAGTATTGTAAAATCAAAGCCAAATTAACTTTAAATTAATACCAACTGAGAAAAAGATACATGAAACATATGTCTCACTCAAATTTTTAACATCTATAACAGAAAAAAATTTCTAACCAATGAGAAAAAAATTCAAATATAAGATAGACAAAGCAATATATAGTAATTCATCATAGTATTATATAAAATGTTGAAAAATATTAAAATACTTAAGTTTACAAGTGTAAAATTGAATGTGAAGTAATGAAACTAATTCCAGATCAAATGACTACTTGGTAATTATACATATTTTGATACCTAATATTGTGAATAGTTAAAAACAATATTGTAAGCCTGGCGTGGTGGCACAAGCCTGTAATCCCAGCAGTTAGGGAGACTGAAACAGGAGAATTGCATGTTCAAAGCCAGCCTCAGCAATGGTGAGGCACTAAGAAACTCAGTGAGACCCTGTCTCTACATAAAACACAAAATAGGTCGGGGGATGTGGTTCAGTGGTTGAGTGCCCCTGAGTTCAATCTCCAATACCAAAAAAAAACAAAAAGCAAAACAATATTGTAAAACTTCCATAAACAACTAACTCAAGATCATCCCTATAGAAAATGTAATATATAATTATATATTTTAAAAATTATAGTAGCAAAAGGTGAAAGCAACCTAAATGTTTAATAATAGGAAATGGTTGAATAAATTCAATACATCTATGTACTAGAAATATCCTACTCATTAAAAAATTATTTCCCAAAGACATTTAATGCTCTAAGGAGCATGGTTAGAATATGTGATTAGGAGCAGAGTTCCTGGGGACTGGCAGGAGCTGCAGAGGGCCCTGATCCGCCCCCAGGAACCTCCATGGTTGTCCAGCCAAAGGGAGACCAGAGACTGCTATCTCTAGCCACTGGGGAGCCCAAATTTAGGGTAAGAGTTGCTCCAGAGACACCAGCGGAGGCAGTCCCGCCCAAGGGTAGCCTGGCCCACTCCAGTTCCACTCCAGAATTCTTGTGGACCAGCAGGAACCCCAAAGTACCCTGACCCGCCCTCAGAACCTCCACAGTTGTACACCCAAAAGGAGACCAGGATCTGGTACCTCTAGCCACTGGGGAGCCCTAATTCAGGGCAAGAGTCACTCCAGAGACACCAACGTGAGGCAGTCCCATCCAAGGGCCACCTGGGTCCGCCCCAGTTCCACTCAAGAGTTCCTAGGGTCTGGCAGGAGCTACAGAGGGCCCAGATCCACCCTCAGGAAACTCCACGGATGTCCAACTAAGGGTTGACGAAAGTCTGATTGCTACCAGCCACAGAGGAAGGCACACCCAGGGTAAGAGTGGCCTCCAGAGACCCCAGTGTTAAGAGGCCCCACCCTAGTGCGCTCTGGGCCCGCCTCAGTTCC
>CM053408.1:11715214-11747435 GCA_028644305.1 Xerus rutilus | reverse complement strand
ATTTCTGAGAAAGAGTGTTGGAGTTGCTGATCATACTGTGGGTTTGTCTATTTCTCTCTTTAATTCTATCAGGGCTTGCTGTATTTTTATGTTCTGTCATTTGGTGTATACATATTTAGGATTTTATTTCTGATTGATTGACCTTTTCATCATCATAAGAATATATTTCAATAAGGATTATTAATAATATGGACTTGTATACATTTTATAGAATCTAAGGAAACAATTTACATGAAGTAGTGATTAAACAGGGAAAGCTCCAACAGTGAGCAATAATGATAGGTTCTTACAACTTTAATCAAATTAAATGGAAATACATTTTATAGGTGGAATCACAAGATACCTAAAAAGAGAAATAGCCCTTTTGCAAAGAATTTTAAAGATGTATTAGTTATTTTGGTCTGCTACAGAAAATTACCACAAACCAACAGGCTTATAAACAAAAAAAAATTTATTTCCTACATTTATGGAAGTTGAAATTCCCAGGTGAGTGTGTCAGCATGCTTAGGTCTTGGAGAGTTCTCTCTTCCAAGTGCAAACTGCCAATTTATTGTTGTATGTTCACATGATGGAAAGGAAGTGAATTACCTCTTTGACCTCTTCTCAAAAGGGCACTAAAATGCTACTTCTTATGATTCTGTCCATGACCTAATTACCTCTGGAAGGCCCAACCTCCAAATATATTCACAAATCCATATTATTATTTACATAGAAAAAAATAGATATACACACTTGGAGAATTATTGTGGTATTTCCTGATATTCCCTTTTAAGTTATCAGTAAGCTCCTTGTCCAAACATGACAGAAGGTATAACATCTCTGTTTATGATATCAACCTCTCATCTGAAGTTACATGATATTGAGTAATCAGGTGACACTGGTAACAAATTTATGAGTTATTATAAAATTCCTTTTAACTTTGTATATTTTCTTTTCCCTTTTCTGTCCACACATGGATGCAAGTAAAGTTAGTGTGGTGTAGATGGTAGAAGCTAAGCATCTTGCTTCTGGGTTGATTTTTAAAATATGTGAGTCACACTGATTGTAAACTCAGTTTTGTTACATTTTATAAGTTGTGACAAGAAAAAAGAAATGATACTTCCATCAAAAATCATGTATAGGTTATATTAGTGTTATGGTTTGGATGTGAGGTGTCCCCCAAAAGCTCACGTGTGAGACAGTGCAAGAAGGTTCAGGGGAGAAATGATTGGGTTGTGAGAGTCTTAACCCAATCAGTGAATTAATCCCCTCAGGGATTAACTGAGTTTTAACTGAAGTGGTAGGGTGTGGCTGGAGGAGATGGGAATTAGGGCATGGCTTTGGTGAATATTTTTGTATCTGGCCAGTAGACTCTCTCTCTGCTTGCTGATCACTGTGATGTGAGCTGTTTCCCTCTGCCACCCTCTCCCTCCAAGATGTTCAGGCTCACCTCTAGCTCTGAGGAATGGAGCTGACCTTCTATGGACATGAGCCCTCAAATAAACTCTTCTTTTTTGTTGTGCTGGTTCGGTCATTTAGTCACAGCAGTGAAAAAGCTGACTAAAACAAATAGTTATATATTGGTACATATGAAATTATCCTAAAACTTAATGTCTTAAATCAATAAGCATTTCTTATGACATCAGTGGGTAAGAAATCAGGTGTACCTTTTCTGGATCCTGTGACTCCAGGTCTCTCAGAGGGCTTCACTATGGCACAGGCTGGGGCAGCAGTCTCATTTGACCAGGAAAGAACCTGCTTTCAAACTTACATGAGGGGAGATTCAGTTCTTCTGTTTGCTGGGATCTGCCTTCACTCCTTGTCATGAGGCCTCTCCAAAGCACAGATTAAAACATGGAAGTCAGCCGGCGTGGTGGCACACACCTGTAATCCCAGCACTTTGGGAGTCTGAGACAGGAGAATCGTGAGTTCAAAGCCAGCCTCAGCAACGATGAGGTGCTAAACAACTCAGTGAGACCCTGTCTTTAATAAAAAAGCAAAACAGGGCTGGGGGTGTGGCTCAGTGGTTGAGTGCCCCTGAGTTCAATCCCTGGTACAAAAAACAAAAAACAAAAAACATGGAAGTCACCTTCCAACTGACCAATTGAGCAAGAAAGCAGAGGTGGTACCCAAATCTGAAGCCGGCCTCTGTATAGCCTAGTTTTAGAAATGCTTTCCCATCACTTTTGTATCATTCTAACAAGTCAGTAGGTGTGGGCTAGCTACATTTAGGGGGAGGGAATTACTCAACTGCATGATTCAAAGGAAGCAGGGATCATTGGAGGGCAGATGAGAGGGTTCCTACTGTAAGAATAGGTTGATTTACACACATTGCTTTCCTTGAAAACCCATTTGAATTTTTTTTTTTTTTTTAGAATTTGATTAAAGAAAACAAAGGTAAATGAACAGGAAAGCAGACAGTCGTTGTTGTATAACTGTTTATTTAGGCTTATATTGTCCCTTTATGATCCTTTCTATTTCTGTGACTTCAGTTATGATATAATTGAATATATTTCATTTCTGATTTTTTGTTTGAATTATTTATTTTCTTAATCTATCCAAATATTTGCCAATTTTGTTTATATTTCCCCAAAAAATCTTCATTTTTTTTTTGCTATTGCTTTCTTATTCTCTATTTAGTTTATTTCTGCTCTAATTTTATCATTTTATCCAATCTGCTATAGTTGGGCTGGGTTTTTCTAGCTCCTTGAGTTTCAAAATTAGTTTATTGGAGAACTGTTTTTATTTTTATTACATGATTCAATAGAAAGAAAAAGCCCTAAGAACTCAATTATTAAAAAGGAGCAAAGGATTAAATTCATATTGCCCAGAAGTAGATAGGCAAATGGAAAATGGGTATGAGAAAAGATGCTCAAAACTTCTAATCATAACAGATGCAAATCAAAACAATAATGAGGTATCACCTTACATCTGACAGGGTGGCTATTGTCAAAAAATCAGAAGACAGCAAGAGTTGATGAGGATGTGGAGATGGACCTTTGTACATTGTTGATACAAGTGTAGATTGAGAAAATTAGGAGGAAAACCAGTGTGGCCATTCCTAAAACAAACAGAACAAGCCTGTGGCCCAGCAACAGATCTAACGTGGCCATCTCGAAAGACAGCGCCACGTTCATGGTCATGGAAGCACTGTTTACAGGAGCTACAACTTAGAGACAGCCTGGGTGGCCATTGATAAAGAAAATACGGTATGTACATGTACTTGTATATAACTTAGCTTTAAAAATGCAGGAATTACTGCAATATGATGGAACCTGGAGGCATTTTGCTAAGTGAAATAAGCCATGGAAGGACAAATTCTTCATAATCCCATTGACATCAAGTCTCTAAATATTTAAGCTGAGATTCAGTGAATGCTGGTTGCCAGGTGCTGGGGAGGGGCAAATGGAAAGCTGAATTCAGTGGGCATAAGTTCAGTTATGCAAGACATAAGTTCTATGATCTGCTGTACGACATTGCGACTACAGCTGATATCACTGTGTTTTACAGTGAACAAATCATAAACAGGGAAAAGTTCATATTAATGTTCTTATCACAGTACAATTTATAAATAAAGAATAAATGGTTTGGGATTATTTCCTGGGTAAATAACCACATCTACATACTTCAGAAAATCAAAGTTTATTCAGTTTTTTTGCTTTTGTTTTTGTTTTCTATTTGCTCTTAAAGCATACATTTTTTTTCCTGAAATTACTACTGTTTTTAGTTTAATCAGAATACCTGTTTACTTTGTCGTCAAAATAATTTACTTAGTGTCTGATAAAATAAGACTATCATTACAAATATCATTTGCATTTGATACCTTCCCTTTTTTCATGACGTTAGAGCTTAGAAATTCTATATTACATAATATTGGCTTTTAATGTAACATCTATTGTTAACACTGTATACAATATGGAACCACTGAATTCATTCCCTGCTGAGGAATTAGATGTGCTACCATTGTCTCCTAACGAATATGCTGCCTAACAATGGACTCCTTTATAAACACAACAATAACATTTTGAATTTCATCATTATGAAAGATTAGAAATGTACAATTTAATTCCCAGGGTTTTAACGTTAATGCGATACTAGCTGAAATATTTACATTTTCAGTGCCAGTTTAATTAAGCGTATTCATTGTCTTGAATCAAAACATAATTTGCACTGGGTTTAAGTATTACAGCATTATATTTGTACAGAGTTTAAACACTGTCATAGAGGGTCCTCAGAGTTAATTTTAAACTCCAGCAAATGAGTCATTTTGAGCTAACCCATGCTCTCAGTGCATTGCAACACAGCTTTACATTTCCTGACAAATTGAATTCCAGCCAGGTGTCACTCTTTAGAATCCCCAAGGTTTATCTCTGCCCTTTCTGCTCTGACATATGCTTTTGACATACCCAGAAAATTGTGTGATAGAAACCTGTGGAGTGGTAATACCCTCTACAGCAGGGGTCAGCTGTAAAGAACCATTAATGAGGCCTCCCGTAAACAAACCGATCTGAACGGTGACATTGGCAGAGGAAGCGAAAAGAGATATGATCTGCTAATACATATTGCATACAGTGCAAGACTCTTACAACCCACTCTCCGGAGTGCTTTTCTCAAAAATGAAAACAAGCTATTGTTTTTGGTCCATATCTCCCATGAGAAAATTATTTTGCTTTATTTGAATTTTTGAGGTTTTTATTTATTTTTTCCCCTCTCAGTTTGGGATATCACATATTCACTTTCATTGATGTTCCACGATGGGTATGTTGTCTATGGTGAAGATTCACAGAAAATCTGTATCACTCTAAAAATGTACCTGAATCCCATAAGCAGAAATTAATTAATATTTGCAGCAGTTATACTAAGCTATCCTTAGTGGGTTTCATCCTGTAGATTAATCTGGACAGAGAATGATGCAAAACAGTAAAATATATCTACATACAATAAGAAGAAAGCTACTGAGGAAAAATAAAATTGGATAGTTATCCCACCGGTTTTTCTTAGTGAGAAATCTGCTCACAATCCAATACTCTCTCAAGAGAGAAGCAATAAGTAACACTGTTCAAGTTTTTCCATAAAGAAGTAGAACATCTTGGGACATACAGGAGAAACCGTGAAATATGGCCAGGCACAGTGGCACACAGATTCTGGAAGCTGAGGCAGGAGGATTGCAAGTTCAAAGCCAGCCTCAGCAACTCCGCGGGTTCCTGAGAAACTTAGCAAGAACTTGCCCCTTCGCCCCCAAAAAAAACATTAAAAAGGGGTGGGGATATATTATGATTATTTCTGATTTGTATGTTTGTGGATATTTAATTTTTTTGTTTATTGATGTTATTTTTAAATACACTTTGTGTGATGCATTTACAATACACAAACCATCTCATGTTAGAATTAAGTTAAAGTCAAACCCAACAAGTGAGCAAGTTTGCAAAACATCTAACATTTGATATATCAAAATATGCTTCATGCTTATTTTTGTAAGATTTTTGGGTAAAAATAATCATATCTTTTTAAAAATCAGCATACAGTTTATGAAGACATATTTCAGTTATTACATTTATTTTAAATCTAATTAGAAAAAAATGCCTTTCTACTTTTGTAAAATATGCCTAATATTGATAAAGTGATATATAGGTGATATAAATAAAATATAGTGAAAGAAAATAAAATATCTTATTTTTCCCATATCGAGATGCTAATTTGTAGAGTAGGGCCAGTCAAGGACACTGCACTCTTCCTCTCACCCAAATCAAGTCTCCTTAGCAAACTTCAACTTGCTCTTCTTTATAATATTTCCTCAAATTCAAGAACTATAGGAAGCTGGTGTCGGGGGAAGGATCTACATTTACAGATTCCTGTCCAGAGCCATCCATTGGCTATGTGTGGACTACATCAGCATCTCAGCCTAGTTAATAGGAGAATGTATTCTCCTATGATGTCTGGGAACTGTCTCCTATGGTGTCTGGGAACTTCCAATGGAAATTTCCACTGGCAAAGACTGCCCCAAACACATTGTGTGTCCCATTCAAGCTCTGCCTAGTCCCACACTGCACCAGAGATGGAGTAGCCTACTGCAGCCCCTCTGTCTCTAAGAGATGGGTGTGACCCATCAAGATGCCAAACAATCTTGGGACTGCAAGACATCTGGAAGTGAGAGTCCACCCTTGAAACCCTATCCGTGTCTTTGAAGTACCCCATTAAATAAGCCACCAGAGCCAATTTTTTTTAATTAGCTGGGGCCAGCTCCTGTGTGGGCTGGGCCTATCAGATGCTCTACTTTAAAACTATAGTTCTGACTCTGTGTCTTTTGTTCTTCACTAATTATTTATGACTTATTTTCTCTAATGGCTTACACCCTCCTGGGCAGGAAGAAGGACCCCCTGGTGAGGTGCTGGCAGCCTCCCCATAGATTTCCTCCCTTCTCCCTTTTCCAATTCCCAGATGCTAATGCTCCTGAGGTTGAGAGGCTGTATCAATGTAACATGTTTGCGTGTGTGTCTTTGGTTTGCGATTTATCATTCCAATTGGGTTTTCAATAACATATATATAAGAAAAATGCCTTAGAAATTTCTCTTTGGGTAAAAAGTCAAGGTAATTGTTAAACTTAGTTGGTAGGTTGAATCATCTTTGAGAAGATGGTGTTTTAATAAATTTTGGAGTACCCATGGCCTCTCAGTTTCTGTTTCTAGCAGCATCAGCTCTTGATTATCAGGAGGACTGGAGGTATCATTGAGGGTTTGAAATGATTTTTCTCTGTGAAAAAAGCAATTTTTTACTGTGCTTAATGCAAAACTAGGATCCAATTTCATGTGAATTCTCTCTTCCAATTAATTCTCTGTATCTCTGTAATTAATGTGCCATGGAATGAAAAGAAGGGAAATTATCTCTTGACTATTCTCATCTGAATTACGCACATTGAGGGTTTCCATAAACACAGTGACAGATAAAATTAAGACCTTTTGAGAAGGGTTTCCTCTAAAGATATATGGAGTCATTGAAGAAGGTTAAAGCAGACTAGTCACTTTCCTTTAATTCAACCCCAGGGTAGACACTACATGGAATACAAAATAATTGTTCATCTCTAATTATAACAAGCACTTATAGTGGACTGGGCAGTCTATGGATACTGAGACCTTCACATTTAGAATTAAAATGTGTGTGGTGGAGGAGTAAGGAGAGTGTAAATCTAGTTTAAAAATCAAGCAGTGAAATAATATCTTTGTGAAAATTGAATAACTTTAAGTTAAAAATGAAGTTTAAGTTTCAAGTAGAATGTGTGTAACCATTCTATCTTTTTATCCCTCCCTGTATTGCTCAGCTCCACAGCACTATAATAAAATACCTGAGAGTATTACTTTATAAGGAGAAAAGGTCTATTTTGACTATGATTTTGAAGGTTGTAGTAGAAGAACAGGCAGACATATTACTTTGACACTTTGGTGGCGATGTTGGACGGTAATGGTAGGGAATGTGTGGTGGAGAAATCTGCTTACATCATGACACAGGAAGCAAAAGAGAGAAAGAGGCCAAGTTTCCACAAACACCTTCAAAGATAATCCAATGATTCGAACACCTTCCAGTCAACCCTACCTCCCCAAGCTTCCACCATTTCCTCACAGCACCATCATGGAGACAGAGCTTTAAACACATAGACCTTTCGGAGGGGACATTCAACATCCAAATCTGAGTTCCCCTTCCACCTTTCCTAATTTGCTGCAATAAACAGTATAATATATTTTGGGGTGCCAGCCGACATGCCATGAAAAAATTATAATATGAATAAAACCCAGCTGCTGACCTCCATGTCCTCCGCCTCAACTGGGAAGGTTGGTCATGTGTGCTCTCTGTGCGGTGACTACATTTTATTTTTTATTCCACCTTAATCATATTATTCACCTCTTAGAATTTAGTGTGTGCACACATAAGATGGGATCAGCAACAAGGCCTCTCTTTAGATTTTCATGTACTTCCATTTTCTGATATTTGTCAAAGCACAAAGTCCTTAAATGAGTAATGACCTTACCTTAGAACTAATAAAAGAAACATACTGATGCGATCATTTTCTATTTTTCTCTGTATTACTTAATTGGTATCTCTTTGTATGTATAAAATACACATTTCCAGTCGTTTTTGGCCACGAATTAAAACATTTTTAAAGTCTAAAGCCAATATATTAAATAGTTGAACCGCGACCCACTTAGAAAATGCATTCAGCCTAATGAGACTTTAAATTTCATTATTCCCAGATCACTCATCCCACAGGATTTAAGAATTGTGTTTTCTTTCCCATTAATTTTAAATCCTCACCTCATTCAGAGTTTATGGAATTACAGTCCAAACAAATTACCTGGAATTTTTATTCAATACAGTTAAGTTTGTATTATACAAACCACACATATTTCTAGGGCTAACTTCTTCCCTCCCAGAACAAAATGGGCTGACGATCTTCCCCACTTGGCTGTAGTTCTGAAGAGGAGGAGATGCTCACCTCCAAGGAGGGAGACCTCCCTGGGTTCACAGAGCTCGTCTGACAGCTGCTCCAAGGTGGGTGGATCTTTCCTCTAGTTAAAGGGGCTAATTTGTTTCTCAGAGGTCCCTTCTCACTCAGATCCCAGGAGTTTGAGCTTGATTTATGAAGACTTAATGTAAACATTGGAGAAATGACAAGAAACTTAAAATCACATAAATAGAGGCCGGGATGTAACTCAGTGGTAAAAGGCTTGCCTAGAAGCACAAGGCATACTAAAAAAAAGTCAGCATCTAAAAAAATAAAATCACAACTTTTAATTTAGTAATCCTCTTTCTCAATGTTTATTCCAATAAATGAAGTGGAAATACACACTTATATTAAGATACTGTTTTCATAATACTTGTAGTATAATATAAAGAAAAATTGTGTGGTACACACAGTTAATGGTATATTATTACTTCATTAAGATATTTGTGGAGACTTTGTAATACAATAAAAATTGCTATGTCAGATAAGTTTTGATAATTAGCATGGACATTACAAATATGATTGCTTTTTAGAGCTTCAGTAATGCTGAAGGCATTCAATCTCTACATAATATAAATTGGAAAAAAACATTTTCAGATTATATACTTTTTATTTTCTGAATCACAACTGAGAAAATTACTTTGAGAAGAATCTTTTCCACTATATTTAAGAGAAAATGTAGAGACAGTAAAAGATAAGAATACAAAAGGGTGATATTCACATTTCCTCTGACCTTCAAATTATTTACATGATAATTTTTTAAATTTATCTTTATTTTATTTATTTATTTATTTTTGGTGCTGGGGATTGAACCCAGAAGGGCTTTGCCACTGAGCCACATCCTCAGCCCTTTTCAGTTTTTAGTTTTGAGACAGGATCTCACTAAGTTGCTTAAAGCCTCACCAAGTTGCTAAGGCTGACTTTGAACTTGGATCCTCCTGCCTCAGCTTCTGGTGCTGCTGGGATTATAGGCATGTACCAATGTGCCCGGCTGATTTTTTTTTTAAGTTATTAATGTTAAAGTTATTCTAAAAAGTAGTCCCATGGATTTGAAGTGGTATCATTGAGTACAAAAACAAAAGAGAGAGTTTATTTTGCTTTTGCCTCAGTAGATTGGTTTGGTGTCTTAGAATACAAATGGATATAAAAGAAGGGAAGGCGGAAGTAAAAGCTGATGAAGAGAGAGAAAGTGAGAGAGACAATGACAAACAAAAATACAAATGCGCGTTTATGAAGTCCATAAAAAGAAAAATAAGGAGATTCTCAGAGTTTTAGGTAACCTGCAGAGCACAAAACATATTTGGGAGTTGGCTTTGTAAAAGGCAAATTAAATTTTAAGCAAGTGTTCAAAAAAGTCTTTCTGATGAGACGATCTATTTGATTAAGGATTCAGGGGTAGAAACATTAAAGTCGGTTGTTCAAAGCGTTCAGCTGTCTCAGAGTGGCTTTGCTCTGAGAGCAAGCACGGGGAGGATTCCATGAAGCCTCTCCCTCTCCAATTTCTACAATTTGCATTTCAAATTAAAGTCAGGAGGCACCCACATGGAGATCCTTTTTGTGGGGGTAGGGGAACAAAATGTGAAATGCAAATTACACTAACTTAAAATTTTAAATGTCTGATTTACTATTTTTCTCTCAATTTTCATGTTTGATGTTGCCTTATCGAAATTAGACATGAATATTCATTAAAAAAAGAAGCACTTGTCTTGGCTATAACAACTTTCAAAAGGATAATAATCACAGGAAAATACTACAAGAGCATCAGGCAACAGGAATTATATGGAATAAAATCATCTATGTGTTTTGCTGTGACTGCATAATATCAGGATAGCACCTGAAAAATTACACTCATGGCTACATACCCCTTTCTAAGAAAAAGAATGGTAGAGCAACAGATGGCTACTCCTCTGTAGCACTGAGGGATGCTCAGGATCTAATGTTTCTAAATGGAGGGCTTTAAGTGTCAAGGCTATCTTAGGAACATTAATGCTAAAAAAAAGGCTAGGTTGTTACTGGTGCTTACATGATTCACTTTTAATAATCTGGTCATTTATCAAAGCTTACTTTGGAGTTTTCTTTGTTCAAAAGTATATGCTGACATGTAAATGTAAATGCTTTTGTTTCTGGAAATTCGAAAAACAGCATATTCTCTTTATTACAGCAAAAGAATGCTGGAACACTGATCAAATATCAGGGATGTTTTCCTCCCAAAGAGGCAATGAGAAATGTATTGCATTTTCAACAGAGGAACACTTGAAAAAATAGCAGTATGTTTTGGTTGATAATAAATACAAATATATAAATAGAATTTCACCAATGAATTGCTTTATGTAAATTCACAAATATTTTGCAATTCTCACTTGAAAATGAGGACTAAATTATTTATTTATTATTCTATATTTTTATATAAGGAATTGCAAAATCTTGTGGTTTTAAATCATTGGGCCAGTAGGTGGCAGCATAGCCCTTTGGTTGCTTGGAAGAAATGTCAAAGTAGCTTAAAGAAATTTCCTCACTGGTGATAAATAAGAAAGAAAAAGAAAAATAGTTTTTCTGTGGTTTTTTAATGTGTCCTTTATTTTCACACGATATCCATGCATAGGTATATAATATTTAGATATCCATTTTATAGATTAGCAATCTCTTCTGCTCTTTCAAATAGATTTGGTAACATCTGTGCTCTATTGACAATCCCATTTTCACTCATATCATAACATATTAGAGCATAGAAAGAAACTTATTAATCCTCTCCTTCACCTATCTCACTTTACAGATTAAAATAAAAATAGACCAAGAAAGTAGGAGCCATGTGTGCACTTTCAAACCCAAGTAGTTTCAGATACCGACTCATCTTCAGTTAAAAACTACTATGGAACTGATTTAGCTTTGACCAGTATTAAATGTAAACTAGATGCTGTCAACAACAGCTTATATTTCATTTTGTTTATATTCTAATGTAAAATTCTTTTCCTCTGGCATGCTTTTTTCCTTTTCTTTACGAGTAAACAAAACTATCAAAAGATTATTGATAAATAGCAGTCATTTTTCCTGACCACTGACAGACATTGTGGATCCAATAATCACATTAAATTGGGTCACTAGTCAATGCCAGCTGATATGACCATTTAAAATGATATGTCATCTTAATAACCACTTCTCTGGAATCTGTTGGAGTTTGATAGTTCCTCTGAATGTTTCTCACTAGGCATAGACAAAGTTATTGCAGCAGGCAGTAAGGGCCACTAAGACACCTCCCCCACCTTCCTGACCCCTCTCCCACCACACCCTCTGCTGCTCACTCCTCTTCTAGCTCATGGGATTGGTGCTGTTCCTACAGGCGTCAGAGCAAGTCCTATGCTTGGAATTCACTAACACTCTGGTCACAAATGTTCTAGGATTGCTTGCTTCTCTTCTGTAGGACTCTGCATACAGGTCGCCATTGCAGATTTCTGATCATTTGGAGTAAAATTGCAACAGTATCATTTCCAGTCTTTTTTTTTTTAATCCATATTCTCTGATTTATTTTTCCTTATGGTGCTTGATGACATTGGCAAATGACATTTTTAATTAATTTATTGATTGATTTATTAGTTTCTTTTTGTCATTTATCTCACTAGAATATAAAATCATCTCAAGGTCCTAGATCTTTTTTTCTTCAATATCTCCAACTAAAATAGTCCCTGGCATATCATATAAACTCAATATATTGAATACTAATTTTATTCTTTTTAATAAAGCCTCTGCAACCTTCGTAGGGCATTGTGAAAAAAAACAGAGCATTATTTTTAACGTACAGTACCATAGAGTTTAATTCTTCAATTATTTATAATGCATAAAATGTATTATAAATGTTTGTTTTGATATGTTCTCACATTTTTTAAATTTTGATTTTATCTTAGAAACCAAAATAAATAAGAGAATTTATAACACATTACACTTTATAGACACCTGTTATATTTCTTGTTTTTATTCCTTTGTTTCTTATTCTAACCATTTTTCTTTTTTTATAATTATATGATAATGAACATGAGATAAATCTAACAAATATGATCTTGGAATTCTGATAGATAATCTCAAATTTAGATATAGAAAAATAAAATACAGGATTTACTCTGAAGCTTGTGAAATACTCTTGACCTTGACAAGTTGACTCATGTGTTCCTCAGCTTCTCAGCCTGAGATGATCAAACTGCATGTTCTGTGCACTTATGCTGGTACAGCCAGAGGGGTACTTGGAGGTGTGATGGCTTATATTTATGGCTAATCACACAGAGTTAATAACTTGTGGTTTTGAAACTATAAACCATCTAGCCTAGGCTGCAAATCAGTGATAAGTGATGTTAGAAGAGATGCTAATGGTGCATGTTTAAAGTAATATTTGTCTAGGATGCTAACACTGGTTGTTAAGGAGGATTTCATTACACCAACCATCATTATAAAAACATGGACACCAGACCTGTGATTTGGGGGTTATTCAAGATGCCGATAAGTGTAAAATGTTATACTCTATACTGACAAAAACACATTATGCAAACCTAACTCATGTCACATTATACTCCCTCTCTATTTATTCCTTTGTGCTAAGTTCTGTGGCATAGATTTTTTATTATGAATTAATACAGCTTTTATATGCATGCAAACTACCTATGGGCATGAATAATGGACTTGCTTAGTGACTCTATCATCAGGAATCAAAGAAAGAATTTTCATTATCACAAAAATAAAATTAAAATAAAATTTATGTGTGTTCTTCATTTAAATTGTAAACAATTGATACTTCTTATTCTTAAATATTTTCTTAGAATAGTAATAAACGTGCATCAGCAAGATTGACAATTTCATATCTGCATGCAACCATGACTGAATCATTCAGAAAATCGTACAGGACAACGGGAAATGAAAAGCTATAAAAATCACTAAAGTCACTCCATCATGACCTGAAATAGATCTGGATACCTTATATAGTAGTACAATTAACCATCAGCCAGTGTCCAGGAAAACAGAAGAAAAATGATTAAAAAAAATAAAACTTACAGATGCCAATTCTATCAAAAATTTGATTTTTCCCCCCTGAAATGTGAAAACGAAAATGAACTTAGGAAGAGAATGTTTTCAGAAACATGATTTTTGTAATGGTGTTTACTATGGAAATGATCATATAGTCTATTGTGATTTCAAATGTTTTAGAAGAGAGGTCTAGGTAAATTAGCCATATGATGAGAAAAATAAGCAAGCAAGTGACTTGTAGTTTTGTTTTTACAATAGGAAACATATGTAGATGATTCTTCTTATTTTAGATATCAAAATCTGTAAAACCTCCAAGCACAAAGCAAATATGCATGTACAGGCTCCTTTAGTTCCAGCCATGCAAATTAACTGTTTCATGGGCATGAAGTTTAAATAGCTCTAGGACTCTGAATGACTGTGATCATGCAAAGAACATGACAATATTTTTCAAAGTTTAAAATGTGGCCTTTAGTATGAATACAAGTTTTTCTCATGTAGGAAAAATGGTGTTTTTTCTAGATTAAGAACTTTGACATAAAGTCTGTTCTAACTGCTCCATATTAATGTTAAAAACAAATGTGATGTCCCAGAACAAATGTATATATAAAGATAGATTTTAAATGTATGTTTTCATATTATACTTCAAAATATAGAGTTTTGCTGTTTCATGTTCTATTTACATGAATAAAACCCATTCATTCTTTTGTAGTCAGTGTGTCTATGTTTCTGCCTTCTCTCAATGGGTTGTGAGCTTCTTGGGGTTAGGAAAAATATTTTTCCCTACTTTATAGTTTTAAGTAGCTAAGACATTGGCTGATATAAAGCATTATTTGGTAAGTATTTATTAAATGAATCATAAATGCTTTTCATATTTCCCTCCTTAAACCTTTATGAGCCATATTGAATAATGAGCAATAAGTAAAATACAAGTTTTTCACAAGCTATTTTAATTTATATGCCAGAGTTATAAACTCTTACAAAAAGCAATACAATTTAAAGCTTTAAAGCTTTTTTGGGGGGGAGAGGTACCGGGGATTGAATTTAGGGACACTCGAACATCCCCAGCCCTATTTTGTATTTTATTTAGAGAAAGGATCTCACTGAGTTGCTTAGTGCCTCGCTGCTGCAGAGGCTGGCTTTGAACTTGAAATTTTCCTGCCTCAGCCTCCTGAGCCACTTGGATTACAGGTGTGCACCACCACACCCAATTTAAATCATTTTTCATATAAGTGCATGTGTACTTAAGTGTCTTATAAGTTATCATCTTGTGAACTTTATAAGGTGATTTGCATCTTATAAGGTAAATCATTATCTGTTAGAGTTCTTTCTTGGTTTTCTTATTATCTAACTGCAGAAGGATCCATCCTAAAGACACAGTGGCCCCAGATTCTGTCCCCAAGCAGGAAGTAGGTATTGGTTGATATGGGCACTGATTTATCAAGTATATGTCTGTATATTTTCAAATGTATTAAGTAGGTAAATTTTGACATAAAATATTATAAAGCCAATAAAACTGATTTGTGAAGAAAATATTTTAAAAGATACTATGCAATAAATTTTATAGTATTCCTATTCAAACATAAATGTGCATAAAACTGCAGGTTATATCACATGATGTGTTTGATATGAACTTATGGTTCTTGTTCCTAAAAGGTTAGTGCAGCACTTACTGGGTATGTTTTGATGCCACATCAACAGGTCTTGTTCAGCCTGTCCACCATTTTCCTCTTCTGGGCATCCTCACATGTGTGATGAGCCCCATCTCTAACTTCTCTAGTTTATTCTATAATGATTACTCTGTTAGGTTTATCTGTAGTCATGTAAAAGAACTATTCATTTATTTATAAATGCTTTCATGCAAACATTCTTAATTGTACTGCAGAAACTCAAGAAATTCCAGAGATTAAGAAGGTACTTTCTAGATGATAACAGCATCTACCTTTAGAGATTTAAAGCTTGTATTTCCTCCTCGGGTTATATAGTATTTGTTCAAAACAGTAACCAATTTTTAAATCATTGTTATTATTATTTTCATTATCTGATCTAAATTGACTTACTTTGATATTGTTAGAGAATAACTGCATAAAATACAATGAAACCAGTAATATTTATAGTACAAATATTCAGGATCTAAAAATAAGAACTATTCAATAGTAAAGGTTCTACTTCAGATATACTTAGGAAATAAAATTAATTGATTTGAACAAAACTACTTTGGGGATTAAAATAGTTAATGTATCTTGCAGAGAAACAAGAAGTGGCAATACTTTGTGTCCTAAGATATATAAATTGCTTTGAGTAAAAGAATATTTAGGTCATTTCTTCTCAGTCAAGTAGCTGCTTTCATTCTCTTTTCCTTGTGTTTTTAAATGATATATTTACTTAGCCATTTTATCTCTTTATTTGGTATTGCATGGTTGATTGATTGATGGTTGGTGACATCGCATAAATCGCTGCTTATGTCAAACTGTGGCAAAGTGAAATGGAAGGAATCTTGTCATCATTACTTGACCTTTACTTTAATGCTACTTTTATCAGACTGCCACTTAGTTTGGGGAATATACTGAGAAATGCAGTGCCTGCCCTTAGATTATATTTGAACAAACAAAAAGAGCACTGTAAGCACACTTAATATTCAACTACAAGTCAATAGTTCTTCTTAACACTGCTAAATCCATTCCTGAAGATAGAAAAGAATGCTTTACTATGACTTTCTCAATCTTTAATAGTGATTTTCAGATTATTAATGTACAATATAGCTTGACATATTATGGGTTAAAAAATAAGAAATGCCTAGAAAATAACTTAATATGATATAAGAATAATTTTGTGCTCAAAAAAGCATAAATGTTTTACCTTTCATATGTGAAAATATAGTTGTTAAAAGTATTTTATATTTCATTCATTCATTGTCAAATAAATCAAATGTATCAAATAATTCCAAGATATTAGGGGCAAAAGTCATCTTTGGGTTTATTTTGTTGTTACAAATATAATCTTGATATTTAATGAATATTAACATATTTAGTTTAAATTACTTATGATATCAAGTAACAGTTCAAGCCATATTTAAAAGCTGACTTTTAAAAATTAAACCTAATTTTAGTCATTTGCTCAATCCAGAGAACAGAAGCATTAATATAATTTGTGAAAAATATTAGTTTTAAATTTTTATTTAAAAAATAAATAATTTTTCCAGTAGCTACTATTTTTTCAAAAATATTATAAATCTTTCACTTATTTTAGTTTTTTTATAGTGATGAAGATAGAAAAATTTAATTAATATTGAAGAACTCAAAATTTTTCTTATATCCATTATATGTTAACTAAAACCAAATGGCTTTTTCACTTTAAACAATTACTAAATTACAGAAAAAGCTTGAACAAATATTACCAAGCTTCAGACCATAAGCAGTGAGTGATTATGATTTTGAGAAAAGGAGTGCAAACCACATAAATATTATATTCACTCAGACTTTCTCTCTCAGAAAACCCTGACCAAAGTGCAATAAGCTGAAGTCCATAAGATACCAAAGTCTTGCTAAGCTGAAGATGAATATTGGTGTTCAGAGCAACTGAAGTGGTTGAAATTAGTAGATAGATTTCTGGAGATGAGACCGTGCTCAGAAGGAGATTTCGTAAACCTGCAGCTGTTCCCCTATATCTCTATGGCTGAGGTATACCTTGCATATGTAAGACTCTGTGAAGGCTGATACAAAGTCAATAATACTGGGCCCTAAGAAACAGAACCAAGAGAAGTACCATGGACTGAAGTTCTGAAAGACACTGGAGTTCAAGCCCAGCCAGATGACAGACACCTTCCTGAACTCCTTGTATATAGAACTGAGAATATAGGCACACCAAACCTTATGGGGGAAAACTAATTCTTGGGGAAAAAAGTCATAACCTAGGATTAGGGAGAGAAACTGAAATAGACATGTGCTAGCAAAGAATAAAAACAATCTGAGAGTATGTACATGATCTGTCTGTAATAAACTGCTTACCACTCAAACAAACCTAAATACCTTTAAAGGTGTGAGAGCTCACTATAACACCATCTACAATGCTTGTATAAGAAAAAAATACATGGCTAAAAATATAGAATTAGTGAAGGACTATGAAAATATGGCAATTTTATTGCATATGCTTAATACTGTATAGGAAAGTAGAATATGATGAATAAAGAGATGTATAAAAATGAATCAATCAAATTGGTAGGAATTTTTTTTGAATTGTAAAATCAAATGAAAATATGCTAGAGTTGAATAAGAACACATTGGATTCTCTACAAGATAAGATCAGTAAAAATACAAGGAGAAAATAATACAAGTTGAGCAAAAATTTATATTGTCTTTAGGAAAGTATTAATAAATAGAACATTTGTGCAACTAGAGTCTAGGAAGTTGTGGGGACAGGAAAAATTGTAAAATGATTGCAAAAATTCTTTTTTTCAAATTTGATGACAAACTTGATGACAGATTCAAGAAGTTAAACAAACTCCAAACAGAAAACATATGAAGTTAATCCAATAGAAAATATTATAAAACAAAAACTTGTGATTAAGAAAACATTCTCAAACAAATTTTAAAAATATTACATATAGAAGAATAAGCATAAGAATGACAGCAGACTTTTTATTAGAATGATCACAGGTCAAAAGATAATGAAATATTTTTAATGTGATGAAAGGAAACAACACGTTAACCCATATTTCTTCATTGCCAAAAACACTTGTCAAAAAGAAACATGAAGGTCCTGTCACCTACTTCCCAGTGAAACTGGTGGACATTAATTTTTAGAGTAATCATTTAAAAATCTCTAGAAATAGCCCTAAGGACAAACAATCATTAAAGAAACATCTATTCTACAAATAGTCTACAAATTTCAGCAAGACCATCAAAAGTCTGTGAAAACTAAACCAGTATTTTCTTCTGCTACTTAAGTTCAGCAAAGCAGTTTTCACTCCAGACTGACAAGAGAACATGGCTCCCAATTCTTCTTGGCCCCAACCAGAGTGCTTTCTTCCAGGAGGAAAAGAACTCATATCTTCTCATTCTTCTCCTAGCTGGGATTAATCATGGGCAACTGCAGTCTAGAGATCATTGTTTTCTTCTTTTATATAACTCCATTCATAGAACATAGGCTCTGCCTTAAGTTAGTGCTGCAAATAGAGGGTCTCTCCATAGACCTTCATTTTGCTTAAAATCTTATGGATCTGTTCCAGCAGAGGAAACCTGAGAAGACTACACGATTTTCCTCTCACTTCATGGAATACTTAGCTAAAGCATGCATACCCCCCTTCCTGAAATCTGAGTAAGATACTACTCCCTGGGGCTAGAAGTAGAATGCAAAACAGATAGCTACCGATGTCTTCCAAAAGAAACTGATGTATTTTACAACACAGTTTAAAGAAATTTAAACTTAAGGGCATTTTAAAGAAAAGTGGAAATTTTAATAAAAGATAATTGGGAGAAAATTAATAGAACTAATAAAGGTAAATTCTTTTTTTTTTTTTCTGCAGGCAGACTAGATTGCATGAGAAAATTAGAGAAAAATACAGCTGAGAAGAATTCTAAGGACAAATACCAAATACTAACTTTTGAAATTATTCCCTTAAAAGAGACATAATTGGATGGAAATACTTTGCAATTTATTTCCCAGTGTCTTAATATAAACAACAACAAAACTGACCAACAAGGCAATAAATGGAGTTTACTAGATATTTGTTGTCCAGGAAAGACTGGAAAGGGTCCTAACAGTATCATTGTCATCCCATGATGTCTGTGGACATGCTGAAAGTTGTATGTCTTTGAAAAGCAACATCAGAAATATGTGGTAAGGAGATGGAGAAAGTCTTCAATAAAATAATACAGTCAGTCACTAAATAAATAAAGAAGCAAATTATAATAAAAAGTCCAGGAAAGAGGACAGTATCCAAAGAGTACTCAGAGTAACTACAATACATAAAATATCTAGTTTTCAACAAAAATTTTGAGACATTCAAAGAAATAGGAAAGTATTAATCATGTTTTGAAAAACAGAAAAAAATAGAACTTACCTGAGGGAGTAATTAAATATCATGTTAACAAAAAAGTTTGAAATGTAGCCATAAAAACCATGTTCAAAAAATGAAGTATGATTAAAGAATTAATGATATGTTAACAGTGTTGAATCAAGTAAAGTATATCAACAAAGACAAAAAATTACTTTAAAAAATAATTAAATGAAAATTCTAAGGTTCTATAACTAAAATTTTAAAAATTTACTGCAAGGGTTCAATAATAGACTTGAACTAGAAGAAGAGTAATTAGCAAACTAGAAGTTTAAATGATCAAGATTATTGATGATATAATGAACAAAGCCTCAAAGAAAGAAAAGATATGATTATAATCATATCCATATATGCATAATGGAAATGTCAGGACAGAAGAAAAAGAAAAAAAATCAAAGTGAAAAGCCACAAGATTTTTAAACAAACATTGATCTACACATTAAGGAAGCTCAATAAACTACAAAGCAAATATAAAGAGACCCACAAATAGACATATCACAGAAAAAAATTCGATAGAAAAGACAGGATAAAATCTTAAAAGCAACAAAAAGAAAAATGACATATCAGTTACAAGGGAACCTCAGTAAGATTAACAGTAGATTTCTCAGTAGTAAAACTTGAGGCCAGAGGCAAGAGGGAAACACAATCAAAGGTCACAAAGAGAATTGTAGACCAAGAATTCTATGTCCAGCAAAGATATTATTTAAAAAAGGAAATACACTAAAGATTTCCCCAGATAAGTAGAAACAGAGACAACTTTAGCTAGCATAGCTTTTCACATTAAATACTACAGGAAATTCTTTATTCTGACAGAATAAAAATAAATTCTGACAGAAAGCCAGTGACTCCAGTAATTCAAATTCACATGAACAAAGATCATTGCAAAATATTATGTAACAATAAAAGACAGTAATAACATATTTTCCATCTTCTTCTTTAACAGATTTATAATCCAAATTCAAAATATATTCACAGTCAAAGAATATGTCAAGGAATTAAATGAGATATCTAATCTCCTTTGTGTTGGTTCATCAAAAGGAATAAAAAAAATTTGATTGTATAAGGACTTAGTTATATTTCTTCAAAGTTTGTAAAATTGATACAACATAAAGGAAAAACAAAAAAATCTATAACTGTAGTTGTGAATTTCAGAAATCCTCTCTCATTAAATAGATAATTGGTAAGTGTGCACAAAATTTGAGATACAGTCCCAAATTCTGCCAACGGATCACTCCAACCAACAAAAGAAAAAAAATATTCCATTTATGTATATTTTGAATAGGAATAAGCCCAACAAAATAATTCAATAATTTAAGAATACTGAAATTACATGAAATTTGAATTCAGACCAAAATAGAATTGGGCTGAAAATTATCAACAGAAAGGAACTAGAAAATTCTCAATTAAGGATACTAAAGAGAGGAAATAGATGCTTGTTCCAGTGACTTGGCTTGATATTTCTGCATATAAGTCAGTTAAATCTTTCTCAGGCATCTATTTTGAAACATCTTACAAGTTTTTATCTTTTAATATTCTTATTTCTTTGAAGATCAATTAACAGTCTGTGTTGAAGATTATGTATAAGTCTCTACCATTTAGATCCATTTGGAGCTGAGTACTTTCATCTTCCAATGTCTTCAATCTAAAACATAGAATAGAAATGGAAAGAAACAAATTAGAAAGGTGAAAAAAATGAAGACAGAAATCTAAACAATAAATTACATATTTGAAAGTGAGTATATAATTGTTACCAGGCCGTTCCACTGGACAAGAATTCGAGCAATGAGAATTCCTGGAAGAGACAGGGCTTTAAGATGGTAAAGATGGTAAGGTGGCAGATTCTGTGATGTGTCCCCTGTTCAGAGTCGTCATCTATTATTCTTCCAGCCATCTATCATGTAACCTTGATGGCTGGTATTTCATATCTCTGTGTATTGCTTCTTCAAATCACCTTAATCACTGTGTTTCACTCAAGACCACTCACCTTTTCCAAAATGACCAAAAGATTAGCTGACAGGGATACAAAGGCGTGGAGCTTTTGTCTGAATTCAGGACCTCCCGGCAGGTTCAGGGCAGCCACAGAGCCCCATGTGATATGCTGAAGTCTTGGTTGTGATTGCTTTGCAACAGCCCCTTACTCTGTCCAGCCTGTCCTGACAGGTCTTTCTTTCAAAAGTACTCCCCAGGAAGTGTTCCGTACACACATTCACATTTCAGAATCTGCTCCCAGGGAACCCAACAAAAGATCATCAATGAACCATTCAGTGACATGCACTGGGAAGTGGTTTTTTAAGTACATGATGGTACTTTTGAAAAGTCTAATTTTTCAGTGGATTGAATAGTGAACAGAAGAGAGTGTGACTGAGGTGCAGAAACTTGTCAGGATGACCAGAAAAATTGCTGAACTGCTGAATTTAAGTAATAAACAATTTTATGAAAAATATTTCTCAGAAATTCACTTTGAATCATTAAATAGGAGTAAAATTAGCTTGGAAAAATCATTTATTTAAAACAAAAGTGGAACAAAATCATTTGACAATTTGGTACCTAGATCCTGTGACTGCCAAGTACATTTTGTCAGCGTTGGCACTGAAGCCAGGGCAGATTTAAAGTGGACCAATGGGAAAACCTGTGCCAAGCTAATGCTACAAATTGCTTAAACCTAATGCCAGTTTGCCTTTACATCACAATAAGGTAAAGAGAAGGCTAAGATTAAATTTTACATCATAAACTTTTTTTGGTATCCATGTCTACTTATTTGGGAACTCTTCATCTTCCTCATTTATCCTTCCTTCTATGTATCTGCTGGGAATAAATCCAAGCACCTAGTTTCTAAAGCAAGAAATCTGGAAGCCAATTTAGAATCTTACTCACATAATCCTTACATGCATTTGCTATATCATGCACAAACTGGCTGCTACCTCTTTATTAATGTTTTATTTCATGCTTGGCTCTCTGCAAGTTCATTGTTAATTCTGTAAACCTGATAATCAATACTGGCTGATTATCACCACTGTAATAACTTGTGAGCAGTGTCTTCCAAACCAAACAAAAAATTGTTCAAGCATTGAATATTCTAAATGCAAATTTAATCATGCTATCCTTCTATTAGATGCTTCTATGAGTTTTGAAGCGACTTTGCTTAACCTAGGATAGATGGCCCCAATAATCTCTCTATGAATTACTCTTTTCAGCCTTTATTGTCACATCAAATCTTCTGTCTTAACTACATTATACAACTTGTTATGTAATTTTTCAGGTTCTACCTTACTTGTAAACTTTTTTTTTGATAACATTTATTTTGGTCACCTAAGCATTGGGTACTAAAGAAAAAAGATTTTTTTCCAGAACTCTTTTCTGAATAAAAATGCAATTCAACATATTGCAGGGAATTTTCAAGAGTATAAACATATAACTTTTAATAGTGGATAGCACAGAAAAAAATCATCACTTAGTTTTGACTAAAGTTTGTGAAGTCTGTGTGGCAAATGTGTAGGTTGTGTCACAATATTTATTATACCACATTTGATTTAAGGAAGCTTCCTCCCAGTGCAAAAATCCTGGAAAATGATATGTGTTAAACCAAAATACCCACTTGCAACAATACCTAATTTGTAAGATTTAAATAATAGATAATAAGTTTATGAGACTATTTAGTATAAAGATGGATATTTGCCAGATATTTGACATGATAAATTGTCATCCTTAATGTTGATCTTTCAAAATTATAAAACTTTAATTTTATAATTAAAATTATAAATCATATAATTTATAATTATAAAAAGAAACAAGGACTAGGACTAGATGTGTAAATAAGATGCAGGATCTAACTGGTTTGTGTCCCCTCTAAAGACTAACTAGAAGGACAAAGAACCTGATTCAATCAATTCAGTTTGCATTGCACTTTAAAATCAAAGGGAGATGTTTGTTTGTTTTTATAAAGGAAATAGCAAATAGAGAAGGACTTTCAGAGGCTCTGTGGTTGCCGCCACCAAAAGTTGCTTTAAATCTGAGGGATATCCTTGATGAAGGGAAGTGAAGCTAGTACCACCCTGGGAAGATGACATGGAGCAGTTTCAGAGACAATTCATACATCCAAGTCATGTGTAGCTGAAGATAGTGGCTGGCAACCATGACATTGGCTTTCACCAAATGAACAAATGGCCAATGGGTAAATTTGAATTGAGCAAGTTTTGCTATGAACAGCCTTCCTGAGTCTTCCTAAGAACAGGCAATGTTCTTGGAAAAGAGTTAATTTTGTGATGATCAACAGCATTACACTGAAAGAGGATTGTGGTAACTTATGCCCTGAAGCAGAGGCTGATTTCATTGAAATTTCTTGCAAACTGAATTGCTCCAGAGAGCAGCACCAGGGTTCCAGGCAGTGTGGAGGTGGCAGAGGCTCTAGGAGTCAACCCAGTCTACCTGCTCAGACCAGTGATGACAACTGTTCTGGGGAAGATGCAGATCCTCTAGAGCAGAGAACCAGGAGAAATTTGTGTCCAAAGAAATTGCAGGAGAAATATGATGTGCTTTCTCACAGGGCTTTACCAAAGCTGCTGTGGTGGCTCTAGCCATGCAAGGTCTTGGGTGGCCATATTCAGATTCCCTTTCTCCACAGGGGAGCACCCTGGGAGTTCAGCATCCTGTCTTTTAGTAGAAGGAACAGAAATAAGCCCAACATTACCTGATGTCCAGAGATTATTCCCTCTCCAAGTGTCATCTCCCATTTGAGGATGTGGTTATGACCATATACTACAGAGCAGCTGGGTTCCTTATGGTTTTAACCTTAGCTCATGCTGACCATTTAGTCGTTCCTTTTTGGTAGGTACCTACTCAGAATATACATGACAAGGTGAAGAGCAGGTGATTGTTCTATTTTGTAATATATACCAAAGCCAAAGTTGTGGATCTTCTTATAAAGCTTACCTTAGATTCAAGTGAACAAGACCACCTCAGTACACATTGTTGGTACTCTGTGTCATTCATGTGAGTGATTGCAGTTGATTATACTGCTTTCATGTAATAAAAATGGAACACATACTCTGAAACAAATGCTTTCTCATTTCTATCAAATATGTGTAAAAATCAATGTATGTACAGTATGTGGATGTGATTGATAGGATCACTTGAAATCATGATACACAGTTGCTGATTCCATGGGAAGGACCACAGCACCCTGGAGCACACCTTTTAGTTTTTTTTTTAAATTTCTAGTTTCATATCCACCATTTTTTAAAAATCAGACAGTCCCTAGATTGCTAAGGGCTTATGGAGAAATCATTCTTTTTCATTCATATTTATTTACATTCATATTTATTTACATCTGAACTTAGAATAGTGCTGTTTACATAGAGTTGCTTTGTAAATATTTTTTTTAAATTTCTCTCTGGGAGTCAGAGTGCACGTAACATTGAGTTTGCTTCTGTGCTTCTAGCATAAGGCCCTCAAATTCCTGTATGTCACAAAGGTGTACACTTAAAAGTACAGATGCAATGTGCAGCAACATATCGTTTTTATAGACTGTTATATTTCTTTGCAAAACTAAGTGAGTCAGAGTTTTAGATAAGTGTAAATTTTCTCTCTGGGAGATCACAATGTTTTATCTGAATTTAATGCCTGGTCAATGATCAAAACTTAAAAAAGGAGAGCAGGATATGACTTTTGGTATTGAAAAATAAATATTTTAATAATTTAAAAAATGCAACATGAGGGAAAATCCATTTCCAATGTGACAGTCAACAAGATGATATTCATGTATTCAAATAATTCACTCATTATTGCAAAGACATACAGCATGCAATCATGGTTGGGAGTGAACAACTCAGAGACATTTCACTTTTGAACTTCAACTCATTTAATACTAAGTCAGATATATTAATTTTTCATCTCTAAAAACAATGCCTCTGTATCACAGTTCTTGGGAAAATAAAAATGAGACAACTTATGAAATGTTTTTTTTTTCATATTACCTGGTACATAGTTAAGTCAATAAATATTAGTTATAAAATCCACTAAAAAATATTTACAAAGCATTCTATGTACATAGCGCTATTCTAAGTTGTAAATACATATGAATGAAAAAGAATGATTCCTCCATAAGCCCATAGCAATCTAGGGACTGTCTGACTTAAAAAAAAATGGTAAACATGAAACTGTAAATTTAAAAAAAAACTAAAAATGTTTTAGATATCCAAGTGGTAATAACTGGTCAGTGCTCTCAATGAAACAGAGTAAGAAGCAATATTAAAGTGTGTGTGTGTGTGTGTGTGTGTGTGTGTGTGTGTGTGTAGGAGTGGATGGTGTACTTTTAGAGAAAAACATTGCTTATTTCTTGAGGAAATGTTATTTAAGTCACAGTCTGTATTAATTGCTTGTTTTTTATAACAAAACCATAGTGTGGGCATCATAAAAAAACAAATTTATTTTTCATACTTCTGGAGTTTAGAATTCCAAGATCAATGTTCCAGCTAACCTGCAGTCTGCTCAGGAATTTGGTCATACTTGCAAATGCTCCCTTCTAACTATGTCTTCACGGGTCTTTTCTGACTCACAGAGAGAGTGAGCAAGCCCTTTGGTGTCTCTGCTTCAAAGGATATTAATCTTGCTAGATCAGGGTTCCACTCTTATGCCTTCACATAACCATTACTTCTGTTAATGTTTTGTTTCCAAATACAGTTCCCCTGCAGTTTAGGGCTTTAATATATGACTTGGAAAAGGGCAAAACCATTTAATGCATAACACAAGCCCAAGGAGGTAACATTCACAAGCTGAAGAAAGTAAGAAAAAAATCTTCATGTGCAGATTTTGCATTGGCAAAATGTAACTAAGGAACAATATTGGTAATTTGATGTAAGTATGAGATGAGAAGATTGCACTAGATTGGAGTGGTCCTGTGGGGTCATGTTTTTGAGATTTCATTTTAAAAGAGAAGGTAAACCTTTAAAGGCATAAAACCAGATGATAATTCAATACAACATGTGTTTTGGAAACATCACTATGTTGGCTTTGTGGAGAATAGGTGCGTTGTGGGTAATCCTGAATATACTCACAGGTCATCAAATACAGAAAGTTGAGATGTAAAAAACAGTCAAAAACATAAGTAAAATATTTACAGAATTAATATAATTGTAGTATGTTTGAACTCTACTAATAGAAAAACAGGTGGAAATTAAAAGCATCAATGGAATATAAATTTTGTTACATTGAGTTTTTACTGAAGGGGCCCACTAAGGTATAATTCAACTAATGTGTAAGAGTCAAGCTGTGATAAAGACAGGAAAACCAGACAAGGCTCGGCATCTGTGCACCTGGACAAGATCAAGAAAACAGATCCTGCTCTCTTGTTGCCATCTCTCAGACAGTGGACCACCAATGGTCACATGGAAATGTGCTAGGTCACATGGAAAAATGCCTGGTAAAGTTTTATTGACAGTTGTCTCCATCTGTTGGGGCTGCTATAACAAAGTACTACAGACGAGATTGCTTATAAACAAGAAAAATTTATTTCTCACAATTCTGGAGTCTGGAAATTCAAGATCAAAGTGCCATCTGACTGTGTGTCTAGTGAGGATCTGTATCCTGGTTAAAAGATAGTGTCATCATGTGGTATATGGGGAGAAGAACCTCTCTGAAGCCTCTTTTAAAGATCTAATCAGTTCCCAGGTCTCCCACCTCCTAATACCACGACCTTGGGTATTAGGATTTCAGCATACTAATCTGGGGAGAATACAATCATTCAGACCTAGCAGCAATTATTTGGGCAAAGTGAAGTTGCAGTAGGGAAGAAATCTAAACTTCCTGAAGTGATCTGTCCTGTTACATACAAGGGATAGCACCTCTGTCTTCCTGCCATCAGTGCCTTAATGCTGGAGGGTAGAAGACAATGGCAAGACTACCTTGTTCTCATCCCTGGCCAAGAGATAGGCTCTCTACAGTAGGGGAAACCAGAGGCAGCCACAATTCAATAAGTGAGAAGGAAATGCAGTTGAAGAAAGTAAGGGCTTAAAGAAGGAAGTATGAAGAATTATTGGGGTTCGGATTTCATGCCTGAGAGATCTGCTCAAGACAAGGAGAGCCATGAGGCTTAGAGGAAAGAAAAAACATTCTCCTATAAAATAAATTTCCTTTTAGTAGTAGAAGTTTTGCATTTGGGTTTTGACAGTCTGATGCATAGTTGATACACTACTCTTGATCAAGCAAAGAGGAGAAACTTTAAATACCTTTTAAATGAATTAATATCCCACAATTTCAGTTCAGAGAAATTGTTTGGAGGAAATTATAAGGAATCCAGGAATTCCACACAATAGTAGTCACAGTATTATTTATTTGAAGAAAAGAATGGAGATGATTGCTATTATGCAGCATCTGAATTGTATTTCCAAAATGTCTTATTGACATGGATATCTTCTTATTGATGAGAAAATATGTGCATACAGTTTATAAAATATTACATATGTATATGCTCGCACACTTATATATGCACATATGTGTGCATTCAAAGGAAACCTGTTAAAGTACTTTTAATGATTATCTCTGGTAGGTGACATTTAAAAATATTTTTATTTTTAAAACTTTTATAACAATTATTTATTTATATTCTTCTCTGCAGTTCTAAAAGTAAAATATGTATGTTTTTCATGTGCAAGATTCAAAATACATTAACATATGGGGGTTATATTTTATTATAGGAAAGGCATTTTTTGGGACATTGCATAATTAAAAGTTTGCATAAATCAAGGCTAAAATGATTAAGGAATATATTCTTCTAGAAAAGGTAATGGAGAAAAGCAGTTTCAGAACCTAGACATTTCCAATAACAGCACATACATCTCTTATGATGCATTTTTTTCCTCTACTGATGCTTTTATTTTGTCTAAAATAAAGCCATCTAAATTCAAAACTTAACCTTCTTCATAGAAATTTAGCATACCTAATTGAATTCCAAAGGTGTGTTGCCTGGCAGCCCTTCCACAACCTTGCACTGGGCCTACAAAGTTAAATGCTCAGATGATATTGCCACAAGATAAGAACATTTTTAAACTTATAACAACTACGAATGTCAAAATAACATTACACGTTTTGTGTTATTTTCCGTGGTAATTCTATTGTGCATAAAGTGACCAGTTTGGCTTAACTGACATTCTGGAAAAAAAAAAGAAAGAAAATAAAGAAAAGCCAAGGAAAACTGGATATTTCTGTTCACTATCTCTAATGACATATCTGGTGGCAATCAAAAAAATACTTGGTAGAATGATTCTGGTCAGCTCATTTTCACATTGCAACAGCCTTACTGATAAAAAGTTCACATTTTATATCCTATAGTTTTATGAAATGAAATTGCACTGCAGATATAGTAGAACACATCCCTACTGACACAAACACACATACAAGCCACACACAGTTTATTGCCTACTGTTCTCAAAAGCAAATCTTCCCAGAGTTACTACTGTAGAAGTGGGTGCTGATGTTTCCAATGATTGACTTCATAATTTTATACGCATGTATATATTATATTATACATGATATTATATTCTTATTTCCCCTCTAACTTATGTGCTAAAATTCACCTTCTTGCTATACTCAGAAGGAAGTATGCTAATGTGTGCTATAGTATTGGTTGTAATTGACTGGCTCAAGAATCTGTTACAATGATCTGGAATTTAAGCAATTCATCACAAGAAAATTCTCCTTAGAATGTTTTCTCCAGGTTTACATTATGTCTTCTCTTTGCTTTACCTAGATATAAATAGAAATATGTTGAATGTATAAATTTCACAAATTCTTGTTACAAAGTAATAGTATTTCTCCTAACACTAAGAAAAATGTGGGATAGGAAGTCAATTTTCCCTCTTAAGTTAGTATAATCTAGAACATTTAACAAAGAAAGTTGACTTTAATTATGGGTATGATGCTTTTTTTGAAAACAAAGGGCCTGCTATGTCCTGAGCTATGGTTATGCCTTTTTAGAAGTAATTCTTAAGAAATTTAGAAAAAGGGGCTGGGACTGTAGCTCAGTGGTAGAGCGCTTGCCTTGCATGCGTGAGGCCCTGGATTTGATCCTCAGCACCACATACAAAGCAATAAAATAAAGACATTGTGTCCATCCACAACTAAAAAAATATTTAAAAAAAAAAAAGAAATTTAGAAAAAAACCCCACTAATACTGGATGACGGCTAAATTGCTATCATGTATGTGAGAGGATGAAAAACTTAATAACAGAAATGGAAAAACAAAAAAGGTTTTTTTAAGACTACTTGTGTGTTGAAGGAAAAACGCTTATTTATAAATTTCTCCCCAATGATGTGATTTTAAAACTTGAGATCTGCTATGGACTGAATGTTTCCCTCCAAAAATGAATGTGTTGGAAACCTAACCTTCAGTGTGGCAGCACTGTAAAGTTCACATTAGTAAATTATCACCCACTGCCATTTCAATAATTAATAACATCCTGTCTTTCCTTGCAATTTCCCAGTTATCATGCGTAAGATACAATGAATCTTCCAAAATAAGAGTGACTTGGGCAGAACACAAAAATAGTTAGAAGTATCAAAGGATTCTAATGATGAAAGCAAGTAAGTTTAGCTAAGGAAATAAGTTCATTGCTGTAAGAGATTGACACTGAAGGCAAGCCACTTCCCAACTGTTCTGTAATTTACATTTGGGTTTTTTGGATGATGGTCTTTACCTCAATTTTATGTAAACACAAATAATTCAAATTACATCATTTTAGCTTTTTGAGGAGAAAATTTTGAATCTTTATTAATGATTGATTAGGCTTACTATTATATATTTGTCAGTAAATCAACCCATAATTATGTATGTGAGTAGGAATGTCATGCCCGTTTGTATTTCCAGTTTTGCCGTTCTAGAAGCAAAAGGTGCTTAACCGATGGAGCAATATTGAACTTTACCCAGTGTTACATTCATCTTATGCACAAGTCCATGAAGTAAGCAAGCCAACTTGACAGTTTAATTCCACATTAGGATAATGCTTGGAAGGGTAATCCTATTCGCACGGCAGGATAAGGATGCCTGCATAGTGGCTTTGGCCTATGAAATTGTTAGCTATAAATTCTGAGCTGGCATTATGAGCTTCTTAACTTCTAAACCAGCTTTTTCTTAGCATCCTATTGCCAGGAGTAGGTTATTTGTTCCATAAATCCACCTAACCCATTATATTTTTCTTTCTGAAGTCATTTGGCAAACACTCAAAGTAATGAAATCTGCTTTTAAACTGGATTATCATAATCTGTACATAATAGTCACATGTATGTAAAAGATATAGACTGAGTTATAAATTGAGTATATTTGTTTATGATTTCACGAATACCAGGACAGATTTTTTTATTTTGTTTTTTAAACTATATTTAAGTATAAAAAGTTAAGCAAATACTCATTTGTGTAAAGATAAATGTTCACAATAATTTTTAAGGAAAAAACAAAAAGGAAATTAAAATACTTCTTTGTTTGCTTAGGTTCTATAAATGAGTCCTTAGTCTGATTTCTCAGCTATGTACCTGCTTGTGCCTTTATATAAGCTAGATGAAGTTGGAGTCTAATCTCTGCTCTGTGAAGATGTGAGCTTGGGTAGGGGAGACTCAAGGGTCTTTGAGTAATGTCTTCCCTGTCACTTTATTCCCACACACCAGCTACATGTCAGACACCTCAAGATCCAAGGGCAAATGAAAGTGTTTTAAAGCCAAGTATTTGTATTGTTAACCCTTCATTTTCAAATGAAGATGTTAAAGTAGATTAAAATGAAGATCAGACTTGAAGACCTTAACCTTTCTCGATCAGTAAACAAGGAAAGTTGAATATGAGCTCTTTCTTCTAAATGTGTATCGTAAAGGAAAACAAATTATAATCAAGCAATAAGAAGCAGTCAACAAACAATTATTTAACTAAGGACTTTCAGTGGGAGATGTCAAATAAAGGAACTGCATCACTGTAACTGATTTGCTGTACTTTTGATGACCTGGAATTTTTTTCCACTTCTAGTTGCACCAATCTCAATGAGACTTTGTCTTTTTTCAATTTCTTAGGAAATTTACTCTGTTTATTAATTTATTCTTTTTCTTTTATAATTGCAATCCCATAATCCATGAGTATCTTTCTTTAGCTATCCTTCCCAATTAATTATAATTTATACTATTTTGACACAAAAATCACCTAAATTACATTTGGTCACATGTATAATTAATATATTGACTATATTAATTAATTTGTAGACTATTTTCTCAGTGCAGATTTATATTCATAACAAAAATCAACAAAAATAGGTTTTCTCCTATTTACCCCTTGCTTTCTCCACACACATTGACTGCCATTTTTATTCTTCTTGTTGTAATTACTTTTTCACTGTAAATGTCATTGAATGCTGTATTCATATTTGTATCTATAGAAACAAGAATGCTCATAATGATCATCGCTCCACAGATCACCTGTATCAACTCATAGCAATCTTTATCAGAGGTGTCAACTTCAGTGGAAAGGACATGCTAAATCTTTATAAGAATTCTTAGAGTCTCTTCAAACACAGGAGGAGAGCTTAATGATCTACTGTGCACACACAGAACAAACGAGATAAAATGAATACAACAATTACAATTCTTATTAGTAAGCAAGACATAGATGGAACTCTAGAGGTCTACAAGAATGAGTCTCTAATTTCCATGAAATTATATAT
>CM053408.1:11641041-11714714 GCA_028644305.1 Xerus rutilus | reverse complement strand
ATGCTGGAGGTTAAGTAATTTACACAAGTTCATTTGTCAAGTAAGTGGATAATCTGTATGATGCGGTTATCACCACCATTCCTGTTCTTGGCACTCAGCAGTCATACCTTCTCTCGTCACAATTATGATATTTATTCCCTTAAATTTACTAACAGTTTTATTTTGTAAAGTGTCTTTTTGAACTGCCTACTCATATCAACGGGATATCCCCGTTCAATAAAGAACTACCATTAAAGATTAAAACTATATAATTAATATTTTCAACACCCAGTCATGGTCCCCACACATCACACAACATGATTCCTTTTAAACTTTTGCTGAGAGGGACTTTAATCCTATTATCTATAACTGAAACAATTATCTCATATTAACTACTATAAAGTTAAATTCATTACTATCTTACATTTATTTTACTAAGTTGAAATGGCTCTGTCAGTCAGGTTCCTTCTTATAAGGAACATAAACTAAGTCTTAATAATTGAAGAAGGAAAATTAATTTATTTAAAGAACATTGACTCTGTTGGTGAATTGACGAGTAGGATAGAGATTCAGATTCATAAAGCAGGCATGCACCAAGGGGCTGAGAATTTAGTAGATAGCCTAAATCATGCCACAGGAAGTGTCTGACAGGGAAAATAGTCATATTACTGTTGGACACTGGATACTGATGCTGGCACCTCAGCTTCTACCAGTGCTGATCAATAGAGCTCCAATGCATATTCCTATAGACGTCTTTTCTACCAGATAGCTGAATAATTCTTTGTTGTTCCTACTCCACACAGTTTATGATTCTGTCTCTGGTTGATCCATGTAATCATACGCAGTTGTCTAAGTTGCTATGTAGAAAGAAGCGAAGGCCTGAAATGCTCAGCTCCTCTGCTTTGTGGTTCATTGGGTAGGAGAACAGATATCAATTTCGAGGGAAAATCCTCAATCCTACTTTCACCCATCCTGACTGACCTCTACGAAGAACTCTAGATAAACGTCTCAGTTTATCATCCTCGATCCTGTGGCCTCAGTCAACAGAGCAATTTACTAGGACTTTGGCCCTTGTATAATGAATGAATCAATCTTAATATGCAAAAAAACAAAAACAAAAACAAAAAACAAAACAAAACAGGAAAGACCCAGTTCTAATAAGTGACATAAATAAAACATTTTACCTTAAGTTGTATTTCCACCTCAAGTCATCTAAATTATGTCTTTGAAATTAGTTTTTCCATCCTTTAAAAATCCACATATTCTAACGTTAGTTTTGCTGTCCTTGCACCATCATGACAGAGCTGTTTTATTCTCTGCCCTTTACATTTGTATCATAACATTAGATGGTTATGATGATATATTTGCTTTGCATTGTTATTAAAAAATGTTTTTAGGTATTACTTGTGACATCAGTTTTAAAGTGTATTTTAAAATTTTATGAGAATTTGGTATTAATAATTTAGTGAAAGAAAAATATTAATTTCCCTAATTTTTATCAGACTTCATTTGAAATAATGTATATAAGGAATCTCAGATTTAAATATAAAAAAGACATATTATTAAGCTTTCTTTTCTAATCATCTGCCATTATTTTAGCCAATATACAAAGATGGATAGGGTTATATTCACTCAAAATTTTCACATAAATTATGCTGTCTGTATGTCTCTGTATTCCTCACAAACTATTTAAAATTCTCTTCAAAATATTTGTTCAGAAGAAACAAAACTAAAACATCAGTTAATAAATAGTGCATTATTTGAAGAATAGAAAATTTTATTTTGCAGCAATATTTGAAAAGAAAATTAAAGATTGAGATGTTAAAGTTGTAATTGCAGAAGTTCAATTTAATGAAAAATTAGAAAACAAGCAAGTCAAATTAATAAAAAATAGAAAGCTATATCATAAATTCCACTATTTAGAGATAATGACAGTAGTCCCTCCTTATCTATGGGGCATAGACTCCAAGAATCCCAGTGGATGACTGAAACGTGGATGGTACCAAGACCTATTTATAGTGTTTTTTTCTATACATAAATATCTTTGATAAACTTTAATTTACATTAGGCACAATAAGAGATTAACAACGACAATAATAAAATGGAACAATTAAAATAATATGTTACAATAAAATGTGAATATGGCATTCTCTCTCTCTCAAAATATTTACCATTCCACTTAAAGGCAGTTTTTATAGCTTCTGTGTGTCATGGAAGAGTTGCCAGCATCATTGCTCTTCCATGTTGGGTCATTATTTAGTAAAATAAAAATGATGCGAACAGAGACACTGAGATACCACAACAGTGCATGGGATGAGAAGACAGCTACTCCATGTGTTAAAGGCAGGTAGCATGGGAGAAAGAGAAGATCCACATCCCAGGCAGGATGAAGCAAGAGTGCATGAGATTCCATTATGTTACTCAGAATAGTGTGCAGTGTAAAACTTATGAATTGCTTATTTCTGGAATTTTCCATTGAATATTTTGGTGCTGCAGATGACTGCTGGTAACAGAAACTGCAGAAAGTGAAACTGAAGAAATGGGGAAACTACTGTACTATTAATTTTCATCAATTATGGACCAACCTAGATTTACACAGATGTTGATTTTTCAATTTCAATATAATACGGTTTAAAAATTCCTTGATTCACCATACATATTTATGTGCTTGCTAGCCATTTTTTACACAGTTCTTCATGTCTTTTTTCTAACTTCAAATAAACTAAAATGCTGATTAATAAATCAAATGTACCTATGAGAGTGGATTCTTGTAAGAACTGTTTGAACTCTCTAGTAAAGCCAGTCTGCTCTTTTTAAAATCTTGATTATAATTTTATATTATTATCTAAGCTTTTTCTTGTATTTTCATTCCTGGCGATACCTGTCTCTCACTTTGTATAATCAACAAAGCGTTAAGTATACTGGCATGATATCAAATTTACTTAAAAGACCAGCCATGCAATTATGGTAGACTTTATAAATCCCTATGGTTTCTCAACAGCACAGTAATAGTCACAGTTTTGTAGCCAAGAGGACACTTGTGAGATTGTTGTTTCTATTTCCAATAAACTTGGACTTAAGGGACTAAAGCAGAGTAGAATTGAAGAGCAAGTCGGACTTGTACACTTAGGTTAATGTCGTGTTTATAACAGCTGTTGCAAAACTTTAGATCCTGTCACAAACTCCTGAAATTCACCATTAGCTAGACTCTTCCATCTGACAGTCATTAGTCCTTTCGTTTGGACTTTTCAAAAAATAATAGTACTTATGTAAGTAATACCTTTCAGCATGGGCATGTGTGAGAATTATCTCTCCTCCAACAGGGCTACTTTACCAGTCCTCATGAGGCAGAGAAACCTCTGTCATCCCATCAAGAAACATTTGAGAGCAGTTTTGATGGCAATTTTTTTTAATGGTTTTGTGCTTCTGCAGTAAAAACCCACTTAAAGTAAGTCTCTCTAAAATTGAAAAGGGTTCAAAAAGTAAGAAAAATATGACTGGGTATCATTCATTTCTAACAGAACCAAAGAGGCAGCATGGGATCTGGGATAAGAGAAATATTCTCCCAAATTTATGTGGTCCCCCTCAGGAGCTAAGATTATATTGTCATATTTGTACTTCAGCTCAGAATGGGTTCCACTTGTTACTGTAATCACCTATGAGTGATTCTCTTATCAGAAATTTCCTGGATTTCTTAGTAGGAATCTTCAGTAATTAGATCAGGATACCAAATCTTTGTCTTAAATAATGTTTGCATTTTTGTTATTTTTTTTTCTGAGAGGATTTGTGATACATAATTTGTGCAAATTAACCAGCACAAAGCCTGGTCAAAGATTCCAAAGGATAATTTTTTTTTAAATTTTATTTTAAAATAAAAAGTAAAACAAATTTCACCTTTTTATAATGTTTTACAGAAAACATTGCTCATTATTAATTCATTTAACTGTTTTTTAATATACACTGATTGATGTATCACAGGTCCTTTATTAGATCTATTTTTAAATTTGTTTTAATTAGTTACATATGACAGTAGAATGTACTTTGACACATCATACATATATAGAGTATAACTTCTCACTCTTCTGGTTGTACATGATGTACAATCACACTGGTCATGTAGTCATATATGTACACAGGGTAATAATGTCTGAATAATTCTACTGTTCTTTCTACTCCCATACCCCCTCCTCTCCTCCCACTCCCTTCTGCCTAAACCAAAGTAACTCTATACTTCTCCAGACCCCCACCTCCCTTATTGTGAATTAGCATCTGTATATCAGAGAAAACATTCAGGCTTTGGCTTATTTTACTTAGCATGGTATTCTCCAGTTCCATCCATTTATAAGCAAATGCCATAATTTCATTCTTCTTTAAGACTGAGTAATATTCCATTGTGAATATATATCACATTTTCTTTATCCATTCTTCTGTTGAAGAACACCCAAAAATCAAATAATCCAAACAGTAAATGGGCTAAGGGAATTCAACAGATCCCTCACAGAAGAAGAAATACAATTGATCAACAAATATATGAAAAATGTTCAACATCTCTAGCAATTAGAGAAATGCAAATCAAAACTACTCTAAGATTTCATTTCACTCTGGTCAGAATGGTAATTATCAAGAATTCAAACAACAATAAATGTTCGCAAGGATGTGGGGGAAAAGATATCTTCATACATTGTCAGTGGAACTACAAATTGGTCCAATTATTATGGACAGTGTCAGGGAGATTCCTCAGAAAACTTGGAATAGAACCATCATTTGACCCGGCTATCCCACTCCTCAGTTCGTACCCAAAGGACTTAAATCAGCATACTATAGTGACACTGTCACATTAATGTTTATAGTAGCTCAAATCACAATAGCTGAACAATGGAACCAACTTAGGTGCCCTTCAACAGATGAATGGATGAAGAAAATGTATATAGAGACTAAATTTTTAGACCTATTAAACCTATTGATCTCAAAACCAAAATTAAAAAAAAGAGAGAAAGAAGGAAAGGATGAAGGAAAGGAAGGAGAGAGGGAAGGAGAGAGGAAGAGAAAGGAGGGAGAGAGGGATGTTGGGGGGACAGAAAAACAGAGACAGGAGCCACTTTGACACAACTGTATTATTGCAGTCATCAGATTGAATGCTCTCAGAAAAGTCATTTGACTTGAGTTCCACAGATCCTCAGGGAGACTGGTTAAGAAAATGCGAATGAATCTGTGATAATCCATTGCCATGCTGAGAAACCACAGAGTGAACTATTCACGGCTATGTCAGTTTTATCATCTTTGTTTACAAATGAGAGAGAATTATAAATAGAATCAAATAAAACAGTTTTGGCTAATTTGCTCTACAACTCTACAAATCTGTTACTAGTTTGAAGATTAATGAATAAAGCCAAAAAAAAAAAAAAAAGCCATTCTTTTGTATTTGTTATAGTTTTTTACATGGGAATTATATCTTTTAAATGACCCCTTAACCTACCATGCTTATGAAATTAGTGAGCATAACAATACATCACTTTTTTCAATATTAAAGAAGAAGGACATTTTTTAAAAGACATAAGACTATATGGAACAAATACAGAACCATGGTGCATGAAATTAAAGCAAGTGAGATAATTTGTTAAAATTGGTGATATTGTGCCTAAAGAGATACATGTAAAACTAAAAAATAAATGTCATTTCATATTTTATTTTTATACTGGTCTTTATAGTCATATTAAGAGATTAAAATCAAATATAAAATGGGACTGAGGAAGAAAGAGGGAGAGAAACAGAGAAGTTATTTGACACAATGTCTTTGAAATACATATTTGTGGGCTGGTGATATAGTTTAATTGATAGAGTGCTTGCCTCACATGCACAAGGCCCTGGGTTCAATCTTCAGCACACACACACACACACACACACACACACACAAATATATATTTGTTCCCTTTACATGTAAAGACTTTGTTAAGTTGAAGGATTATAACTCAAGCCCAAAATTGTTGTTACGAAGCAGATAAAAATTCATTTAAGAGATTGCAATATATAAATATTGCATCATAAATCAGGGTTTAGCTCTGTTTAAAGAGATCTCATTGATGAAGTTAATTTTTTTTTTTTTTTGGTACTGGGGACTGAACTCAGGAGTACTCTACCACTGAGTCACATCCCCAGCCTTATTTTGTGTTTTATATAGAGACAGGGTCTCACTGAGTTGCTTAGCGTCTCGCCATTGCTTAGGCTGGCTTTGAACTCACGATTTTCTGGTCTCAGCCTCCTAAAGTGCTAGGATTACAGGCGTGCACCACTGCACCTGGCTGATGAAGTTAAATTTTAATCAATGGTGTTAGGGCAACTAAGTCACCATTTTGAAAAAAAAGAAAAGTTGAATCTGTGCTTTGCTGCATAATACAAGGACTCTGAATAAATAAAAGAGCCAGGAAGGAAGAGAATGATCAAATATAAGAACATGTCAAAGCACACAGGATCCAACTAAGAAAGGGCTCTATATGCCAAATTGGGAAAAATAAATTTCATGAAAATAGTTAGGAGCAGCAATTTTAACACACTGCAATACGAAACCCTATACATAACTCCATAATACTCCTTAATACAAAAGATTCATGAAGGAAGAAAGCTCTTTTTTGCCAGAAGAGTATCAGCTACTATAGATAGGAAGATGATAGCTGCAGAAAATTATCAGTGGATGCTAAAGTTCATTTACACAGGTTGGAAGCATTGTCCCACATATTATTAACATAACAGCAAAGGGAATTTCTTCTTTTCACCAGATGACATGACCACCAATAAGGAACAATGGCATCATGGCATGGTGGCACCATGCCCATCATGGTAGGCAAGGGAAATTATCTAGGTAGTTTTTTTTTTTTCTTTAATGCTCTAATAAAGTTTAGCACAAGTCTCATCAATGATGAAAAAATACCTGGTGTATGATTTTCTCTATACCATTTGGCTTACACTCTTGTATAATGTCCTATGTGCCACATCCTGCTGACTGGAAGGAACTTCTAGCATTGTTTTAACTATACATTGGGGCTTGAAAATAATTATTTTCTCCTTGTGAGAAAGATAATATTTTGAGGCTGAAGCTATTTAAGTACTTCTCTGCCACTCATGTTTGCTTGCAGGTTCAGATTTCACAACAGTTTCCACCATTAATTAGCTTGAATATGTGAGTTTCACATGATCAGTAGTGCTGCTAGAGTTTGAATCTGGATTGTCCCCCAAAGCCTGTGTTTGTTCCCCAGCTTGGCATTATTGAGAGGCAGAAGAAACTTTAAGAGATGGGGCCTAGCGGGAGGTCTTTAGATTATTGGGTGTATGCTTTCAAAGGGGATTGTAGGACCCCAGTCTCTTTTGCTTCCTGACCATAAAGTGAGCAGTTTTGTTCCACAGGAACCCCTGCCATGATGAGTTCCATCAGAGCCAACTGATCATGAAATGGACCTTTTAAAACCATGAGCCATAATAAACCTTTTCTCTATAAGTTGATTCTCAGGTTTGTGTTACAGTAAGAAATCTGACTAACACAAGCCCTGTGTTCCTTTCTCTTTACTCCCAGAGGTTTCTTCCCACCCCATTTCAGCACCTCATTTCTATCACTGCCCCATGGACCTGAACATCACCAGAAGTACCCAAACTGCAAACAGCATTACACAATCACTAATGGAAAGAGATTTCTTCCTTCTGCATTCTTCTTTCTTTTTGAACAACCACATTTTAGTATTATTAAGATCTTTAGTCCCCTGGGCTCATTTTCACAGGCTCTTAGCATAGGTCCAGAATTTTCAACTTTGCCCTTCACCTAAACTTCAGCTCCTCCTGTCTCTGAATTTTCCACATTTGTGTTCAGTCTTAGATTAGTCCATCCCAATAAAGTGGACATGTCTGAAGGCATTCTAAAATTTCATATACATAAGTAGATATGATTGCAAGATCATGAGCATGTATATTATCAAGGAGAAAAAAACAAGTGGTAAACCAATATATAATAGAATTTGTTTTTTCTATGAAAAATGTAATGTTCAATAAAAAGAACAGTAAAATACTTTCTTAGCCAAAGAATATATATTTAATGAAACTAGGCATATTTATTGAGGACAAAGAAAATTGCACTCTTTTGTATGAAGTGGGAATTTAAACTGGTACTATATTTGGAGGTAATTTTACAGTATCAAGATCCATTTAAATTTTTACACATTTGACTCAGTTAGTCTGCTTTTGAGAAAATGTACCAAGGGAAAATTCTGAAATATCATAAAAATGTCCTCAATGTTTATAATAGTTCAATTTTTGCAAAATCTCAATACTAAGGTATCTTTATATAAACTAGTTTTGCTAGGATATGATGAAATATTATTAAACTTTAAACTATTTTACATGGTTTTATAATAACATAGGAAATTGATTATATGTATTTTAAGGAAAAATGGATTTTTTTTTTATTTCCATCAGATTCAAACACATTTAGAGCTTTCAAAGTATAAGCAACAAAAAAATATTACCAATAACAGTACTTGAGCACCTCGTAAATGAGTGGTATAGATTTTCATTTTTTAAATCTCCTAATTAATTTTAATGAAAATTCACAGCATTTTGTCATTGTCGCTCATATTTTTGACTATTTAGAATGAAAATAAGTTTTATAAGTAGTATTCCTAAGAATGCTAAGGTATTCAATTTTTCAGATGAATAAAAAATATTAAGCATGTTCTGTATCTCCAGCTTTGTCAATTGTATTGATTTAGGAACCCTTGACTATTTTATATGTGGGCATGGTGTGTGTGTTTGTGTGTGTGTGTGTGTGTGTGTGTGTGTGTGAGAGAGAGAGAGAGAGAGAGAGAGAGAGAGGATTTGTTTTTCACTGTTCCTGTATCCCAACTGTAGATTTCAATGCATCTATTTGAGACCAGGAAAACCACTATTCCTTTGGCACTGGCCACAGGGCCAACAGGCTTCTGAGAGATGAATGATGGTAAGAGGAAAAAAGGAGGATTATGCTATTCTAGTGCCATTTTCTGTTATGCCGTCATTATTTGATTTTAAGTCACCCAATGTCTATTCATTTCAGATTATTTAATTTTCATGTATAGTTATAGAAATGTAAATTTAATTTTTAAGCTCTGCTTTACCATACCCTATCTCACATATAAATAGTAACATAATTTTTATATAAAATGGGATTTTTAAATTCATTTTTAAATATTTAATTTTTAACTGACACAATTATACATATTTATAGAGTATCATGTAATATTTCAATACAAGCATACAATGAAATGAATTTTACTGCTACTTCAAGGAGATAGAGATAATTGATATGTGAATCTAAGGAGCACATCTAATATAAGGAGAAGAGAAGAGGAACAGACACTGGTATATTTACTAGTGGACATTTACTGAGAATTCATTACTTTGGCTAATTCTAGCTCCTATGGAATTACTCAGTAAAGGAACTATTTTTTTGTGGGGAGTTGATTTCTCCTGTTACCTGACAGGAACAATCTGTAGGGAAAATATAATTTTGTGACTTGAAAAAAGAGAATAACAGAATCCGCCTCATCTGGAAAATTCTCAAAGTTTCCAGCTGCCTAAGTTAGCTTGAGCTGCAATAATAGATTCATAGACTAAAGAGCTAGAACAACAGAAGTGTGTTTCTCACAGTTCTGGAGGGTGGAAAATGCAGATCAGGGTATCAGCAGATTGGTGTCCTGTGAGGGCTTCTTCTAGGTTTGCAGATGGCTGCATCCTCATATGAAGGAGAAGAGAAAGAAAGGAAGCAAGCTGTCTTCTAGCTTTTCTTATAAGGGTACTGATCTTGTTCTTGAGGCTCCACCTTCATGACCTTAGCTACCTCTCAAATGATTGTTTACCACAGGGATACATTCTGAAAATAGGAGAAATTGGCATTGAGGCTGTTTGGGGGCAGGAGGAAGAGTTGCTTAATACATATTTGTTATTTAAGCATTCTTCATGGTAGGAATCCAAGATAGTAACACCTGATAAATCATTGCAAGCATTTCTGATGCCCATAATCCTAGGCCTAATTTCATTAGAAAGAAAACACCAAAGTTCTGTCTTAAGCCAGTCTAAGAAAATCAAGCCCTTGACTTAATAATCTCATAGAGATTTCTCAAGTAATTCTGTAATAAAAACAAAATAAATTTCCAGGTCCTTTTATTTCTTAAATATCTTCACATTCAAACACTAATATAGCATAGTAACTGCAGCATGGAGTCTGGGCTCAAGCAGCCTAAGTGCAAAAACCATCTCTCTTGTTAATTATGTTACATAGCCTTTTCCTCTATGCAAAGGAAATGACCAGAGACTTTCCTCTCAGGCCTACTGTGTTCACTAAATGAGATGATCAAGTTTCAGTGTTTGATGAGGAACCAGTGCATATTAAAATCAAAAGTAATTTTTATTGGTTATCCTCATAATAGTTCTATTCAATTATTTTCTGTTGATTATTATGTGGAATACATTATGTTAGGTCTTATAAGGAATTACACCTGCTAAGAACAGTAAGTTTAAATATAAAGAAAAATAGTAATTTACTGAGGTTCTAGGAATTAAAAATTTTAAAGAATTTTGATAGATATATTGCTTAAAATATTTGATATAACTAAACTCTCATGGCTATAAATGATATTAATATCTTCTGATTTGTTTTCAAATATCAAGTTCCATTAAATAAAAATAAATAGGAGTATTTAATAAACTTGTAAAGTTCTTGGGTAAGTGGCATTATCAAACTTGTTATCTCACTTTGATATACATGGTCTGCTTTCATCACAGTACAAAAATCCCTATTCTGACTAACATAGGCAAATGATACAAAAGAAACATGTAATATTCCAGAGGAAAAAAACTTTAAAAATTCTGGAGAAGAAATGAGTTGGAAAATCTTGTGACTGACTCAAGATTTTTTCTCACTTATCTGGGAATTGATTAATGTTCAGACTTTCATTACAGTACCTAATCATTGAAAATGTCCTGAGAGAGGAAAAAATCACATATTTAAACCCAGATTAAAGGAAGATTATGCATATGTGAATAGGCTTTTCACAGTTGCATTCCTAGGAAGTAAAATAAATAAATAAATAAATAAAAACTGAAATGTATGCTGTTTTAGTAATAATCTTTTAGTAAGATAATTGTCAATCTTATCATATATGAATGATGTGGAAAAAATTTGCTTGGAGATATATACAACATGGTCACTGATGATTGAAAAGCCTCATCATGTTCATATTGGCATTCACCACCTATAAAGTGAAAAATAATCCTTGTAATACAATTATTCCTGCAGAGGCCTTATAACAATAGAGATGTTACATGGCTTGTAAAGTTCAAAATATGATTCTCTTATATTCAGCACTGGCACACTCTGTGAATTCTCTTTGATAAGTGTTCTTGCTTCTGATGAAAATTGTATTTGCCCACAGAGGTACCATGTGTACATTTAAAATTGACTCTTATTTCAGAACTGACACATGCTGATTTTATTCATATGAGCAAAATAACAATAATGAAAAAAAAATTCTACAGAAAGTAAAAGATTTGTTAAGTATGATATACTTAGAAAGAACAAATTCTATCTGCCTATTCTTTTGTGTGTTCTCTGAGGATTTACACTGAATTTACAAGTTCTCTCTGTGATTAGCTGTACAATTTCTATAAGATTTTCCGCAGCACAGTGTCCTTAGTTTCTTTGTGTAAAAACAGGGTTCTGCAGCTAACTTTCAATGATCCTACCATTATAGACAATACAATAACAACAAAAATGTTTTAATTCTCAAATATTTCAGAGAGCTTTAATATGCACATATTTCCATGCTCTGCCCCTGGCAAACTTTTTGATGACTGCATGTCTCCTCCCTGAAGCAAATCTGAAATTGCATCTGTAGAGTCTGAAATTCTGATTTACATTCTAATTCTGTTACCATCATGTTAAGAGGTGAATAGACCCCCTCTTCACACCAAACTGATGTTTTACAAGGCTAACAGACCTCAGCATGTGATCTGATTTGGATAGAGTCTTACAAAGTATTTGCATTAGAATGTGGTCATACTAATGCAAATACTAATCCAATATGATTGATCTCCTTATAAAAGGGAACATTTGTAGGCACACAAGAAGGATGTCAGGTAAATGTGAATTCAGAAATGTGGCTTATTTATCCACAAGCCACAGAACTCCAAAGATGCCTGCAAACCACAGGAAGTTGGAAGAAAGTCCTGGAACAGATTCTTTTCCACATTCCTCAGAAGAAACTGGACCTGCTCATACCTTGAGTTCCAACTTCCTGCCTGCAGAATTGTGAGAAAATACATTTCCATTGCTTAAGTCATCCAGTTTGTGGTACTGTACTTTGTTAAGCACCTCCAGCAAATGTACAAATTAGATTTAGAGCTGAAAAGGGAAAATGGAGGTAGATTCATTTCATTGTTGATTTTCCTTTAACACAACCAATTTTTTTCACACCATTAATTTTGTTTTTTTACCTTTAAGTCATTCAAGTCAAAAATTAATCAATGATTTGGGTCACTTTAGCTGTTACTTAAAATTACCTTCACAACTACTTTGCGGGGTGGGGTCGGGAGCAATCCCACTCAGGTTCCTTGTTGACACTCACTAACTGGAGCTTTTGATGATTAATGCTGCTCATCAGGTCGGCTCCTTCCTGCTCATGTATCTTAAAGGTCTCCTGCAGCTCCCAGCAGTATCATACTAATTCAGTATCCTAGCAAAATTAACAGCAGGAAACAAACCTTTGTAATTTTCTTCCTTTATAAATAGCATTGTTCATTCAGTAAAGGATAGCAATTCCTGCTGTAATTGTTTCTGCACTGAAAAGTTACTTTCTTTCCATCACTGTTAAAAATCAATCAAAATGAATGCACATGCAATTAACTAGCCTACTGAGAATGAGAACATTCTTTTACTTTTGAACTCTTTTGATTTCAGCTCTTAGAGCTGGGCCTATTATTGTACTGGCACAAACGATATAGGAAGCACTCAAGTCTGTGAGTGTACCTTGAGGTTGCCACTGGCAGAAGGAATGGACAGGGCATGAATAAACCTGTGCCACATTTTTTTTAATATCTCAAAAAAGCATTATTTTTTCTAGCCCCTCAAATTAGTATTTAATACAGTTTAATCTGGAATTTGGGACTTCCTATTTTCAAAAGTGAATACAAAAATCATAAACCAAAAAGTTTATATATATCTATGTATAAGCAGTAGATATACAAAAATTGTCAACTTCTTAGCGTGGAAGGAATTTCATCTTGTGTGGTCTCTGAAATACCATAATACATTTTCTTCAAAACTGCCTATAAATTTAATGGACATAGATCATGGTAATTTAAGAGCTTAGCAATTTTTATGATGTTGCAATTGCTGTGGAAAAAAAAAATCAAATGATTTACTGTCTCCTTAATCTCATCCCCAAGAAAACAAAACTGAAAAATATCTCTTTACATACAGAATACTAAAGTGATCAACAAGAAGCATTTGATACAAACAATAGTAATTTAAAAAGCTCACCACCACCACCAACAAAACATACAAACTTTAGGAATGAAGGAGAAAATAAATCAGCACACATATATCCATGTATTTAACTATGTACATTGAGACAAGAAACACCATGTGTCGTAATGGATTGTGCTTAGAAGTTCAACATGAGCCTAACCTGAGCTCTTTGCGGGGTGCAAAAGTGTCTGACAGTGAAGTGAGGTGACAGAAGAATTCACAGCAGAAGAGATAGGAAGCCGCCTGGGAAAGAAAGAGTAAAAATCCCAGGGGAAAAAATTCCCCAAGAGCGAGTTGTGCACACCTGCTTAGAATTAAAGGATTACAGTTTTTAAATATTCTCTGAGCTTTACAAGTGCCAGCTGTTGTTTAAAATTCACATTTGCTCCCCTCTATGAATATGCCATGAGCAGTCACCCATGGGCTCATGATGGACTTAAAGATGAGGAGGTTTAGAAATAAAAACTGAAAAATGTGTTTTTGTTAAAATTCCATGATATGTCTGGAGAAAAATTAGTATTTTTCTGAAACTCATCTAACATAGTATAACTGCAAAATACTAATATATATATGTATACATATATTACCCTGTTTTGACATGGAAGACAACACTAAATTCATCATCTTCAGTCTCTTTGGAAGATTCAGGGACTTGTATTTTTGTGCCTAAGATTCAGAGGGGCCTCAACACAGCAGTGCCTCAGATGAATAGTGTCCACAGCAATGATACCAGATCCAGATCCCAGAAACAGTTTATGTTTTGTATGAAGCTACTCAGAGACAAAATACTGATGAGCCTTTTAGTACCTTCAGGGAGAATTAGCTGTAGTGAAGCTCTGGGGCCAAGAAAAATGATTTGGATTGTGAAACAAGTTACTTTTTACCATATGTTTAATTTAAGATTGCTTCATTCAATTCTATAAGTTCCTATTTTACTGCAAGTTTACCTTTGTATTACAATAATTAATTATTGAAGACTATACAATGTAACAAAATCTGGAAAGATTTCCCTTAGTTGAATTTTACTGGTGTGCTGGAAAGAAATGAAAGAAACTTTCTTTGATAATAGACCTTGTTCTCCATAGATTTCCATCTAAATTTAGAAAAACAGGGCTACATTCAACAACTATTTATAATATGAAATCAAAAACTGCACACAATGAAGACTACCCAGGACCATCATGGTGCTACTTAACAACACATTCACACCTCACAATTTTAAATAGTACCAAAACAGGTAATTCACCTGACCTGCCTCTTTCCTTTGGTATCATGCAAACACCTTGCTTAAAGTGTTTCTATATTCTTTCTTGTAATATAGTTGGGTAATGCATTGGCATTAGCTATTACTAAAAACATATTAAGTTGTAAAAAATGATTTTACCTACCAATCAAGAAAAATGATGAGTCCTGAATTTAAAATAGAAAAGTAAGCATGCAATTTTTTGTTCAAACTTGACATCCATATCTTAGCAGCAAGTTCTTGCCCACATGAAACATTCGCTAGAAGAGGCAATTTACTTCATCGAGGCAATAATCTAACTACCAATGTATTTAACCTGTAATGACCAAATACACTAAAAAGAAAATATATCAACAAAGATGGCAAACAGTATTTTTTTAGACTGAACAAAAATGCCTTGCTATTAATATTCTTATTCCATGCTGATCCTGTTGAGTTGAGAAAAATGGCATGAATGAGGTCCTAGCTGAGATTATTTATTCAAGTGAAAACAGAATTAGAAAGGGCGGTGACACATACATCATTGCCACTGTAAGAAACAGCCTTGAAAATTCAGTCTCAGTCGAGTGTATTAAACTCTATGAATGACTGGGCAGGCAAAATTATAGTCCACTAGGATAATTATAGTTCACAGTCATATCTAATGGGATCTGCATAAATCAGGGTATTGTTTGCTACAAAGTGTATTTATACTTGTCAAATGATTGTAATTGGACATTTACAAAGGACCATTTCAATTTATAAACATGACTTTTTAAATGAATATTTATAAAGCACTTGTTAAAGAAAATAAATTTACTCAGGTAATTTTGAACTGTGATTTTACAGCATGTAATATAAAACCATCTTTTACTAAGAAAACCTCTTCTAAATGTCTGTTGATGATAAAGCTCAAAATTAGATAGAGATAGATAAAATCCTTTCACAAATTCCTAGTGAAAAATAGGGCAAAAATATTTCAAGGTGTCTATGTATAATCCCTCTTCCTCCCAAAAATAGTAGTCTAAATTAAACTCTAATCTATGAGACTAATTTGGAAGAAGAGAATAACACCAAGACCATAGACATCATCAGTACACAGGCACATACGCTCTCCCTGTACAACCTACACAGAGCCTACCGGACCATTCCACCTACATTGTAGAACCTTCCAAAAGGTGTGATAGAAATTTATTACAAAACATATGAGAAATTAGGAAGTGAAACAAGCACTTAGATCACCATATATTCTACTTTGGATAACCTTATATTTTTCTATTTGAATTTGTTTACATCTTATTCAGTATTTTTTTATTAACAAATTAGCTCTGCAAAATTGAGGTCCTTTTCATAAAGCCTTTGCCTGTGATGCATGTTACTTATTAGGAGTGTAAATAGCCAATACAAGGACCTACTTCCTTCACATCTTCCACCAGTCACCTTGGGTCTGGCTCTGTCTCTTAGCCTGAAGATTATTCTATGTATTAGATGACCTTACTGGCTAATTCACGCTGTCATTAAGGACATGACCCACAAAACCCTTCCTAGTTTTTTTGCTTCTATTGAGTTGGATTGGGCTGGAAGAACTCTCCCATGAAAACAAGCTTATGTCAGATAAGCTCATGGGGCCTAATCATGCCTTGCTTCCAACTTGGGATCTGCCTAGTTCTCCTTTGACCTTTCAAGGTTGGATGACACCTCTAAACTACTCCCTTTGATGTAAACATAGCAGCTGCTTAAAATGGAATAATTTAAGGACACAAGATATGAGTTTAAAGAACATATGGGCCTTTCGGTTCCCTGTACAACTGCTTTACTCTTATGGGCTTTACTCTTATTGGCAAAACTTCCCCTTCCATTTAAATAGGCCCCACAGAATAGTATAGTTTTGTTGCTAAGAAATCAGTTTGCTCTCACATGCAGAGCACAGCTGAACCTCTTTGTCAAGGAAGATATTTCTGAGCTTCTCTAGAGATGGAATGTCTCCCATGTCACCATAGGACTCTTGGGAATCCCTGATTGCTCCCTACAGGAGCATGGGATGGCTTCTCACCTGGAATTAGCCTCTCTCCACCTCCTTAGAACACCTTTCTCACTTGTCTTTCTCCTTGTCGTTTGTGCTCGTTAGTCAAGATTCACTTAGACCAATACATTGTCTTCAAAATGTTTCTACTTACAGATACTCTCCTAAAACTCCTGTGTCATCTTGTTGATTAAACTTTTTACAATATTCTTATAAATATTTCTAGCTTAACCATGGGATCTGGTGTCCAGAAACCTGGCTCATTAAACTCTATAATCTCCATTGCTGGCATCTTATCAACAAATTTCCAGGGTATGAAGGAGTTCAGATAATTATGTGAAGACCTCAGGGCCTGAGATCAATATGCCACCTATTTTAAAACTTGAAATCAGAATTTAATCAGCACATAGTGATGAGAAGCATCTGACTGGTAAAGGTTGTGTTGCCGAAGACTAGAAGAAAAGGTGAGATCAAACCTCTGTCTCAGTGCCTTCCAGTCATCACTCATACACCTTCCTATACTTTCTTCTGTATTGCTAGGGATAAAAGCTCCAGAACTATATTTATATTTTTACTTCTATTCATCAATCTTGCTTTCTTTGGGAGTCTTTAGTATCTGGACCAAACATACATTGTATAATATTTTGAGATAGAAAGAGTTTAAAAAAGGATTGCCTTCTCTTGCTTGGCAGTGCACAAACACATGGGCCTTGTGGACCTACTTGGTGATGGTTTCTTGATCTTCCCCCTCTGGCCCTGGGATATCTTATAATAAATAAAACATCCAGGAGTCCAAGGTTGATGATTTTTATACAAATAATAGCCAAGCATATTATATCTCTGCCTATGAACATCTATCTCTTCATACTTTGGCCACCAATTTCTTATCTTTCCTTCTTTTTTCACTTACTAATTTACATAAAGTGTTGGTGGTTCCTATAAATTAATTTTAGAGAATTAACTTTTGACACCTGTTTTTAGAGGAAATAGAGACAAATCTTTGTATTAGAGAAATTCTATTATGTAAAAAAGAATCATGTTATTTTCTTTCTATTACTATTGGTTAGAACTTTATATATTGCCCAAACTGGAGTATGCTCTGCTTGATATTGTTTGTTAGGCCTACAGTATTTTTTTGCCAGACTCTCCCATGCTCTTCATTTTACTGCAAGAGCCAAGAGCCTGGCAACCAAGGTTCTCAGTCGCTCTTGTGCCGAGGAGTCTGCGCATGGTTCACACTTGGCCAGTAGAATTCCTGACTTTGATTTGCATCTTTGGTCCACATCATTCTCTAACATTCAATGTATTTTACTTTCTTGTTTTTACCCTCCCACACTAAAATGGAAAATGTAAGAAGGCAAATTATTTTTTCTCAGTTTCTTTAGCTACTATGTCATGTATGACTAGATGAATATCTGGCATATGTTAGGTCCTCAATAGAGGACCTCATGCATAAAGTATCATCATAAAATCTATTTCCTGAGTAAATGATAAATATATGAAAAAATATTAAAACCAAAAGTAAATGTAAGAAAAAGTGACAACTTCCTGTGGATATATTTTCATATATTTTTAAGGGAACAGGATCATCTCAAAGTTTAGGGTGCTAACATATTGAGACATGAGTGAAGCCAATTTTTCAGCTATATAGTTTTATAAGAATATTCAAATCATATCCGAACTTATATTAAAAATCAAAAGTATAAAAACACAGATCTTAGGTGAATTTTTCAAGAGGAAAATTTCTCAAATTTCTGCAAAAATATTAAGAAAATGAAACCCACATATACAAAAATAGCTAGTGATAAGTGTTATTCATTGTTTAAAAGACATCACAATTAACCAAAGTAAAGAAGATGACACTGCATTCATTGCTTGTAATCTTTATATCCTTTTAGGTCATATCTGGCCTAGTCTTACCCTTCTACCTACTGTAGAAATGTTACATCACTACCAGTGTTTATGTTTATTCTTACAAAGGAATTATCAAATCCTAGAGGACAAGATCCGTGTATTATTTATGTATGTATTGCTTAAGCCAAAGGTAACTCCTCTCACATGACAGGAAAAGATATTCTGTTGAACTGAGTTGAAGTAAAACATTTGATGTGCCTGAAGAGCTAGCTGGAAATTTTCTGCACATATGGAGTTTAACGTCCTAAGTGCTATAGCACATTGACTAAGGCCATATAAAACTAGAACAGCTAAAAGTAAATTTTCAAACCAGAATCATGATTAATGGATTGACTAATTATTCTTTGCTACCGAGAACATTTGATACCATTTAGTATTCCTCCTTAACTCTCCTTGTAAAATAGTTCTGGAAAACATTTTACATCAAAACAGTATTGTTAGTTATTTGAAAATTTAATAATCAAAGTGAATACATCCCGTTTTAATGAAATATCTGTTAAAACTAGTATCCAAACTTAATAAAACATTTCTCAGTTGGACTTGAAAAAAGTAAAAAAATATATATATATACACTCATCTATATCTTACTATTCAGTTTTGACCTTATTTTATTTAATTATTTATTTGTTTATTATGAATCTCTTAACATAGATGAGTTTCTCTTCTCCTGTATCAGCTCATTGAGCTGATTTGTCATTTTTCTCAAAAAAAGCATACATAAAGTATCATCATAAAATCTAATCTACAACTGTCCTCCATTTGAATACAACTGTTTTTCCACACTCTACTTAGTTATGCTGCTTGTTAAAAACATTTGCATGTCATATGTGAAATTTTTTGATGGGATGTATTTCCATGAGAGACTCAGTTGTCAAAGTGTTATCTTCATCAACTTGAAATTTCAAAAGCAAACATTGACACCCTCATTTCAGCATTTTCTGAAAAACAACTTTTGGATAACAATTATTAGATTACAAGAATCATAGTGTTCCAAAATGGAAAAAAAGAAGTGTTAATAAAAATCACAGATTTTTCAATAGCAGTCCAATGAGGCTATGTCCCTTAGATATGCAACTCTAAATTTTACCAATATTTGTTGAAATAGATTTGTGATAGATATCTATTATGCTCAAATGTCAAGGGATTCCTATATCATTATACACTTCATTGAATGGTACAAATGTCACTTAAAATTTTTCTGCTACTTAATAACTCTATTACAAGCTAGTTTGAAATGACTATTGGGTAATTTACTAAATTGTGCTCTAATTATCTGCAGTATATTAGAAGCAAAACCAAAGATCTGGTCATTCTAGAGAGATTTAGGAAGAGAGAAAAGAATACCTCCCTGGAGCAGAAGATCTGGTGGCTAGTATTGGATTTATTCTAAGGATTTTAAAGTACAATCCTCATGTCCTCATCTGCAGAGTGTGGAATATATCTCCTATCACTTGATTCAGTATTATGATAAACACCAATATATTTAAAGTTCACAAAAATACTTTGCAAACTGTGAGGTGCACAAGATGTGTAAAATAACATTGCTTTTGCTCAAGCATCTCAGGAGGAGAGCAGGTTGAGGTCTGAAGCCTGGCAAAAGAACTCAGTTTGAACAAAGGCCAGGCCACAGTTTTTGGGCAACTGGAGAAGTCTTTCTTTGAGAAAAAAACAAAAACAAAAACAAACAAACAAAAAACTTGAAGAATTAGGAAAGATAAACATCTTAAGGTGACCTCCATGCTATTTTTTTTCTTTGCTATGCACACATGCTGCTGAACTGTGCTATATGCCGCTGTCTACCTGCACTTGGATGTCTGAAGCTAGAAGTCTCTGGATATTTCCTGCCATTTCTACTTATCTCACCATCCAAGTTGAATCATTTACCAATTCCTGTAAACTTTATCTCTGGAAAGTGGCTTTTTATTATTTATCGGGAAATATCTATAAATCCCATAGTATATGAATATTTTATATTATTGTTAACATAGGGTGGCTTAATTTCTTTATAGGTACAGATGTAACTACTTTTTAGAGTTCTTTGACCTCTAGGTACCCCCACACCCTGCCCAAGAACAATTGATCTCATCATTACAGGAAAAAGAAGAAATCAACTTATACCACAATACAGTGTTGTTAGGTATAGCTTTTAATAGGCAAAATAATTTAAAACTGGAATAGAAAATCATCTTGTAAAACTATTTTTCTTAACAGAATATTCACACACTGTCAAGGGGATGGAATAGATGAGTTAATATATTTTTGCATATTTAATTTCTGTAATCTTATGAGGTCTGACAGTTATTAAACAAGTAATTAAGAGGCATTATGCAATTACATTTAACTTGCATTTGTACGTGATGTTTAATTTAAAAGGTAACTGTATAATAGTTTTCATGATACACACTTAGAGGCAAATTTCTGGAGACGAGTGTATGAATTTAAAACATGACAATTTTTAGGACAGCTTTTTTTCACATAAAGAATCTAAATATATTCTTAGTTAGTATTGTGGTAAAACCCTCAACACTAAATTTCTAACTCAAATTTATTAAGTAGTCTAAATTTTCAGTAAAAATATTTTGGATTCAAAGTTCTAAGTTTTTAGTAATCTTATATAGAAATGTAGTCTTTGCCTTAGGATGTTTATTGACACTAATACAACAGAGTACTCTGGTTATCTAGCCTGTTTTGATGATAAAAGCAATAAGTATATTGTGAGCTCTTGATGCTAGGAATCAATTCAGATGATATAAAAATAACTGCAATGTAATAATCTGGTCTAACAATCATGGGCCATTTAAATTTTCAAAGTTGTTTTTGGATTTTTTTGCAATTGTTGTTATGCATTCAATATCAATTATAATTGCAGGTTTTAATAATTTAGTTCATGTCATGTGCTAAATTAAGGAGAATAACCACAAAATGCTCATGTTGTTTCCTGTACCCCTCCACTATGCTGCTCAATTCAGTCCCTTAAAATCTAAGGTTATTCTTCATATGTCCTATTGATTTTATTTCTGGAATACATCTTATATCTGTTTTGAGTTTTCCCCTCCCCTTTAATTTGAATCTTACCGTTTCTCAATTTTACTTTTGGACTAGCTTCAAAGATGTTTCTCTTCAATCCACCCTTCTTCATGTTTCTTATTAGAGCTTCAATACTTTTATGTCAATCCTTTGCTCAAAATCTCTTTTAAGCTTTCCTCCTAGCCTTACTGGAAAATAAAATAAAAAGGCATAGTCTGGCTGTGATAGTTCTCCATCCCTACACACACACACACACACACACACACACACACACACACAGAGTTTGTAGTCAAGTTTACCGTGACAGTTTTATTAGTTTTACTTCTTATTGTATACCCCCTTTCCTCCTTCTATTCTATAAACACTAGAGTATTGGCTAATTCCAATGGTTATTTAGATTTTACTCTTGCAAGTTTGCTATTTGCCAGAGTCCTAATATAGAAATACCTTTCCTTCTTCCTCCTGTGACCCTTTGCCCACCTCAATCTCTTGATTTTGTAGACAGTCAGTGGACTAAAAGATTTTCTCCACAGCATCTTTCTTTTCTCTCTGTGAGTTACTAATTTTCATCAACTTTCTGCTCTTTCTGATGAGTACTTGTCCTGTTTTATCTGAATTAAAATTAACTGCCATTATCATTATGTCCTCCACTAATATAGGGGTATTTTTTAGCAGAGAATATTTCATACCCATTTTAATCTTTTCTCCTAATGTTTTCGTGGGATACAATATCCATAACATTTGTTGAAGGAATAAAGAAAGTAGAAACGAAATATGATTTCCAGATTTCCTCCTGCTGTGTTTCCTTTTGGAATTAACGAATGTACTCTAAAACTCTAATAATTTATAAAATTTCCCATTTTGAATACATCATACTTTCATATTTTAATGGCAAGGTCCCTGGGCTCCTCCTCCTCAATCTTTTGAAGTCTGTTATTTGGGGGGAGTTTTGATGGGTCATCCCATCCTACTTGCTGTGAATTGAACCAATTGTTTACCACACTCTGTAATCTTGTTCCATCTGAAATTAACATTTTAACAATTTCAGAAATTATCATTTCAGAGTTCCTCAAATTGTTCTGCACAGAACTTAATCTAAATATCCATTCTATCCGAAGAGAAAATGATTTTTTTCAAAATTTCTCATGCAAATATTCCTATTTAGTGTTGACCCAAATATTCCTCTTCTTAACATTTATTCACTAATTACAGAGAGATTTTGAAAATAACTCTCTTCCATATTACTTTCATATGGTTCTTAATTCTGCATTTAAATGTGAGATTTTGCCAATAAGAAGAGCTAAAAATCAGACTTTTTCCCTGTTTCTATATTTATTGAAATTTATAGCAGCAAGTAAGGAAGTAATTTAATAAATGCATGCTATTTTCCCCAAATTTAGCTAACCATTGCAATTTTATGCAAGAGATCTAAATGTATTCTTGATTCACTTATGATTCTGACTTCATTTGCTTTTGGGGACCATTATTATAGAACCAATTAATTTTTTAAAGTCACATTATTAAAAACCATGTCTTATGAAATATGATGGCTATTTCTTTCCTTCTCCTTTGTTAAGCATTCCCCAGTTAACCTGAAAAGAGCCAACGGTGACCTTAGTTAATAAGAATCTCAGGGATAATTGCACTAATTGGGAAATTGCTGGCTTGAGCAGCTTAGAGTCCTCATACTCACTGGAAGTGCTTTTTCTTTCAATATTGCCAGGTTCACTACATCTCCTAGTAGAATTTTAATATATTTTTTAAATTAAAATTAAAAAAAAATCTTGCCACATGATACCAGCCAACATAATTTTTTTTTTTATCAGAAGTGTTTTGTTGCTGAAACACAGAGCAAAATAGTCACATCTTTGATGGCAAGAAGTAACTAAACCAAAAGGCGGCTGTGCAGAGTGAAAATAACCAAAGGACAGAGGCATTCCTTAATTATGGATCAATGTGTCTGATAAGCCAAACCTGCCTTGCGATGTTGGAAACGTACTTTTCAGAACCTGTGAACCACTGACTCTACCTTGTTAAGTGTGAAAAGCAGTTTGTGCATAGTGGGACAGCGAGGAGGGGTTAAAGTGATGTATATGACAGCAATTAGGGCCACGACTTGCATTTGTAACAATAATTACATTTTAACTAATTTTAAGTTAATATTTTATATTCTACAAACCATTTCCTCTTCTAAATATTTGGTGCATAATCTATTATGTTCAAGCTTTATTTTCATGATTTTGCCACATTAAGGGAATATCTGTTTTTGCTTGATTTCTTTATAATGAACTTGTTTCCTTTTACTTGTCTGTAGTTATAGGTTTGTTAACTTTATTGATATGCATATTTATATCAAATGGACACATACTATAGCAGTGATCCTCCTGCCTGAGCCTCAGGAGTAGCTGGGATTTCAGGAGAGTGCCATGATGCTGGCTATGGATTGTGATTCTGACTGCAAAGGATAGAGCAAAGGTATTATCATCCTCTTTTAATATTTGGGAAAAACAGGACCAAGATAAGTAGCTTCCTCAAACTAACATTGGAATTCAATAGGAGGAAGAGCTGTGTTTCAATCCCAGACCTGCCTAACTTTAAATTCTATCGTGACATATTTTTCATGAACAAACAAACAAAAATCAATGAATGTTTAGGCAGGATTTGTGCAACTCTTCTAATTTTAAGCTAATCGAATTATGATATGTACTTAATTCATAGTATTGCATCATTTAATAATAAAAGACTTACCCTAACATATGATAAATAAACATCCAACAAGGAATGATTTAACATCTTTCATTGCTGGTCAGGATATTTTCCTTCTGACAATACCAGTATCAATAAAGAGGTGAGTCAAATTCAGTGATTTTCTATAGGTCCCTCAGAATCTTTCATCATATTGTCTGCTACCACATAAAGGAAAATATTCTAAACAGGACTTGGTAAATCTCTAAGTGAGAGGACTAACCTGAGGTATCTTGAAAGAGGTTTCTCAGGTATAGCCTTACCTGCCCGCCTACTCCTAACACCATCAAAGAGCTCAGCCATTCTGAACATTGCTAGGCTGTAGGTTTTGACTCTTGCATTTCCCTACATTCCATATTATATTCCCAACAGCACAGCTAAGTACCTGTGCATGTCACTTTGTTGCATCTGAGAGTCTTGACTGTAATATTCATATAATATCCATTCATGACAGCACAAAATGCCCCCAAGCACTTCTCCTTGGGGGAAAATATTGTAGTAGCAATAATGCTACTACATACCACGTCAAAAAGTGTGCAACTCATCGTATCCAACTCCTCAATATTTCTGAAAATTCTTTGGGAGAAAATATGGTGGGATATTTAATTGTCTTGTGCAACTTGACTCCACATTCCTGCTTTCTCCTTGACTGGTATTGGAAAAGCCCTTCCTCATTTATTTGCACAGGTCCACCAGCACAAACCTTTGATTTCAGTAGGCTTTTAAAGAAGGATTGATGACAAAGCAGAAATAATTGCATAATAGCATAAAATAAAAAAGGTCAATATTGAAAAGATAGCACTCTTTATAAAACCCCTCAATATTCTCATAAGTAACAGAGCTTCTGTTTTTTACTTTTGTTTTATGACTGGCTATGAATGACTCTGGCCCTCATCTAAGATATTCACCTCTCTTCACTACCAGGTTTCTACAATCCCTCCAGAGTATTAAAGGAAAAACTCACAAATAGATTCCCTTTTTATAAAATTCTACTTTTAAAAATCCCAATAATGAATTCCCTAAACAAAAGCTTTATTTTATCCTGATACAAATTTCCCTTCTCCTTTGTTTGGAAATTCTGTGACCATTTGCTTTTCTTAATTTTTCTTCTGTTACATTGATATATTATTACCTCATGGGATTCTTAACTCAGCACACTGTGATAACAATAAGAAACTGGAAAAAGTTTATGCATTTTCAAATGCACTTTGAAGTGATAACTATAAATGGATATTAAACAAAAAACAGCAAAGGTTTATAATTGATTCTAAAATCAATTTTCATTCTTCATCACTGAAAAATTGGGGAGAAGACCATTACGCTGAGAAAAAAAATGACAATGTCCTAGTCTGGAGTCTGCTTCATCTAATTTTGCTTCTGTCTCATTTCCTTTCTCCTATTCTAAAATTTCTACTTCTTATTCAGTTCTCTTATAACTATTCCTTGAAGAAAAGCAAAAAGCTTCATAATAAAAATATTAGATATTGGACTCCCTGCATTTACAACATGATAAAAGGAATGAAATAATTTTATAATATGAAAACAATGTTACTACAATAGCAAACACTAAGTATAATTCTTATTAAAAAATCCACCACTACTTCCGTAATTCTCATGTATACACATATATATTAGTAGACAAGCAGTTATGCTTAGAAACTTCTTGCTCACTTTTCGGTGCTACAAATATCTTAAGATAAAATGCAAATCAAGTAAGAATGATTACAAAGTCAACTTAGGTATATCTTAGCAAAATGCAAAATTTCATGAAGTCGATGAAATGCTAAGCAAAAGCTTTTATCATTGAAAACTGTGCATCTGGTAGAGTTGACAAGTTTTAAATTGAAAGCACCACTGACAAGGATCATGGCAAATGATTTAAATATCAGCTGATGGTGAATATCCTCTGAGAAAATTGATATTTGTTAATTGTTTTTATTAAAAACAAATTATTTCTGTAATCTCTCTTTAGAAGCCAAATATGAAGTGATGATTATCATAGAATTTCATCCTATAGAATAGAAATGATAGCTATGCAAATAAAATATTAACAAATCATTTTTTTCCATCTGAAATTTAGTGTACACTGTAAAGCACAAATGTTCTAAACCCGGCCCCAGTTACTGAGCAACTCTTACCATAACAATGTAGAGGGGAAATGGCTAAATAAAGAAAAGAGGAAAGAAGAATGGAAGGAGAAAACCCTGGACAGGACTTATACTAACATGACTTAGCATTAACCAACTACACTGCTACTTTCCATATACAGTTTCAGAAATAACTTCCCGCGGAGAGACAGATACCATTCTGCAAAGAGAAAATTCTATCTCTAGGCCAACATTTAGCATTAGAATTGTAGTTAGAAAATAGTTAAGTAGTGTAATACCTATCTAATGTTTCTTCCTTGCAGAAAACATGTATAACTTCACTAAGATGGTTACTTCCATCACTTGAAAACTGTGATGGCATCGTGTTTATGAATGAAGATGCCATATGGAAATCTCAGGATGTAGTGTCTGAGTCACAAGTGTTCAAAAATATTAGCTCACTTTCCCTTGAAGAAGGCAGAATAGTTGCAAATTTCTTCTTACTAATGAATAGATGGAGTGTATGAGTCAATTTTCAGTCCTCAACTATTCATGAAGAAGAAAACCAATTGTTGCTCCATTTTTCCCACTTCTTTATCCCTCTTCTCTTAACTTGCAAAGAAAGAAAATAAAGTATAAGTGAAAAATTAAATCTTAATGAACCCTCTGCATTACTTCTCAACTTTAACCTTTAACTTCAATATTACATGATTTTTCTTTCTTTCCAATATAACAAATTAGAGTAATTTTCATATATGCTTCTATATTGTATTTATTTGTATATGACATAGTTTCATTTAAAAAGAAGTAGATTTCTTAATTTATTTAAACAATCACCTTGACACATAAATATCAAAATGTGAGCCAAAGCATTTGCTCAAGAAATGTTAATAAGCTTTTCTTGAAATACATGTTCACATTTCAAACAATAGCATTTATAAGGAAAATTATGAAACATAGAAAAACTACACACAGTGCCAATATATAATTTTGATGTTATATATTTGGCTCTGCACAAAGGAAAAAAAAAGATCACAGTCACCCCTCATATACTGTTCTTTTAGTCAGGTGCCACAAGCAAGCATCATTTTAGGAGTGCTGAGTTTGTTAAAAACAGAAAACGCTTCTTTAAGGTATAAATAAGATATAATGAATCTGTTTGATAAACATGAGTGCCTAGTCAGAAATTGCCTTCTGCCAGAAAGTTACTTCATTTAATATGGCCACCCAATTGTAAACATTTGCAGACTGCACTGAGGAAAATTATAACTATCCAGCATCGCTTGGGATGCAGTTGATTATGTTCATGGGAACTCTTTTTTATAGAATTTATATTGCATCAAAAATGCTGACAAAATCAACATTTTACACTGTTGGAAAAATTATAAGACTGCTCTGTGACAAAGTATGATTGATGAACCCATTTATTTAATGTATGTTTCTTAGTCGATGGGTTTCTTTTCAAATTATATGGCTATATTCTCTTCTTAGTTATTCTTAATAATTTTAAGTTAAAGTCATTTTTTACCTTGATGGAGGAAAAAGTCATGTTAAAAAACTATTTTCAGTCAAATTATTTTAGCTAGATATATAAAATTCTATTTCTATAGGTCTCAGTTGATTTTTTTTATTATTCCTTCTGTTTAGTTTGAAAACCTAGAAAAAGTGCTGATACTTTCATCTGACTATCAAGTATGTGAGCTTAGGTGAAAAGTTCTTGTGTTTTCCCTTTGATATCTATCTTCAACTTTATAGTGTTGAATTCTAAAACAAAAGCAAACAAACAAACAAAAAACAAAAAGAAGAAAGAAATGAGTAGCCTTCTTCAATAGCAGTTCCTCAATAGATCTCAAAGTTTTAATTCTTGGCTCTGCTGTTCCAGAATGACTCCAGCTATTTAAGTCTTCATGAACTTCTCAACTGTAGGATACTATGTATACAGTAGACACTAGGCTGAAGCAGAAACCTTTCTATCATGGTGATTCAATAAACTCATTGAATACTATATTCTTCTTTTCCTTTCCTAGCTTTCAGCCTAAAACCCAGGGCATGTTTATCCAACACTATTCACAGTATTTGAATTTCATGAATTTTCAACCAATAGATGGGATTGAATTGAGTGTAGGTTTAATTGTTCTTCACTGTTTGAACTGCTCAGGTCCTTATAATTGTCCATCAATGAAAACATGTAAGAACAAGGTTAGTTTCTAAGAAAAGATTTTGATGTGGTCAGAGATTTATTACACTACTAAAATGCATTTCATGAGTTATTTGAGGTGTTCATGATTGACCTACACTTACTGATACAGAAAAGATAATTTAGATCATTAAACTGTTATCCCACAGGAATATAAGATACTTTTAGTCAAAACTTTTCATTAGTTTTCTATTATTTAAGATGTTTTTTCTGCCAAGTGCAGTGGCACATACCTGTAATCTCAACAGTCTGGGTGGCTGAGGCAGGAAGATCATGAGTTCAAAGCCAGTCTCAGCAAAATGTAAGGTGCTAAGCAACTCAGTGAGACCCTGTCTCTACATAAAATGCAAAATTGAGCTGGGGATGTGGCTCAGTGGTCAAATGCCCCTGGGTCCAATTCCCAGTACCCCCTCCCAAAAAAAAGATTTTGTCTTCACCATTTCTCTTGATTTTAATCTAAACTCTATTTTTTTTAATAAAATAAGGTTCTTGAGTATGACATCTTGATGTAAGTACATTTCAGAGGATTGATAGGAAGATATTGACTAATGTTTTATTATTACTGCCCCTTGTACTTTTATAGGAAGGAAATCTTTTTATTTACATTAATCAAAACATTATCACAAAATACCTTGATCAGAATTATCACCCACATGTAATAATTAATGGCAAAGTATTTCAAAATCTATGTTTTCATAAAATCAAGGCTCACCAAAATGGACAGAAATTGAAAAATTTAGACCCTTGAATGAATCGAAGGGCTCTTGGTCTAATTGCTATCTCGCTTTTTTACATGATGGTATTCCTTAAACTCAAGTAGAGTAGAGTGAATGAGCAATGTTAATTGCTTCAGGAGTCAAACTACAGAACTGAAGGTGTTATGGTTGGGATATGTGGTGTTTTCTGCTGCTGTGACCAGAAGACCCAAGAAATATTAGAGGAAGAAAAATTTCTTTGGGGCTCACAGTTTCAGAGACCACAGTATGAAGCTGGCTGACTCCATTCCTTGGGTCCTGAGATGAGGCAGAAAATCATGGCAGAAATATGCAGTGAATGAAAGCTGTTCAGACATGATCATGAAGCAGAGAGAGAGCTTTGCTCAACATACACAAAATATAAACCCCAAAGGCATACCCCCAGGGAATCATCTCCTCTAGCCACATCCTACCTGCCTTCAGTTACCACCCAGTTAATCCCTATCAGGAACTTAATGCACGGATTGGATTAAGGTTTTCATAACCCAATCATATCAGCTCTAAACCTCTTGTACTATCTTATACATGAGCTTTTGGGGGACACCTCACATCAACAAGTGTTGTCCCGCAAAAATTCATGTGTGATAACGTGCAAGAATATACAGAGGTGAAATGATTATATTATGAGAGTTATAACCTAATTGGTATATTATCCATCTATATGGATTAACTGGGTGGTAATTTACACAGGGAAGATGCAACTGCAAGAGGTAGGTCAGTGGTGGTGTGTGTTGGGGTCATATATTTTATCCTGGTGAGCAGAGCTGTTTGCTTTCTGTCTTTCATATCTTGAGTTGCTTTCTGTCTTCCATGAGCTGCTTTCGTCTGCCATGCCCTTCTGCATGATGTTCTTCCTCATCTCAGGCCCACAGATGTGGAGTTGGCCAATCATTGACTAAACCTCTGAAAGAGTAAGTCATAATAAACTTCTCCTCCTCTAAGGTATTCTTATCAGATCTTTTGGACACAGGACATAAAAGCTGATTAAAATACGGAACTAATGGAGTGGTTAAAATAAACAAACAAAAACTAGCTATGCAAAAGTCCAGACAAAATTGAGAAATAGAGAAGCTGAGCTCTAAGATATGTCTGTGAGCTTAGTACATATTATTGGTTGTTCACTGAACAATGAATATAAGAAGGAAATGCCAGGGTATCCAGTGGTATCAGCAGCTATTATCAACAAGCATCGGGCAGAGATTTCTGCTTTATTCCATTCCAGAGAAAACAAAAGTTTGGAGTCAGAGCCCAGACAAGTTAATTAATTATTAGAGGAAAAATAAACCTTGTTTGAAGAAATGTAAACAAGTGGGTCTATAAAATACTATTTTATAGTGTCTATACCATACTATTCAAAATATCCATTGTAAGAAAAACAATACAGACACAAGTAGAGATAGAAAAATAGAAAAATACAATCCAAGATAAAAAAAAGTCTGTGGAAACAAATTCCCATATGACCCACATGTTAGCAGAAGCAGAAAAGAGATTTAAAGGAACTATTTGAAATATAGTCAAGAACCTGAAAGAATATATAATCATAAGAGATTAAAATATATAGACTCTCTGAAGAAATAACGAAAATAAAAACAAATGGAAATTTTAAAATTGAAAAAAAGTACAATAAGTGAAAGAAAAAATTTGGCTTAGCAACAGTATTTAAAATGCAGAAGAATAAGTAAATTAATTTGAAGAGAGAGTAATATAAATTATAAAATTTATAAAAGATAGACTCATCAACCTATGGGATTAAATTAAGTGGTCTAAAGCATATAAAAAATTTAGTATGATTTATACCTGCAAGTTGAAGAAGTCACACAAATGCTAAACAAGAAAAATATAAAGACAACCAAAGTAAACTTTCCATAATACAAATGACAAAAAGCAAAGACCAAGGAAGCAAAGAAATTTACATATTATGTGCAGAATAGTATGAGAAGGTGGAAAGTAGTCACTCATGAGAAAAACAGTGAGCCAGAGAGAAATAGAGCAAAGACTTTAAATTGTTCAAGAAAATAAAACTATCAATCCAAGAATGTACATTTAACAATGGCATTCTTTAAATTGCAGTTGACACAATAACATTTTCATATTAAAAAAAGAAACTGAAAAAATTATTTGTCAGGAGCTCTCTGAACTGCAAAATAATGATACAGGACTTTTTGTTTAAAGTAAATTAACATCAGATGGAAATTCAGATCTACAGATACAAAAAATCAAGAAACAAAAATATGTGGAAAATACAGGTATTTTTAATTTTATAAAAGATTTATGACTAATTAAAGCTAAAATTATTATACAAAAGGTGGAACTTGTAACAATAGCACAAATAATGTAGAGGTAATTAGAATGAAAGCATTATAAAACTCATAAATTCTACACAAAGTTCTATCATATTACCTTTAGGGAAATCATGACTATTTAAAGATGCATATTATTAACTAAAGACTAAGTTATTAGAAAGTACTTAAACCAATAAAAGGTAAGAAATGAGGGATTGAGGAGTTTAAAAAAATAAAATGCAAAAAAAGAAAAACAGTGGGAGAACTAAATTCAATCAGATTGATTGTTCTATTAATTAGATGAAGCACTCCAATTAAAAGGTAGAGTCATAGGTAGATTTTTAGGAAGGAAAAAAGAAAGGAAGAAAAAGAAAAGACAGGAATGAAGGAAGTAGAAAGGAAGGAATAAGAGTAGTAGTGGAACAAGCCCAAACATATATTATCTAGGACAAAATATTTTCAATACAAAGACACAGAAGTGTTCAAGTTAAACATGAAAGTAAAAGATGCCATAAAATACTAATGATATGGAAGATTAGTGGTACATTACCACCAGACTGTGTAGATTTTCATGCAAAGACTTTTACCGCGAAATAAAGAGGGAAAAATCAAAATATCATTAGGGTCAATTAATTAGTTTTTAAATAATGATGTGTCTCTGAACCTGTATTATTCAGCTTTCTCTCACTATAATAAAGTTCCTGAGATAGTCAACTTATAATAAAATGGTCTATTTGGCTCAGTCTTGGAGGTTCAAGTACATGATCAATTGGCTCCAATGCCTTTGGCACAGGACATCCTCAGGATCACGAGGTAGAGCAAAACCATTCACTCAAGTCCAGGAAGCAAAAGAGAGAAAGAGGCACACCTTGTGGTCTTTAGGGCCACACCTTCAATGATCTAAGGACCTTTCATTTTGTTCTACCTCTTGAAGTTTCCCCTACCTTCCAGAAGTACCACCTTGGGATCAACCTTTAGTGTCTGGAACTTTGGGGGACATTCAATGATCAAATATAGCAGGACCTACAACATGTTTAAAATACATGAAATAACTGAAGGATAAATAGATAAATACTCATAGCTGAAGATAATAATGTGATCTTTCAGTAATTGATAAAGTAGACAAAATTTTAAAATTAGAATCTATACAAGATCTGAAGAAGACAAATGACTTTCTTGATATAATTGACATTGACAAAATGTGCCCAACAATTACAAATACACATTTTATCAAAGCACATAAAAATTTTACCAAGATAAATGATATGGTATTCCATTTAAAAGGACCCAATAAACATAAAAAGACTGAAATATTGGAAAATATTTTTCTGACAATTCTTAAATTGAGTCAAAATCAGGAAAAATATCTAGAAAAATCACCAAATATTCAGAAGTTAATCAACATAGTTAAAGCAGTTCACACAGAGAAATTTTGAGCTTCAAATATTTACATTCAAAAACAAAGTTTTGAAACATTGCTTTAGACTACATTTTTAGACAGCTAGAAAAAGGCCTCACCTTCCAATATTTATCACCAGTTTAGTCTGTTCAAACTAGGATAGACCAATTAGGTTAGAGCTTTCATAATCTAATCTTTTCACCTCCAAATATTCCTGCAGTAATATAGGAGCTTTTGGGGGGATTACCTCATATCCTAACTATAACACTTATAAAATATTTGACAAAACAGATCAAGAGATAAAGAGATAAGTTGCTAATAATGGAAATTATAGAAAATATAAGCACAAAAGTGTCTATGCTATCAAAATAATGGTATGTTATAAATAACATTATATAAATTCCAAATTTAAAGTGAAATAAAAAAATCCTTAAAAACATGGCTACCAAAATTAATTAAAATTTAAATGGTTATTAAGTATTTAAAGCAGAGAATATATAATATATATGATGTTGAAGAAGAAGTAATGTCAAATGTATATGTATCCTTTCAGCAAAATACAGGAGGAGGAAACTATTCACAAATAATTTTCTGAAGGTAAGTAACATCCCTCATTCAAAACTTGTCAAATATGTTAAAAGAAAATAATATTACTGACCAAGCACCTTATAAACCTAGATGTGAAAATAATGAAGAAAGCATTTATGAATTGATCCTGCCAACATATGTGCATAAGCAATATTTTATGATTTAAAAAGGCACATTGATTTTTATTCACTTATTTATTCTGATTAAGTATATATAACAGCAGAATACATTTTGGTTTATTTTATATAACTGCAGCATAACTTTTCATTGCTCTGGTTGTACAAGGTATCGTGTTGCACATGTGCAGTCATACATGTGTCTAGGGTGATAATGTCCATCTCATTCCATCATCTTTCCTGTCCCCATGCCCACTCCCCTTTCCTTCCTCTCCTTTGCCCAAAGTTTCTCCATTCTTCCTGCCCCTCCTCTCCCCATTATGGATCAGCATCCACTTATCAGAAAGAACATTCTGCCTTTGGTTTTTGGGATTGGCTTACTTCACATAGCATGATATTCTCCAACTCCATCCATTTACCTGCAAATGCCATAATTTTATTCTCTTTTAATGCTGAGTAGCATTCCATTGTGTATATAAAAAGGCATATTAAGTTACTGTTTTAACATAATTTGCTAAAATAAAATTGGCCCTTTCTTAAATATTTTTTAAAGTAGTTTTAGATTCACAACAAAATTGAGCAAAAAACTGGCTATTTTTTAAGAGGAAGAAACAATGTTAACACAAAGGGATAGTTTAATGTTAATATATGCAACACATTGACTATTAATGATTTGTATGAATAGTGGGACAGTTTTCCTCACACAATTAACATTCAGGATTAATTAAGACAGTGTTACTTTCTCATAAAGCCAAACTGAAAATTTCAAGGTATATAACATTTTAATAGAAAAGTGCAAATTGTGATACAGAAGAGAATTTATGCTAGAAAGGAATAGACAGGAGTCCATAAGAATCAATAAATTCCATGAAAACAGTAATTAATTGTCAACCACTTATCCACTGAAACTCTTGCTCAAATTCAGTGGTGTTTTATAGTAAAGTTCCCAGACTTTTGAAGCTGAGAATAAAATTTAACCTGAACTAAAGCCTGAAGACTCTGATATAGTAAAGGTAAAAGCTAGTCTCAATTCAAAATTAACATTGTAAGATTCAAGTACATAGGCTGGGGGCATGGCTCAGTGGCAGAGTGCTAACCTCACACATGTGAGGCACTGGGTTTGATCCTCAGCACCACATTAAAATAAAGAAACAAAATAAAGATATTGAGTCCATCTATAACTAAAAAATATTTTTTAAAAAAGATTCAAGTACATATTTAAAAAAAAAAGATAGGAGAAGAAAAATTAAGGAAGAATGTGAAGCCAGACTAGGTTATAAATTAATTAATTAACTTTCTGATAACCTATTGGACAACTCTGTATTTTTTTTAATAAATCCTAAATCTAGTAGCTCCAAAATTGATCATTGATTCATTTCAATTTAATGTTCATAAATCTGTGGGACATACATCTGTTTTTCCTGGCATATATGTATATTTATAGGTTTAGGGAGTCAGGAAGAGTCAGTGATCAGTTTGTTAGGGCACTCCAGTTTCTCTTGGCTGCCATCCCAAACACATTCCAGATGTTTCTAATGGCTTCCTATATCCTTTTAGGAACAGTTATCTAGTCAGAAAGACTCAGTGTCTTCCTTCTTATAGTGAGTTCAAAATTAGTAATTTTGAATTAATTAACTTGTGAAAAATATCCTACCTATTTTGATTTGCTTCATGACAACTTTTTTCAGGCTCCTCTGAGAATACATTCACCATCTGATGACCCCTGAAAATTATTGCATGGATTTTTTTCTTCATGCTGTGGTTCATGATTTTATTCTTAGAGTTTCACATCTTCTCTCTACCAGTTGAGGAGGAGGACCTACCGATGTTCAGTTCCAAATCAAATACCATCTCCCCCATAATCACATTCATTCATCTTTTTTTCTCTCTTTTTATTTTGAAAGGCTAGCAAATGATTCCCTTTGTGAAACATCTCAGTGGTATGTTTCTTTGGTCAGGCTTGACTCTGGTGGCATTATCAGGTAGGAAGCATATGTTAAAAAAACTAATATTTACTTGAAAGTTTGGGAATCTTACATCCTCGTAATCCTACACTATGGAGTCCTTCAGTAGCACTGAAACTTGCCTAAATTTTATCTAGATTACTGTAGAATTGGGATTCAAATACAAGTTCCTGGAGTTGGTCGATTGAATGTAATAAGATTAAGTTCATACCTCAATCATTAAACTACATATCCAGTAAGTATAATGCATTAAAAAAGGAGAGGTACACAAGAAAAGTCTTGTTTCCAAGGATAAGTGCCACTGGGTTCACCAGAATGAAAGTCAGGTCATGCTTCATAACCAAGTTACCTGGTCCCTATGATCCCAAATCCATTGTTATGAGACCCATCAATAAAGTCAGAATTGATAGAACAAAATATGAAGTCCATATATATATGATTCTAACTCAGGAAATTGTATAAATTAAGCTGGTTTTGGCTGCAAACATTAGAAAACCTGAGGTCAACTTATATAAACATCGAGAATCATTATTACAAAATCTGGAGATATTGTTCCCATTTTTTCAACTCCATTTATCAACAGCATCACCAAGGATACACATTCTTTTTACTTCTTTTTTTGTTAACTCATCAGCAGCATATTGGCGCTGGTTATTTGCAGAAGTTGTACGTGTGCACACTTGACACACCAATGCCAGTAGACAGACCATCTTTTCCTTCAGTCTCATTATGACCCATATTGATGTTTCACCAGACCTCAATATTTTCACTGGATGGAACTGAATCAGGAAATCATATCCATGACAATCATCATAAAAACCCAATATGCATTTTATAATTAGAGGATTGCCACAGCCAAAACATTAAGCTTATATACGGCCATAATTATTTGAAGGCTAAAGCAAAATCTATTACTATTATTTTCATTTGAGTGAATCTCTCAAGAAGAATTTTTGATCTGTCAAGTAATTGTGTGTTTTGTCATTCACAGGTTCTGTTATGAGGGATTTATTATTTTATCACAATGTTTTTCCTGTAGAGATATTAAGGTTTTGATACTTTGAGGGAATTTGTTAATACTTCAAAGCATTTCATTTCTCCAAATATAGAACCATGTGTTTTAAGAAACTGCACCAACTTACAGCACAACAGGGGCCAAAGGAAAAGTAAATGCAAAAGAACCTGCCCTTTGATATTTTTTATTGACAATATAGCTAATTAATTATTCATCAGACTTGTAAAGCATAGCAAGTCAAGAGAGGGTCATGGCCCAATTTAATACTGTGTAAGTTTTTCATATACCTGACACTTTGGTTGAACCAAGTAAAATTGATTATGTCCCTTGAATGTGTTGGCTCAGAGGAGAGATTACTTGAGTATATCTAATGAAATCTAGTGGACAGTGGAAGGATATGACATTTTAAAAGAGCATCCAGGTTTTATAACTTGAGTCTGGTTTTACTTCTCATTGTAGAAGATGACCTTTCACTAACATATGCATATTAATTAAAAGAACTCCTTACTTAAAGAAAACACTTTTTTGTCTTGGAATCTTCTTCATGTCTATAGTTAGCCTCGCAGTCAATGCCCTTGAATGTGACTGTTAATCTAACAGAAAGAATTAATAACGTGGAGACACCAACATGAGCTACGTACCCACTCCTTTATTATTGATGAATATGGCTTTAGAGTAGGTTTAGTGGAATAGCCTTAGGTATCATTTTAATAACATCACTTTTCTAAAGAAGGTGCATTTAGCAATGTGAAATGTTAGTGATCATGGGTCTCCTCTTTACTGAGGATGAAAAAGTTATCTTCTTTCATCCGAGACACTGAAAGCACTTAAATGACATTATCTCATTATCTCTATAACATCCTCTGACAGAATTGGCTTGTAGTATAATTCCCATTTTATTGGAGGATAAAGTCATGCACATTATGGTTTTATAATTTAGCTGGGCAGCTGCTCTGCCCTGGCAGAAGAGCTTTCAGCTTTACTTCATCTTGGAAATTTGTCTCATTTATGTCTTCACATTTCTAGTACAGACGTGACCTTAATGTTCCCAGAAACCAAGTATTTAAGTGGTCATTTGTCCAACAACTCTTTCCTGAAGAAATGTTTTTGAATTATATGTTATTTCATTTTGACATGAAGGAGAAATGAATAACATTTTGGATAACTGATAGAAATTGATTTGGATCATTGTCCAGAATCAAATGAATAGGAAAAGTGTTAAGAAATGTATTTTTCATGGTGCTAAGTGGCTTCATTTGCTTTTATGTAGTTACTTTAAAATTTTTAATACATAACTTTTTAAAAAAGCATTCCTTTCAATTATTTATCAGATATGTGCAAGTTAAATCCATGATACATATGCTTCTTGTACACAATTTCTTTATGAATTAATGAAAAAGTATCCAAAATCTAGTCTAAGATAGATAGAATAGTGTCATAAGGACAGATAACTTTTGTTAGTGGAATCATACCAATTTAATGGAAATTATTCAACTGATTCAAGAGTGAGGGTTCCATCAATGTTTATCAAGACTGGCAGTTTTTCTACTTTATTTCAACCAGGAATGAAAGGTATACAAATCAGAAATATGTTTTTGTAATGGTCACACAGGTTTACAACAGATGTGAAGGCACTGATGGAAATCTGAGTCATGACTTGTCCAAGAAGGGACCCAAGTATCTGATAGTTTGTATTGGATTAACATCAATGCATACATACTAGGGGTGGGTGAATAGGAACAGAAAAAGGAAACATGGAGCTGTGGGAATTATTCTATGCCTCCTCCTTTTCTCCCTTTCCCAAAGAAATATGTTAAGTGCCTTTTGTATGTGAGGTATACTTTGGAAACTATGTATACAGGTATAATTCAACCATAAATCTGCCTTACAAAATTATATCTGCACATGACTATAAAAATTAAAAGCAAGACCTATTAAACACAGTAAAGAGAAGGCATAGATCAACACATCATTTTTCACACTTCAAATTTCCTTGCCATTATCAGAGATCTCACACATCTATCACAGTTCAGACAGGAGTTGTTACATTCTCCAATGACAGAAAAATGTGGAAAGAAAAAAGGTAAAGACTTTCTCTCTTTGAAAGTAATGTTGGAATACACACTTTATGATGAAGGCTTTTATGCTTTCATTGAAAGCTCCGGACTTCACTGAAGTATTGTAGAATAATGAAAGAATTCTTAACAGATACTTAATTTTGACAGATAAATTATGATTGAGTTCTAAAAACTTTAGGACTTGGATCTATTATTAGAAAAATGTATTAATATTTTCATTTCATAGCTGTAAGATTTTAATAGATTCCTTTTCCACTTCAGAGAGCCATCCAATTAAAGATTTACTCTCAAAGATAATATATAACATTTTGGTTTAGGTTGAGAGTAAGCATATGCAGTTTCTTTTTTTAAAAAAAATATTTTAAGATAAGAACCATTCATAACAATTCCCATTCTCTTTATTTTAAAGGTAGAAATTTATTTTGTTTTTCTTGGAAACAAGACTGTACAACCTCAAATTTACACAAAAATTATATGAAACTGTGCCAGAACACTAAATTGAACATAACTGTTTTCAGGTCTTAGGAGTTATGTATCTTTAGTGGAAGAATTGCTTTTGAATCAGAAAAAACATTATTCTATTTTGGATAATCAGAACACTACCCTGTTCTATAACATCTTACAGTATGCACTGAATAAAATACAATAGTCTTGAAATGTTCAAATAATAAAGATTGGCTACTAAATATCTGCACAGAAGGAAACGCACAATGGTATACAATGTTCTCTGTCTTAAACTAAGCCAACTTGGAAGAAATGTTTGTTTAGTGCCCTGAGGGTCAAAATGTTCAAATCCCTGTTCAGACAAGGACAGGCAGGGGATTCCAAAGATGACCCTAGGGCTCCAAAGTGTAAATCTGTGAGCACTTTGACAGAAGTACGTCAGTTCTGACCTTAACTCCTGCTGAATGCCTTGTTCCTGTGAGAGAAAACCTCTCTTCTGCTGAACTGTTCAAAATTCATTTCCAAAATGCATTTGCTCTGCTCCATTCTGTCTGAAATATATGCAGACAAAGTTGATTGACAGCCCTCTAGTTACCATACCATGAAGGTTGAAACCAGAAAGGCGACAGCTCTAATTCACTGACAGCTGAAAGCTACAGAACCTAATTTCTTAAGGTTCATTCTTAAATCTCTACTCATTGTCCCAAGAGGAAAACAAATAATAGGGGATTACATAGGACTAATGGAACTCTGTGTAGGATCAGGGTGTAAATATGGAAATTGTACTCATGAATTCTCTACCTTTATGAGAAGAGAAGAAATCATATTTATTAAAGTAGTTCTCATGAAGATGACTGATGAAATCATTTCATTTACCAAAAGAATTCTTTTTCAAGTAGGAAAACACAGGACACATTTTCCATTAGCAAGACATAAAATTTTCCTGTAATAAGGTATTGAAATGATGATATAAACTATCAAATGGCTCAAAGAATAAATATATCAAATCTAATGTCACTCTTTCTTTTTTATCTTTCAAATTCTGGCTGTGAAAGCTAAATCCTTATTTCCCTGTTGCTATCTAAAGGAGACTCTGGGAGAATTTTGGTTATTAAATTATGCTCTGAAGTTAACTCATGCTTTTATTTCCCCCTTCATTCCTCATACAAATGTGGATGTGATGGTTAGGATGCAGCAGCTACCATGCAGGCATGAAAGAAAGGAGAGAGAGAAGAGAGAGAGGTTGACTTGAATATTGTTGATTCTTTATACTCCTATCTCCTGACTTAATACATGAGGAAAATAAGCCCCCATGTAAATCATTGTGGTATGTTGAATAATGGCTTCCCGATAATGTTCACATCTTAATCCATGAAGATGTTATCTTAAACAGTACATAGACTTTTCAGGCTGATGAACTAAAAGATCATGAGATGGGATCTTATTTTGAATTATTGGGTGAGTAAAATGCAATCGTAGAGGGAGCCTGGTGTCACAGATGTCCAGAATCAGAGAGGGATTTAGGGATAGAAGCCACACTGAAGACTTTGAGGATGGAGGGGAGATTCTGGAGCAAGATGCACACATGCTCTGGAAAATGGAAAAGCAAGAAACAGGTGTTCCTCTAGAGGTTCCAGGGATAATAGACTTTTTGACCCATTCAAATATTTTTAAAGTTCAGAATGATATGTGAATACAATTTATGTTATCTTATGCCACTACCTTACTAACAATTTGTTACAGCATCCATGAGAAACTAATTCAGTCACTATTTCCATCACTTGAAATGTACCTGCATCTTATTAGGGACAATTGCACAGGAATCTTGTATCTCAAACAGAAAAGCCTCCAAGGAATATCTTTAAAGTTAACTATGTTTCCAATGATAAGTGACTCTCTTTGTTCAAAGATTTATATATTCTATTTATTTAATACAGAGAAATTTTAAAAAGAATATTTGTCAAAAATGATCTAACTTTTTCATCCATTTTTTTCTTTTTTTGTTCCCTTTGTTATATTAAACTGAGGATGATCCTTTAATGACATCCTTCAAAGGGCAACCATTTACTTAAAGTGCATATTATACAGAATATTATACAGAAATGTACATGTTGGTCTTAAGCAAGATGATATAAATGTGTGTACAAACAGATGCACACACAGGGAGAATTATGAGAATTAAAAAAGTTGCTAGTAGATGTGTCAGGCAGGCTCTTATCCCCCCTCTTGATCTATATATTCTCACTTAATCCCTCCCCTTGCATGTAGACATAAGTGGCTATTTGTTTCTGCCAATAGTATATAGTAAAGATGCTAAGAGAAACAGGATTATACCATGCAACACTGAGAGAGAGAAAGAGGGGGAGAGAGAGAGAGAGAGACTTCTCTTTTATTGGCTTTAAAATGTTCAGCAACTCATTTGGCAGGAAACTGAGGATGCTTCTGTGAAAGAAGTGTGAATGCCAGCTGACAGCCAGCAAGACACAAGTTCCTCAGATATCAAAGTTTAGAAAGGAAGAAACCTCTAGTGAGGTACCTTCAGCCTCAGAGTGTTGTGTACAGGTATTTTTTAATTTGCAGAATAACAGTACTTTTATTTCAAGAATGCTGCCAAGGTAACACAAAAAGAATCTATGTTAATTATACAACCCTGAACCATATTCAGCCTGGCACCATCCATTCTGTTATATATTAGTATACATATTAGTACCTGGATCTACCCCAAGAAAGTGTTGGTGAGAATAGGATGTAGTTAAGAAAAAAGTCCCTTCTTCATCATCTAGCCAACATAAGCAAAGGTTGGCCCCTACACACCTTTGGCTCTTTCCCTGATACTGCTTTCCTATGGTACCTGAAGCAGCTCTCTCCTTACTAATCCTGGAGCAGGAAGTGCCTATTTGTGGCTCAACCTCTCCTCCCTCTTTTCTCTTGAGGACCTGACTATCCATAAGAAATACCTTTTCTGTTCCAGTGCTTGGTGCTAGACATTTCATAAGGGCAGCCGTGGCCCCATGGCAGAGGATCAACCAATTTTTATCTATATGTGTTACCAGATAAGTCTGCCTAACAATGAGATCCAGTTTTAAAAACAGATATGACTTTAATGAATGATTAAAATGTATAAATTTTACTTGTTAGGAATCTATTTTAGAAAACAGAGCGCCAATCAGAGGATGATATTTGAGGCAATACAAGAGAGAAAATCATGTTTTAAAAAATATTCTACCTTTATCTCTACAAAATTTAGACAGCCTTAATATCTGAAAGAAAAACAAACTTCATGATTCTCAGAAAAGAAAAATCTTGGTAAATATCCTTCATATGTACTTTAAATAATTCATAGGATAATTTTCCCTGCATTTGTCTATGATGAATATAAAGGCCTAGATTACCCACATATAATTCATGACTCTTCTCAATAAACTGGAAATTAAACTTGAATAATTTGATATTTCTATTCATGCTAATTGCATACTAATATTTTAAGTATTAAATTATATAATTAGTATTTGAACATAAAACTTTAAAAGGTTTAGGTATTCTCATATATCACAAATAACTGTAAATTGGTATTATTTTTAAAAGCAATCAATGATGTTTGATATCAGATATCTCAAAATATTTGTTTTAACCAAACATTTTTTGTGATAATTCAAAATAATGCAGAAAAAAGGAATATACTGGCATATGTATGTTTATTAAAACAATTTGAAATTGAGTAATTGAAAGAATAGTCAATGATAGAAAAGGTTTAATCTTTGCAATAGTTGTAGAAATTAATAAGTCAGGCAATATAAGTAATAATTTTATATTGTAAGCATAGGCGAGGATTTACAAGTATGCAATAGTCTAAAATGAGAAGCAAATTTTGTGCAATTGTATGGACAGTATATTGGCAGCTAAATTAAAAATAATAATAATAATAATGGTACCACCCACAATAGCAATAGTCCACACAGAAGAATTAAACTAAGAGAGAGACTCCAATCCCAATAGGAACTATTTTGTGTGGTGATTTTCAATGTTCCCTTTACCTCCTCCCACTCTGTTGTTTTAGATAGTTTTCATTTCATTACTACTTTTTAAAAATTTCATCACCTTGTTATTAGAAAAAGCCCTTTTTTATTTTCATTTTTTGAAACATATCAAAATTGTGCTTCAAACTTGGAAAAAATATCAGTTTATTGATATTATGAACCTTTGGACCCTAGCTTGTGATGGATTACTAATCTCCACAATACATTTAGAATCTTTAATGAAACTTGATTTAATTTTGAGGCAAACTGCAGCAGAATTTCCTTATTTGATCTTATGTCTTACGTGGTTCGGAATAGGAATTCGGAAAGACAGTCTCGGACATGTTGAGTGACCCCCAACTACAGAACCAACTGCAGCATCAACTCCTACCTCATGCCTAGCTGCCTGTGCTGATCATCCAGGGCGTTAGGGCTCTGTTCTTGAGACTTAGATACACACAGGAGAATCTGCTGAACCAGGTGGGAAGTGTCACAACCAACCTGGGAGAGGGAGGCCAGCACAATACCCAAGATTGAGGCCAGGAACTCCAGTGGAATGCTCCGTAGTGGGCTGCGGTGTATCCCGAGGAAAAAAAGTTAGCTTATAAAACTAAAAGAGTTGTATGATGCAGGCCCTTAAGTAACTTTTCTGTGGAATCTCTCCCAAATAATCAAATATAGATAAAGAGGAAGCTTCTCTACCAGCAAAAGAATGAGAACCTTGACCATGAAAAGAAATAAGAGCACATCAGTTGGCAGCTCAAAAAAGCATAAGGATGAGGGCAGAGCTGTGGACTGTCTTGGGAAGATTTGTGCCTTAAAAATAGAGGCGTGGCTTCAGCAGGCCTCAGACCCCTAACTAAGTGGGCGTGGCTCCATCCTTCTTCCAGCAACCAATGGCAGATCCGTGTTTTCTGCAGCAACTTAGTACGCAGCCTGAAGATTGTAGCTCCTGGGATCTTCTTTGATCCAACAGTGCATTGAACATCTCTGGGAATACTCAGAAAATAGAGAAGTGAAGAAAACTGAAATATGCGTTTCCACAGTTTGGATATTGTGTCTACCAAACTGTGAGTCTATTATTGTAATTTAATTAGTATGTTTAGGTTTGGGGACATTTGAGTAACCCTCTTTTTCCTCTTTTTTAATTTATCAAATATAAGTAAAAAAGTGTGAGTTATAGCCTTATGACATTTCTTGCAAGATTAAACCTAAATAATATTATTCCTAATATTATACTTAAATAATGCAAAATTGTACCTAATTTTCAATACATCACAATTGTAGTACATTAAAATATTTTATTTAATATTCCTATATAAGCTTCACTCAAAACATTTGATATAAATTGCATTTACCATTTCTATATTATTTTAAGAAAAATATAAGGATTTGCTACTGTCTTTTGAAATAATTTAACTTTTCTTTGGTATCAAAAAATAAAGTTAAAAATTTCAATGTTCATGTAAGCTATAATAGGTCAGAGCTGAAAGATACCTTAGAAATAACATAATTCAAGGCTCTGGCCTCACATGCAATATACCTGTGAAAGCCAGGGTAGAAAAATTAATTGGTTACTGATATGCCTGAAGTTACATATCTAGGCAATGCAGATGTCTACAATCCAGGGCTCTACTACAAAGTACTGCCAGTTCCAGTTTTGTTTCTGCTTTATGAAAGTTCAGAGATTTTTTTTCACTAAAAATAAAAAATATTACATGACCTAAGAATTGGGGAAAAATGTCTCAATACATCAGTGAGTCAATGCAGTGACCACAGTCTTAATAACATGTGTCAATGTATTTTCAATAAGATTAGTTGCTACTCTGGGGAGTATGTATGTATAAATCAGGGTGGTGGGTGTGATGGTTAATCTTTGCTGTCAACTTGACTGGATTGAGTGATATCTAGAAAATTAGTAAAGCAACTTCTGGTTGTGTCTGTGAGGGTGTTTCTAGAGAAGATTGGCATATGTGGGAAGACCCACCCTGAATGTGGATAGCAGAGTCCAGTAGGTTGGGGCTCAGAAATAGAAGGCGGAAGCTCAGGAGTACACATTCAAGCTCCTGAGCAAGTACATTTTTGCTGCTTCCATGGCCTGTGGATTTCATACTCCAGATTTTTCAGCCTCTGAATGTGAGCTTGTACTGTGGACTCTCCAGGGGATTCTAGGTCTTCAGTATCAGACTGGGACTGCATTATTGATCCCTTTTGTTCTGTGGATTCTGGCTGCTTGGATTGAGCAGGTACTGGTTTGCCCAGATCTGTAGTCTGCAGACAGCTCTTGGGGACTATTCAGCCTCTGATCATGTGAGCCAATCTAATAAATCTCATTTTATAATTGGTTCTGTTTCTCTGGATAACCCTAACTAATACATTAGGCAATTAGATATGTTCATGTATTTCATTATTTCATTACCTTCTGTTGTATTTTGAAAAAAAAATGTTCCTACTAAGAAATTATATTTTATTTGTATTTTTAGGTTTTCCTTGCAGGAAAATGATCCTTATTTTCTTTTGTCAGGCACCAAGTTTAAAGATAGAATTAGATATTACAAAAATACAAAATTTGGGGATTCAAATGAGTAGTATGTTTCTTTATGAAAAATATGGAATTTCATTTTAATGGTTAAACCTAAGATGAGTTCTGATGAACACTTTTTGTTCCATTGTTTGATGTAGTTATCTGAAATTATCAATAACTTACCAAAAAATAACTGAGAAGGAACATCAAATTTTTAATTGAGAAAATCTGAGCTATATTTTAGTAAAATAGGGTGGTTTATGCAGAGTGGGAAAAAAAATTGATAATGCCATGGCACTAAGTACTAGCATGTGCAAGCCCTCTCAATATGCCAAGCAGGATATGTGTACTCACTAAAGCAGAGAATGGATCCATGTGAGAGAAGCTGTCATTGTCTTTTTACTTAATCCCACTATATCCCTCAGAAAACCTAGGAAAATCCATTAGAGAACTTGAACAGAATCAACTAACTAATAGGAGATAGAGGTAGGAAGGAAACTGACATGATCAGACTTCAGAGACCTCTTTGCCCTTTCTACCCAGTGAAAGCAAAGAAAGAAGGCATTATCCATGAACCCTAAGGCACCACAACTGCCGAACCCTGATTGTGGAACCCTGGCCTCTAGAACTCTGAGAAATAAATTTCTGTTGTTTATAAGCTACCTAGTTTATGGTGTTTTGTTACAGCAGCCTTAAGAAACTAAGATAGCAATTTTTGATCAAGAGGCTAGAGAGTTATTTGCCCATCACGCACCAAGATGAAAGGGATGCTAAAATAGGAAAGCCACAGTAGAAGCAACTGTTCAATATGACAAAGAAAAGGGAATTCATTATAGCTGTTGCTGGTTGTAACCAGAGGCATATTATTATTTCCCCAGATACAGAGGCTATTGCTTGGTTTGGCTCTTGTTTTGTCCCTAGGGGAAAATTTTCAATTCTGTTGTTCTCCTTACTTATTGGGTTCACCTTCTGGGATCTGGTCTTTGCCCCCTGAAATGTCCTTACTTTTCAATAGAAATGACATGTATTTGAAGCTAATTGTCTTTGAATTTTGAACCACTTGAGTTGTTTGTCATATTTACCAGTGGTGTTTTACAAATACAACTATTTGTGAATCATCCTTTTTTATTTTAAAAAATATAATTGGGTGGAGTTTATGTCATATTTCCAGAGAGAAATCCTTAATCCTGTCAGGATAGGTGTAAGGAGCATATGCCGTAGATATGCCTGGACATGCCAAGGACTCTTTAAGTTGCTAACCATGAGGAACAGCAGCCATTGACATGCTTAGTCATGCCTGCTTGCAATCAATAAGGGGCTGGACGGGGCACTAGCCATAAGTATGCTTAGCAATGACTGGTTACAACTGATAGGGAGCACAGCTCCATGGACATGCACAAAGAACATGCTCAGTTGCAATTATATCATCTCACTGGACATAACCAATGGACATTGATTTTCACTGGGTGTAACCAATCCCCAGCTTACCCCACCAACTTGGAACTATATTTATACTGCTTGTCCTGCCATGATGGATGCTTTTGCTCCAAGGACATCAGTGAGACTGGCTGCCTTGGTGTCTGTCCCTGGATCAACGCCATCATTTTCTAATGTCCAGCTGTCAACTGAAGAGAACCACCAGACAAAGACAACGTCTGCTCTTTGGCTAAGAGAAGTCGTGTGGCACTAAAGGTATTTTGGGCTTCGTGATTGTCCTAGGATTGTGTGAATTGCTGGTAGTGTTTAGTTGTCTTAGGATAGTGTGACTTGCTTATAGAGTTTAATTACTGTGCATTGAATGTTAGTTGGGGGTGCTCCAGCACACCCAACACTTTTTGCATTAATTGTTTATATTTGATGATTGATGTGATCGAATATACGCTTGTCTTTACAGACAATCCGCCTTCGAGAAATTATTAATAGCACTGCTCACGATAATAGACCTCTCCAAAACTTTAGTCATGAATGAGGCTCTGGGGGACAACATTCTTAAGAATCTTAAGTCTTTTTATGTAACTAAGAGAGCCTACTAAGTACCATCTGAAACTTTTCAAAAGTCCTATCAAGATATATCATAGTCACACATTATTTTGCTCTGTGATCTCAGCCACTTTTTATCTTTGATTCCTTTTTTTCCTCTGTGGGAGACTAAAGAGACAGTTTTATTTTCCATCCCAGAAAAAAAAACTGTCATTTCATATTTCCTTTAAATTATGCTTGTAAACTTTCGTTCACCTTTTTTTCCATATGTTATCAATGTGAGTCTATGAAACCAATTGGCATGTGCAATATTGTGCTGAAAATTATTTTTATCCAAATTTACAAAATGTTTAGGGTAATCTTCTATCTCCCAGGATACCACAAGGAACAGTTTTGGAAATGCTCCGGACCCCCTACCTCGTTCCTCCTAAAAGTTACCTTTTCTATAGACATTAAACATCCCTTCAGCTTTTACCCAGCTTCTGCTCTGAACTAAGTCCGGGTCCACATGTTTTGTTTTTCAGTTCTAAAATTTTGGCACCTTCAGGTGTATTGTTTTGGTTATTTAATCATATGAATAAACTGGTGAATTAAACAAGAATACTTTTAGGTATTTTTTGTGATTCCATGTTTGCATTTACTGCCTGGTTCTTCAGCTAGTGTCACTGTGGGTCACTACTGCAGCTGAATTCATCTGGTGGCTGGCTGGAGGCTGTGCTGAGCACAGCTGGAGCCCTTGGGATGGCTGGGTCCCTCTTTCCAGGTGGTCCCTCATCTTTTGCCTTTTATGACATGGGGCAAAAAAACATTGCTGTAAGGAGATAAGCATCAGTGTGTAAGCCTATTAATTTTGAAGTACAAAGATATTCAATTCAAGAAGACATTCATCTGAGTGTAAACCATTATTTGATGATGTGGTCTCACTTATCTATTAATAGAAAATTAATACTTTAAAAAAATTAATTTTATATCTAATTTTTCTTTCTTTGGAAAAGAGAACATGGGATGAGTATAGAATATTTGGGTTTAATATTAGTTATATATGTTTGGCTGCAAAAAACAGAAATGAACTAGATTAAGCAAAGTAAGAAAAAAATGTGTATGTGTTCAAAGGTGTCTCATGGAATATAAAAGAAAAATAGATTGAAAAGAATTGAAAGTTAGGTGACTCAATTGTGTTTTAGCTATGTATCTGTTTCATTCTCCTTTCTCTCTTTGCAGGCCTACTAGCAATTAGGTATGATCACACTAGATTGCCATCACAGTGACATATTGTAAATGGAACATGCTTCACTTCCTCTGCATATCCTTACAAGGCTCCTCATCTCCCCTTTTCTCCCTGCTGCATTCCTCAGAGGCAGAGCTGTGTGTTCTGCAGCCACAGAACTCTCCGGTGCCCTTTGGATTCAGCCAATGAGAAGCATCAGAGAATTTTAAATTTTGAACTCTTATTAGAGGAATCATTTCAAGTCAGAAAGAACTCTTCAACTATTCCTTGCTTCTGGACGCTACAAAATATTTGTCAGGAGAAATTTTGGACCTATAGCAATTATAATGCCATGATTCCTGAGAATCTAAAAGCTGACCTGTTTCTATACTATTTTACCTCTGTTTTCTCTTACATATAGGCATCTGCGTCCTGTTTGTTGGCCAGAATTTGTTGATGGGCTCCATGTAGAATTTCAGGGTCTTTGTCAGCAGGTTACCTGCAGGTTTTTGCAGGTCCATTCATGCAGATCCCAAGATCTGAAAGTGAAATTAAGTTGTAATCATCATAAAACTAAACAGAGGAAGACCAATCCACATGTCAAAAGGGAAACTTCCAAACAAAGTGGGATACGCCTTCCTTAATGCAAATGCAATGGAATGTGCTTTATTTTGCAGTAATAGCTGGAACAATCTGTGTTTAGTTGAGAAATATATTTAAAGCACATAGATGTGTGCTGTACAATAGTCACTTGCCACGCATGGCTAAATTAAGTCAATCAAAAGGAAATGCAATGAAAAATGCAATTCATCAGTTACACTTGCTATATGTCATGTACTTGGTAGTCACGTGTGGCTAGTAGTGACACTATCAGCTGGCACACATCAGAGTCTTTTTATCATTACAGAGAATTTACTAAGTTTGTCCTTGAAATATTCAATACTATATGATTTCCTTTATAATGGAGATGGAATTATTCAAGATAGTTACATTCAATTGATATTTACACTAAATATGGTGTAGGTACTTTGAATTAATGAAGCTAAAAAGAATAAGAATAAAAGTTATTTGAGTACTTATAGTGCCAAGCACTATGAGGTGTTCTTTTTTATCGATTAGCCCATTCAGTCTTCAAAAACCCCTATAAATTGTATAATGTTAATATCTCATATACTAAAGTCTTAACAGCTTGTAATTGGGGGGGGGGCAAAATAAGAATGAGACTAAGTTTATTCCAAAGCCTGTGTCTTAACAAATACACTCAACTGCCTTCCAAATAACTGTAATACTAAATTACTTGGAACTGTCTTTTTATATTCCTCTTAGAGACAGCAATGAGTTAACCATTACCAAGTTAAATAAGACATTGTTAATTTCCCTTCAAACATTCATCTCAAAAACAGTTTCTAAATATTTCTTCCACATGAACTGAATGCCACATAACTTTGCTGTAGATTTAAAAAAAAAAAAGCCTAGAGTATACTAAATGCCATTTTATTTGAAAAAATTTGAATAGTATTAAAAGTGTATACTTGGGGCTGGGATTGTAGCTCAGGGGTAGAGCGCTTGCCTCGCATGCGTGAGGCCCTGGGTTCGATCCTCAGCACCACGTACAAAGCAATAAAATAAAGACATTGTGTCCATCTACAACTGAAAAAATATTTAAAAAAAAAAAAAAAAAAAAAAAAGTGTATACTTGATACTCAAACTTTTGGATAGATTTCAGATAATGTATAATTAGTACAGCATTATTTTTCAATCATGAGTAGGGCATATATTTTTTTTCTTTCTTTTCAAATATTTGCCATTTTTAAAACCCTCTAAATTATGTAATTTGTAAGAAAACAAATTGTAATACCAGTTGATGATTCCTTTTAATCATGTTCTGAGTCAATACAATCAAGGCCTTTATTAGCATAAAGTTAAAAACATATAAAGAAGAATTTATGCCTCGTATATTTGTATAGGCATGATTAAGAAAATAAGATTTTATTGATGGGTTTCATCTGTAGTATTATTATTAACTGTGTTAAAAAATATAACTTGATTTTTAAAAAATAGCTTTTATCTCCTAAATATGCCTTTGGAGCACTTCCATATCCATTCTATTTGTATAATATAAAAACACAGAAAGGAGCTGGGTGCATTATTGCACATCTGTAATCCTAGCAGCTAGTGAGGTTGAGACAGGAGGATTTTGAGTTCAAAATCAGACTGAGCAACTTAGCAAGGCCCTAAAGCAACTCAGTAAGAACCTGTCTCTAAGTAAAATATAAAAAAGTGCTGGGATGTGATTCAGTGGTTAAGCACTGAACTCAGTGACCCCCCTACCCCTGACAAAATAAAACACCACACACAAAAAGGAAGAGTAAATTTAGTAGAGAAAATTTTTATTTAATGTTTTAGGGTGCATATATATCACTTACACAACTAAAATATATTTTGTTTGCATATTTACAAAGACATCTTTAAAAACAATAGTAGAATATCTCCTGACAATAAAGTGTCTTTTTGCAAGTAGAAATCTCCTTAATTTTTTTTTTTGGCAGGAGTTTGGATTGCATAAGTTAGTATCTCCTGCTGGGCTAAGCGTTAATTCAGAAAGGATGATTGACAGCAACTTAGGTATTCAAAAGCCAAATTACATAGATCAGACCAGACTGATTTCCTTACTTCCCAATATTCAAATAGGACATTTTTGTGATACCCTCAAGAGGTTTCTGAAGACTACAGTGCATTGTTGCAACCACTAATTGCTCATAATATTTCTCAACTTGTATGGAAAATGAAAAGTTAGATTTTTTTTTCAGAATATGGTTTTTCTACTGTTTGAAGAAATTTATCTAAAAAAAAAACAAAAAACAGAGCAAGAGCATATTATTCAGTGTAGTTTTGAAATGTAAAATGTACCCATGACCATATTTTCAAATGTTATTCATAACATTTGCTTTAAGACATTAAAGAGTTGGAAGTACATTAGGTAGGTTTTTGGTTTATTTATTTCACAGTCATGTTCCTAATTAGTATCTCTGTAATGTCCATTTAGTTGACAAGTTCCACATGGTGTGGGAAAGGATTAACTCTGCGGGCCTGGATTGTACAAACCTAGTGCCTTCCCAAGAAAGGATAAGTCTTTGACCAGTTTGAGATAACTTCTAAGCCCTTGGAATATCATGCTAAGTAAATGTTTTTGTTTACTGAGGCATCTGGTTACCAAGGGAAATTAGTTTCAACTATCTGATTCTTTCTTTGAATATCATGTTTTGTGTATAGTTCCCATACCTATGTATGTTAGTTCATTTATATGATTTATCATGTTAATCTGTCTTTTGTCAGTTTAATATAAAATTAAAAAATCTAATCAAATCAGGCTAAAATCATCAAGTTTTCAGAGGGAAACTGAAATAACTCTAGTATGTAATCTTTAATTTTTAAACATTGGATGTGGACAAAATGTATTCTAAATTGCTTGGCTTTTCCTACATAAGATTGTAGTGTAGATACATGTTAGACACTCTGAAGTTGTTTTTCCTAGACATATTCATAGCTAGAAGATGTATTTAATGTATTATTATTTCTAATATTTTTTCTTGACCAGGTCCTCCTACCTAGCACTTTAAATTTCAATTATCCAAACTCTAAGAAACTATTTTATTGTTTAATATAAATAAACATTAATAGATAATGTGAATCCTATTACCTAATTTACACCTTAATAATTTTTATTTTATCCATAGTTAGGTGGGAATCTAGTGAATGATATAGACAAAAATTCAAAATTGTGTCAAAGGGGTGAGCAAGAGATAAAAAATGATGTCCAAAAAAAAAAAGCATTCTTTCTTGGGGAAAAAACACCATTATTCTACTCCATTTAGTATAAAAGAATCAATATGGATTAATATTGGTATATATACATATAAAATGCACATACACTGTTTATACATATTCATGAATACACATACATACATATATGACAAAATTAAAATTGATATTTATCAACTTTAAATAGGAAATGACTTTTGTAAAGCCAGATGAGCAAAAGGAGGCAGATTAAACCACTGGGTAATGGCTTTATTGGGATTTACGCTCCTGGCGAACTCCTCAGTCCAACAGAGCGGGTCCGGAGAATCACACACGTGTTCCCGGGTACAGAAAATTTAAAGGGCCCAGTTTGGAAAAGGAAGGAAGAGAAGAGCTATGAGGTAGGAAAAGGAGGTATTTAGAGTCCTGTGTCCTCTGGGATTGGTCAGGGAATCCTGCTGTGGTCAGTCTTTCAGGGATGAGTCAGGAAAAGTCCACTGGTTTGGTAGGAAGTGCCATTACTGCTTACATATCAGCCTCTGGTTGGCTGTTCCTTTGCGCATGCGGGCTGCTTCCTGCTTCGTTCCTTGCGGCCCTGTGGCAGCGGCCATATTGAATGTTCTGTGTTCGCCTCGCGAGAAACGCGAAATCCTGAGCTGACCTAATACCTTCTAAAGCAATAGCTTCAAAAAAACAATGACAATTTAAGGTTAGAAAATTATATAATATTTACATATTATATAATAAGAATATCAGGAAACAAACAGAATTTATATGATAACCTACGAGAAATATACATACATATATATGTATATTTGTAACATAAATGAGAAATGTATATTTGTAACATAAAAGAGAAATGTATACATAGGGAAATTTTAAAGAAATTTTACCAATTAAAAATAAAAATTGAGAAAAAATTTAATATACATTTTATGAACAAATGAGTGTTAAAAGCCAATATATGCTAAGGGAGTGGTTCAACTTAGTTAAAAACAGAAATATTAAGAGAACATATTATTCCTTTTTAATCAAAGAATATAATTTATGTATATTCCCATTTATATAAATTAAAAAATGTGCAATTGTACTTATAGGTACACATTAATACACAGAAAACCAGTTTGAATAATATCATATAATAGTGTTAATACTGATGTCCAGGAAAAAATAAAACAAGAACAAAAGTGGTGAATACACAAAGTGACCTGGGACAGGGAGAAAAAGGAACTTAAACATTTTATTTCATATATTTTGGTATTGTTTGGATATATTATAATAATCAAATATTCATGTGCTTTAAAATTTTCAGAATACAATTTACTCTAAGGTTATCTATTTCTTGATAGCCTTAAGTAGGCCAATTTGAAATAGAATTGAAAGAATATGATAGTCATTTCGTTTCACCTACAGATGAGTAAATAAATTGCTGACAAGTGCTAGATATAAATAAGAGTTGGTATTGATCCCAGAATAAGATTTCTACATAAAATCTCTTAACTAAACTTTAGCGCTCTGTTTAATGTGCTCTGTTGATTACTAGCTGGATGTGATGTTCCTAACCTCAAGAAGTTTGCTATTTTGTGATTGGAAGATGTTACTGTGCTTTCTTAAATTTTATGAAGCACAAATTGCAACTCATGGAGTAAATCTTTAGACTATGAGCCTGAAAAGTGACTTCTCTTTTAGACATAGCCTCAAAGCCCTGTTATAATGTTTAAAATGCCTTTGCAGCAAGACCTTCCCCCCTGCCCCTTGAACACACATACACAATTTGCACCTTATTTTATGGAGTAGTAAACTGAGGTGTTCAATTTACAACCTCCAATTTGCTGAAAGTCATATAATTTTCTTATAAAACTGTCATTATCACCTGTATGCTGTGCTCTCAGTCCAGTACTCATTTTATACAAATGTTATAATTCAAAAGTACCATGATGTCCTTGTGGCTTGGTTCTAAACCTGTAGTGCTGGTGAAGCAATGCTTTTAGTTTTACTTCTGGAAACAAGAAGTTCACTGCCATGGTTTGAATAAGTCTTTATTAAAGTCCTTTTGAATAAGGACTTTTATTAAAGTCCTGGTTACCAACTTGGCATTCTTGGGAGGTGGTGGAACTTCCGAGAGGTGGAGAAAAGTGGCAGGTCTTCTCATGGTGGAGACCCTAGCCCCTTCCTTCCCTCCCTCTCTCTTTCCCTCATCTCCCACCATGTGGTATGCAGCTTGCTCTGCATGTGCTTTCCTCATGATGAGCTGCTCACCATAGCCGCAGAGCACAGGGACAATAAATAAAGGACTCAAACAACCATAACTGTACTCTGAGCCAGAATAAACCTTTTCTCTGTATAAGTTGATCATTTCGGGGATTTGTTATAGTAATGGAAACCTGACTAACACATTCATTTTTCAAAAAAAGGGTAAAAATAGAATCTATATTTTAGGTATCTGTTACCTAAAATGTCAATTCCTTTAGAAAATGTCCATGATACACGAAAGATAGAAATTACTTACTGCACCATTTACCATATCCCAGATGCAATTCTAAGTGCTTCAGATTTCTTAACTGATTCGATACTGATAACGACCTTATAAGGCAGGTATCCTTATTATTGTTCCTCCTGAACACATGAAAAAGATGAGAGGAGGAGACATCCAATGAGTTGCCCAAGGAAAGAAGGAAACAGTGTCCAAGCCCAGGGAAAACTCACAGGTGGGCTTATTGACTCTGTTCTCACCCAGATTTCCCTCTGCCTCTTGAATAGTGAAAATCTCTTGAGCTCCCTGTGCATTTTATTAAGCTATGTTTTATGGCAGTGTGACTTAGAAGTAGTTGCTCAACACAATACCTGACGAATACTAGAAATTCAATTTTAGAAACTCATGTTTTCAGTTTGGTCCTGTTTGTTTTATATTCTCTCATACAATAGCAAGCCCACAAAAATAGGATCTGGGTCTTCTTTTCCTTTGAATCACCTCCTCCTGGGTCCAGAATTGTGTTTGACTTGAAATAGGTGTTTTTGTAAACATTTGATAAATAAAAATGAGTACAAAAGAAAAGATTTAATAAATTGTCTATGAATGAATAAATGAAAGATGAACTTTTTTTTAAATAAAATGTATGTTTCAATACTAGAAGATAATTTCACAAGATTTTTCCTCATGGTTTTCTTTAATCAAGTCAGTATTTTTTCATTCCTGCTATGTGTGTGTGTGTGAGGTAATGAAACCTCATGCCTAGTCAGTGCTCAATGTAGCTCTGGTCCTTCACAACTGGCATATTCAGGAAAGCTGAGTCTAGGTTTTCCCCTGAATTTAAATGTAGATGTTTCCTTTAGGTCTTGTAAGTAAGGTGAAGGCAAAGTTAACTTCCATTCTTAGTTGGGACCATTTATATGCAAATTATTAAGCAAAGGCAGTCTAATAAACAAATAAGCAACTGCACTCCAGGCACTTTTAAAAAACACTGTCCTTATGGTCACTGCTGTTTAGAATGACTTTATCCAGTTATTTCTTCTGCAAGTTTTCCCAACTTACATAGCACTGCAAAGAAAGTAGATTGTCTAACTTTCTTCTTGTCTGCCTTGATATCATTTATTTCAGAAGACCCTATATTTTGCATGACAGAGAAAACAGAGGCAATACCCAGTGCTTACTGTGTCTAGTATTCTAAGAATCTAGTAATAAATCATACTGAATAAGCAAACACTCTATAGTTTGAGCCTTTGTAATAATTATAATCATGATTATTTCTCTTTTAGGAGAATCTGTTTTATTTAGTATTTTTAGGGATACATTAAAGGCATAATACAAACTATAATGCAGTGCCTCCTGAGAAAGATATGCTAATGCATCATTAGATTATTCATTTTGGTTTTTGAGAAATTACTTCCTTTGTTAAGTGTCTTTTTATAGTGTCTGTGTTAAAAGAGCCACTAAAGCAGAATCACTCAGTATTTTCTGGTCACAGGCAGGAAAAGAACTTCAGTTAAGAAAGACCTGTGTTTCCTCTAGAGATTTGCTTTAAATTGAAACAAAAAAATTGAGTGTGCAAAAATTGTTTGCTGTGGGACAGAGATCAACGCTTTTCTAAGTTTTGCAACTTTTTCTTAATTTAACATCTTCAAGGTGAGCTTTGTCTTTTCCTGTCTGCAGCAGTTGAAATATATTTTTTCCATTAAAATGCTAAGGCCATTGATAACTTGATAACAAACAGTTCTTTCTGGTTCTTCATTCACTCAGCAATTCTTTATTTAACAGTGGCCATATATCTGGGAAGTTGAGGAAGAGTAAGGATGAAGATATAATCAAGGATGAAGAGTCAAGGATGAGATATAATCCCCAAGCGCACATAGCCCAAGACTGACTTCCTCCAACCATGTCCCACCTCCCTGTAGTTTCCACCTCTTCCCAGTAATCGGTTCAGATTATTAATTCAACAAACAGATTAATCCATTGGTGAGGTCAGAGGCCTCATGGTCTAATCACTTCTAACCATGGCTTCACTGGAAACCAAATCTTCAGCACATGAGCTTTTGGGGAACATTCCAGATGCAAACATAACAAACATATTGTGTGGCTGATTCAAAAGCAGCACATTCACCACTTCCACATGGCCCACATATCAGCCAACGCTGAAAATGGCATTTGTATTATTTGCTCTAGCAAAATACACTCAATTACGTCCTTTTTTTTTTGGGTACTGTGGATTGAACTCAGGGGCACTCAACCACTAAGCCACATCCCCAGCCCTATTTTGTGTTTTATTTAGATACAGGATCTCACTGTATTCCTTAACATCTTGCTTTTGCTGAGACTGGCTTTGTACTCGTGATCCTCCTACCTCAGCCTCCACAGCCGCTGGGATTATAGGTGTGTGCCACCACGCCTGGCATGTCCTCTATTTTTGAAGAGTTAGTGTGCATAGAATAAAAATTTGAAAGTTCACATAGATGCTCCTTTCCAAAATAAATCTACTCTCATTTTTTTCCTTCAGCATCTTTTCTCTTCCCTGATGTAAACACAAATGTCAATGTCAGGTAGAGAACTATGGAAGGGCATTCCTGAGAAGAGATGAAGAAAGGGAAGCAGCCATACCTGTAAATGTACAAGGCCATGGAAAGTGACAATTTGAGCAAGTGCAGATGAATTATTACAGAAAATCTTGGGGAACAAAAAGAACAGGAGAAAGAACAGCTGATTTGATATAGGTATGACTTTAAAAAGTAATGTATGGACTCCATCTTTTAAGCATTCACATCCTTAGATAAACTACATTTTAAAAAAATATGACATTTATATGTTAGAGATAAATAGTTAAAAACAAAATTTTCTCCTGATCCAGGAAATCTGTCCATAAAAGGAGAAGAAAAAGAGCACAGTTGTATTATTGAATAAGCATTAAATCGGAATGTGATGCATATCATAGAGAATCCACTATGAGATTGAAAGGGCAGAAAGAAATCTTATCCTTTTCACAGTCAAGTAGGTACAACACCTTAAACACATGTTCTCAAGATAAAATGTTGCTACTCCTCAAATAAGAGGAGGTGACAGCACCATTTGTCACAGGAAGTTCATGCTAAATTCATTTGGTAATCAGGGTGACCATCTGTGTAGTTAATTGTCTTTATCCAAAGGAAGAATAAACTTCTTACATCTTTATGATAGGCAATAGCTTTGCAGCTTGAAACTAACGCCCCTTGGATATTAAGCCCCTACCATCCCATGGATAGTGGGAGATAGGGGCATTGTCTTTCTTGATGTGAAAATTTCAGAGAGATGATTTCTAGTATTTGAGACAGACACCCATGGGTTTTAAAGCTTATAATAGGCCGGTTTAATTTTTTAAAAAGATTTACATCCATATCATTAAGACAGGAAAGAACTTTCAGTTACAAGTTTTCTAAAGTAAATACTCTTAAGAAAATGAAAGCCGGTGGAAATCAACTCACCCTTTATTTTCAACAGGAAGAACAAATTTTGTTTCTTTTTCTGCTAAGTATTTTCCCTTACATAGACAGGTTATTTTAGATGAGATATGAAAAAACAAAGTCATTCTGAAGAATGATGAAAATTACTAAGACATTTGAACTTGGTTTTGAAATACTAGTTATATAGAAAATCAATGAGCAAACTTACAAGGGAGGACATTCCAGTATTATTGATTGATTAAGACAGTCAACATCTATGTCAAAAGGTTGTGCTTTGTTTTAACTAATCTTAATTTCATAATCTTTTAAAAATATTTGAGAATTATTATCACAAAATATAGATATGAATTTCATAATTATTTTTGTGATTGTTAATACTTTGGTTTATGTCTTTGCATTCATTACTATTTATATTTATTCTACTAAGGATTTTACCTTCAGTTATGAAAACACATTCATAATTTTGGAGTTACAGTTTATGCTTCAGAGGTGAGATGAACTGTTAAATTTCCAAAGAAATTACAAAATGAGTAATTGGAGGTTTGAACGCAGTGATAGTTGGCTGAAAAAGAGAGGGAGAAATCATTGCTGCCCAAATATGGTGAAATACAGAAAGGCAAATCACCCCACATGCAGCTAGTGGTTTTATTTTGTTTTGTTTTGTTTTAATCACAACTTATGCCTCTGCCTCCTAAAATCAGAAACAAGACAAAAATATCTGTTCTCACTACTGCTCTTCCACATTGTACCACTTTTATTCAACATTGTTCTAACGAGGATGATTAAACAAGAAAAGAAAAAAAAATCATCTCCATTTGCAGATGAGATAATGTGCTATGCAGGAAACTCCAAGGATTGCACCAAACACTATTATCACCAATGAATTGGGAAATGTCCAATATAAGATCAATACATAAAACTAAGTGTTACTTCTATGTACTAGTAATAAAATTTCTGAAAGTGAAATTAAGAAGGCAATTGCATTTTCAATTGTATAAGAGAGAGTAAAACGCTTAGAAATAAATTAACAAAAGAAGTATAAAACCCTCAAGAAGCAACAAAACACCATTGAAAGAATTTAAAGAAGATTTAAATAAATGAAACATATCCAATGTTCATAAGTCAGGAGACAATATTATTATGATAAGAATACTCTGCAATTTGATCTAAGACCAATATGATAATTACTACAACCTTAGCCTTCTGGGGTTTTTGGTTGTTACAGAAATTACCAAGCTGATTTTATATTCATATAGAAATTCTATGAACCCATAGTAACCAAAATAATATTATAGAAGAAGAACAAGCTTAGAGGACTCATACTTCCTGATTCCAAAATTTATTGTAAAGATAATAGTAACCAAGACAGTAACGGGGGCACGACAATAAACTACTGGTTATCTGGGAATCTAAAAATGAACCAATGCAGTTATGGATAATTAAATTTTTATAAGAATGCCTAGAAATTCAGTAGGCAAAGTACAGATTAAAACAAACAAACAAACAATAAAAGATCCCTGGTACACAAATAATAAATATAGCTGTTTTCCATATACCACAAACAAAAATTACTTCTAAATGAATCATAGTATAAAATTTATGAGCAAAAATTATAAAATTCTTAGAAGAAAGTATAGAAATAAATTTTGTATCCTTCAGTTAAGCAGATTTATTAGGTATAACAACAGTGCAAAGAAGGAGGAAAATAAATCAATAGAACTTTATCAAGATTAAAATTTTTGTATCGCAAGTGATTCCACAAATAAAATGAAATATCACATACAAAATGGGAGAAAAATCCCTATTCATAGTTCACCATTTTATCTGGCAAGATATTTATATATGGAATAAAATCTAATTAAAAGAACTCATAATTCAATTATAAAAGGTCACTTAATTTAATTAAAAATGGGGCAGAAGATGTAAATAGGTATTTCTCTGAGGAACATAAATATGTGGTCAATAAGCACCTGAAAAGATATTTATCACCATCTACAAGGGAAATGCAAATTGAACTCAGTATGCTACCACTTCACACCTACTAGGATATCCATAAGCCAAAATGTAGTAACAAGTGTTGGTGAAGAGGTGGAGAAACCAGAAATGAGACCTTGCTGGTAGGAATGCAAAATGGTTTAGACTTTTTGGAAAATAGTCTGGCAAAATCAAGAGATTAAGTGTAATTACCATACCCATAAATTCTATTTTTACGCATATACTCAAGAAAGATTTTTAAAACATAAGTTCACACAAAACTTTGTACAGATTTATTAGTGCCAGCTTTATCATAATAGTCCATAAGTACAAACAAGCCAAATATTGATAAACTACTGCATGAATAAAATGTAGCTAAATGCAGTGGCACAAGCCTGTAATCATAGCAACTCAGGAGAATGAGGCAGAAGGATTGCAAATTTGAGGCCACCTCAGCAACTCAGAGAGACCCTAAATAATTTAGAAAAACCCTATCTCAAAATTTAAAAACTAAAATAAACTAAAAGGGCTGGAAATGTTGTTCAGTGGTAAAGAGCCCCTGGATTCAATTCCCAGTACCAAATAAACCAGTAAATACATAAAAAATAAAATGTGCTATATCTATACAAGGGAACATTATCTAGCCATAAGAATAAATGAGGTACTTGTACACACTACAGCATGGATGCACTTTGAAATATTAGTCACAAAAGACCACTAGCTGTATGGTTCCTTTTATTAAAATGTCAAGAATAGGCCCACTAATGTACCTGTTAGAGAGAAATAGGTAGAAAAGAGTTGTAATTCTTGAGTCTCATCTCTTTTCTAGGAAAAACGGGCACAAGATTCAGAAAGTATACATCATCTATAAACAGGCATCCAAAGCCCAAGGTCATAATACATAATACTCACACATAGGCACATACACATCCCATCAGTGAGATTAAACAGATGCTGCATATCAGAGAGGTGAAGAGACAAATCTCTGGTTCGTTCTTAAATTGAGGAAGATTGCTAGAGAAGACTGGGAGATATACTTTATTAATTTCTTCCAGAGAAACATTTGCTGAACTAGTACATGTTTTCAAGGATCTAAACTTTAGGAAGTTTCTTCAATTCCAGAGGATTTCTATCTCATGACTGTATGTTTGTTCTCCATGACCCATTCTCCATCTGCAAGTCCTTCTCCTGGGGAATTTCTGGATCTCTAATTGGAAACTACTTGCACTTTTTTGCTTAAAACGAGGTGAATGCTAACACCACACAGGCCCAAAGAAAACATCAGGGACCCACCATTAGACTCTGATAGCAATAGCAAAAGTCATCTGTTACTGGTCAGGAACAGAAGAACGAACAGGTAAATGGGAAGATCTATACATCTTAGCCTCCGAAAAAAGAAATGTCAGGACATGCCAAGTCCAGAGGACTCTAGGATGAAGAGAACAGGGCACATAGCTGTTCCTCTCAACTCACTTTCATCTTCAAAAGCCAGGACTAGAAGCCTTCTTAGTGGTAGGTTGTCATGATTGGTCTACAGTCTCACGGCATAACTGTGTAAGAGAATAGATTTTATAAGATGCAGTTTGTGAATGACCATTTGAACATTCTGAAAATCTAAAAAAAAAACAACAACAACAAGCTTATTAACAATATCAGGCATTGGGTATCATGGTGTGGCTTTCTGATATATTATGCACACATGCAATACTTGTTAATAAATTTACTCAATATTGTATGCACATAAGAGAGCAGCATATAAAATGCTATGATAAACTGAATACTTTTTTTTTTTACTATTTTTACCTTGACTTTTGGAAAAAAATAAAAGTACATTTGAATTCTATTTATAAAATCTCTGTTTAGAGATATATATCAGAATGTATCAAACTGTTTATTGATGTGTTTAAGTATAAATAGATGATTATAATTGACTATGAGATTATTCTAGAATTTCACTTTCTATGAACATTTATTAGCTTGATAGAATCTTTTAATTTTATATTGGAGGAATATTTTTACTGAAGGAATATTGGTAGTGTTAGAATATGTGTCACCTTATGTACAAAATGTCAAACGTTTACAAAATTTGTATGAGATTGTTTATGTTTTTATTTCATTAAAATTTCAATCTCCAGCACTATCCAGTTACTGGCAAATGCTGTAATTTCATTCTTCCCTAAGGCTGAGTAATATTCCACTATATATATATATATATATATATATATATATATATATATATATATATATGTGTGTGTGTGTGTATATGTGTGTGTGTGTATGTGTATGTATGTATGTGTGTGTGTATGTATGTGTGTATATGTGTATATATCTACATATAGGTGTGTATATATATATATATACACCAATTTTTTTATCCATTCATCTGTTGGAGAGCATCTAATAGTTTAGCTATTATGAGTTGAGCTGCTATAAATATTGATGTAGCTGCATTAGTGTAATATGCTGATTTTAGTCCTTTGGGTATAAACCGAGGAGTAGGACAGCTGGGTCAAATGGTGGTTCCATTCCAAATTTTTGAGGAATCTCCACACTGCTTTCCATAATGGTTGCACCAATTTGCATTCCCACCAGCAACGTATGAGTGTACCTTTTTACTGAAGCTGGAGAATATCATGCTAAGCAAAATAAGCCAATCCCAAAAAACAAAAGGCCAAATGTTTTCTCTGATATGTGGATGCAAATTCACAATAAGTGAATTTAGAATAGGTAGAGGGGAGAGACAAGAGGGAAAGTGGTATGAGGGTAGGAAAGATAGTAGAATGAATCAGACTTTATTACTCTATGTACATATATGACTATATGACCAATGGGATTCTACATCACGTACAATCAGTAGAATGAGAAATTATACTGCATTTATATATGATGTATCAAAGTGCATTCTATTGTCATGTATAACTAATTAGAACAAATAAAAAACATTTAAAAAATTCATTCTCATCTTACAGGTTTTACAGTAGAGTTTTTTTTTTATGGCAATCATTAGCAAATTAGAAGTTTAATTCAACCAAGAAAGTGTAAATTTAATTCAAAGGAAATAAGTGATTTCTGGCTTTGAAGCAATAATTGTTCTGTGTTTCTTCTCATTGTTATAGAAGGAAATCAGACATACACAATTCAATTTAAAAATTTTAAGGTTTTCCTAAATGTATAATTTTTTTTGGCTACTTGAAGTTTTTATCAATAGCTGTATAGTTGTATTTCTATTTTTAAATTTTGAATAGAAACTTTAGCAATATAATCTAGACTTTCTTATATTTTCCAGTAATTAGTAACATTTAATATTTCTCACATGTGTAGAAAATATTTTGAGGACAGAGAATATATCTATTGATAAACTAATACATTTTCATTTAAAACACAAATGCAAATATTCAATAAATATATATACATTCAAGTTTTCTTAGTTTATAATGACTCATTTTTCTTTTAAGAAATATGGCTCTTTCAATAGGGAAGGAGCATGTGTCAATATATGAATGGTCAAGAAAATATGAATTTTAAGGACTATGTTGGATTGCAGGAGACATGTGACTAAAGGTGCTGAAAATATAGGAGAGACATAAAAATGACATTCCTCAAGAACCCAAGGGACTTGAAGAAGGATGAGAACACAAACACAAGTGACAGAATGAGTCTTGGAAAACAACGGCATTGCTCTTCCAATGGTAAGAGAATGTTCATGTGAATGGGATAACATTTTCTTTTCTGGGTATAATAGATGAAGGCTGCACCTGTCAGATAATTTTAATATTCCCTGTCAAATAAAAGATGTTTTCAATCTCTTAGAGTTGATGGATGGAATAAGATGGTGAGGAGAGTGGAAAAATTTTGTAGTTGAAATGGAGAATGGAAAGATGATGATTGAATCGGAAGGCATGTTATGGTTTCCATGTGAGGTGTCCCCCAAAAGCTCACATGTGAGACAATGCTAGAGGGTTCAGAGGGGAAATGATTGAGTCATCAGAGTCTTAACCCAATTAATGAATTAATCAGATGATGGGATTAATCAGGTGGTAACTGAAGGCAGGTGGGGTATGGCTGGAGGAGGTGGCCTTGGGGCGTGGCTTTGGGGTTTGTATTTGGTATCTGGCAAGTAGATTCTCTTTCTCTACTCTCTGATCATTATGTGAGCTACTTTCCTCTGCCACACTCTTCTGCCAAGATGTTTAGCCTGACTGTGAGCCCCCAGGAATGGAGCCTGCTGTTTATGGACTGACACCACTGAAATTGTGAGCCCTCACATAAACTTTTTCTTTTCTACTGTTGTTCTGGTTGGTTCCTTTAGTCATAGCAGTGAAAAAGCTGAGTAAAACAAGGCATAACTGGATATCCAGGCAGAGCTGGGGTTCTCTCTGGCAATGACTTTAAAAGCAAAGGCCAAAATAAAAGTGGAGTTTGATATTAGCACAAGAAGAAAATTATGAATTCAAAGTCTCAGTGAATAGAAGATAAGAGACAGGAGTTGAAAAGAAAAGTTAAGACAATAAGAAAATGTTGTTCATAGTGGAAAATTGATTTTAAGCTCTTAAAAAATGAAAAAAAAACATGAATGATTGTGAAGTGAATAAAATCCAATGTGTTGTCAAAAATCAAATATTTTAAAAAATTATGTCTGTACTGAACATGTAGAAATACTTTTGTTGTCATTGTTCACTAAACAGTATAGTGTAACAACTATTTATATAGGATTTATATTTTACTAGGCATTATAGGTAATCCAGAGATGATTTAAAGTATAAAGGAGGATTTGCAAATTTATATATGCAAACACAGTGCCATCTTACATTAAGGACATGAGTGCTGGCAGTCCCTACCGTGGATACTGAAGGACAGGTATATATTCATCGGTTGATCAAAAATCAATAGACTAGCAGGGCATGGTGGCGCAAGCCTGTAATCCCAGCACTTAGGGAGGCTGAGACAGGAGAATCACGAATTCAAAGTCAGCCTCAGCAAATGGCGAGGCATTAAGCAACTCAGTGAGACCCTGTCTTTATATAAAACACAAAATAAGGATGAGGATGTGGCTCATTGGTCGAGAGCCCCTGAGTTCAATCCCCAGTACCAAAAAAAAAAGTCAATAGACTGGTATTTAAAAATTAAGTGTGGGAGGTGGGGCTGTATCTCAGTGGTAGAGCGCTTGCCTCGCTTGTGTGAGTCACTGCATTTCAATCCTCAGCACCACATTAAAATGAGTAAATAAAATAAAGATATTGTGTACATCTACAACTAAAAAAACTAAAAATAAATAAAAATAAAAATTAAGTGTCTGTTGCTCCACAATTTTAATTCAATTACTAGGTTAATCTAAATATGTGCCTTCTGAGGCTTGTGTTTGCTTTCCATGTTTGTTCATCTCTCTCACCATTTATTGTATATATTCCATAGCACTAGTTTCTTTAAGATGCAACAGAAAAACTTTACTTTTATTTGTTAGATAATGGGTTACCATAGCTACTGACAATAAAATGACAAAAGTTCATCCTATAACTTTGAAGATATTTGCTCATCTGAAATCAAATTTATTTAATAAATCAGAATATATTCATGGCAATAAAAATACCAGTGCCAGGATCATTCTGATGTGTGTCAAGAAAAAAATACTAAGGAAATGGATGACTTAATTTCATTATACATAACCTAAATTTTTAATAAAGGAATTACAAAGCAATTACTACTTTCTCATTTTCACTTATCATTGTGTAAAGATTTCAGTTTGAATGTTTTATTTTTTTATGTGTGCTAAGTTATCAATTTTTTTGAACTAAAATTTTTCTACTTGCTCCAAACTTTGTCTACTCAGCTTATGAAATTGCTTCCACTTTAAATTACTGATTTTCATTTATTCAGAAGAGAACAGCAGTAGGAACATCGTGCTTTGATGATTTCACTTAACATGAGTCACCTTTCACTTAACTGGAAAATATCCATAGAAGAAAAAAGAGGGTTTTAAAATATTAAATTAATTTTTGCTAATTTTTTTGATCAGACAGATGAACCTAATGACACAATATGTTGATTGCTAATAAAGTCATTTAATATTCTACACATCTGCATATTTATCAGTGCTAAGTGCAGCCAAGCAATCAGCAATATCTCCATGATAACCCTCCCGTGGTGCTTGGAGAGAGAACATAATGCCTGATGAGCAGCAAGGCACTCTCAACCAAGACTCAGTCAGCTTTCAATTTGGGTAAAAAGGAAATGAGCTCACCCTGTTGCCCCAGGCAGTGGAGTCAGCACAGAGCAAGGGCACCCCCTGGGCAAAGAAAACCTAAGTGGGTCTAATCATTTAAAAGAGATCAGCAACCCTTTCCAAAATATTTTTTAAAAATGAATCAGACTGTTTTGCCTCATTAATAATATATACTTAGCATTAAAAATCCTTTTCAAGTGAAATAAGCCTTGTAACTTAAAAAGTAGAATTCTTATGGATGTGTTTTATGCATAAGAAAGTATTATGGTGAACAGATATACCCAAACAACTGTAGGTCACAGTGAGTTCTTGGTGCATGATGATCCTTTGAAGAGAGTGTATATTACTTGCTGCCATTATCACTAATGGAGTCTCACTACCTTTTACTATTCATAATGTAGTGTACTGTATTAAGACGATGCTATATTTGCTTTTCTAATACTCAGCCAAGAACTAAAAAGCAAAGTGAGCACTTTGGAGAAAGTTGAAAGTACAGTATCACAGCCCCAATCATACTTTGTTGTAATTGCCTATCTAATTACTTTCCCAGAGGATATAGAGGAAGCATCATTTTTCACCTTTCTTTTACCACCTACCTGGAAGCCTGATATATTTTATATATGCAAAAGTCTTTTAAGCAATGGATGAATAGTGCATCTTAGGTTCTTCTTAAATTGCTCTTTTCTTTAGAATTAAAGACAATTTCGTAAACCATTGATCATATATATCTCACTAAAAAACAAAATATAAAACCTAAAGCAATGAAAGACAATTTCTTCTTTCTTGGACACTTGCATTTATGTATGCTATACATATTACAAATGCCTGCTTTATGCCTGGTAGCTAGGGATAGACTAGTGGTAATTGAGGGGGGTGGATAAAAAAATATCCTTGGGAATCCTGGAGAAGATTGGTACTCTCCTGGGGAAGAAGAGACAATGTCATTGATGCAAAATAGATAAATTAAATGGTATCAGATGATGGTAAGTTTTGTGAGGGGAAAAGAAAGGAAAAATAGAATATGATAAAGAGAGTCAGGAATGATACTTTGAGCTACAATTTTAAATAGGATAGACTGGGAGGGCTTGCTGGAGGAGGTGATCTACAAGTAAGGACTTGCACATAGTAAGGAGTGAGCCTCCTGAGTGTCCCAGAGCAGAATACAGCAGGAAAAAAGCTTGGTCACTGAAAATATTCTAACAGAGGCCTATATTTGCCATGTGAGGAGAATGTGACTGGAACATTTTGGAGAGAAGAGGGGAAGCAGTCTGAGGGGCAGTGAGAACAGATTAAGTAGAACCTTCTGAGGCAACACCAGGGCTCTGAACATTTTTGGGGAATGATCTGATTGACATTTTTTAAAAGGTCATCCCAACTTCTTTAACAGTTATTGACTGTTGAAAAGAAGAGTAGAAGTAGGTAAAGCACCATTATTTATTCAGTGTGCTGTATAAAACAAATGGAGAAGTTGAAAATTATTTCAAATCTTTTAGCCCGTGCAACCTGTAGTGAAAATATAGTTTAGAAAAATGTGTATGGAAAGAACATGGAGGTACGCAGTATCTTAGAATCTGTATGGTTTACTATTCCAAAGCATAGGTGACATATTGACTGATTCAAAGAAATTTAAATTTAAGGAAATGAATTCCAATTCATGGTCAAAATGAAGGAGGATTCTGTGTTTAATTTTGATTATATCTTGGATCAATATTCACAGTTAAGTCATTCATTTATTTCTTTCAGCCTGTATATAATTTTACCACTTATTATCTCAGTACTACTTAAGGCATCAGCAGTACAGTAACAAAAAATAGTAAAACATATTATCCCTTTGAGTTTACCTTCAATAAAAAGAAACACTGAATAAAAATAAGTAAGTAAAATGCAATGTATGTTGTGTAGTGATGAGTGCTAAAAAGAAAATAAGATGGGGAGAAGAATATAAAATACTGGGCTAGAAGGAGTTGAAAATTTTTAAAAAAGATGGCGAGAACAAACTCCACTGAGAGGTGACTTCTGAGTAAATACATTTAGGAAGTAATAAGACTAATCCTAAGTATAACTGGGCAAGGCCATTCCTGCAGATGCAAAATAGCATGTGAAGACTTTCTCCTTCTGACTGTGAGCAGAGCTCTGCTAGGAGTTTTCAGCATGGCAGATACTTGCAGCTTGATGAAGGAGGGGTTCACAAGACAAGAATCCTTTCATGTTGACACAAGCTGATTAACAAATAAACTAAGATGCAGTAACCAAGAATTACATACAAGGTTTCAATCCATTCTGGATTTGAGATTTAGGACCTATATTCTGATCCCATATACTGGAAGGTAAAAGAGATTCCATATACTGAAAGATTTGGACATGATTCCATATTTATTGAGAAGATTGGTTTCATAGAGATGGATGGGTGAATAGACTCTAACTTTCCCTTTGGTGATACCTGGATGTTCAGTGTTATAGTTGTGGCCAGATTTAGGGCACTGGGATTTATGATATGTGATGAAAAGGCACCCTCCCCCACAATCTCGTAGTTAGTTTCTATACTGGTAGTTTATAGCTAGCCTAACTGGTTTGATGATCCTGGCTTGATTATGTGAATAAGAGAATTTGTAAGCACTCTCTATTGAAAGCTTCAGTCATTGATTATAGTACCCAACAGAGGTTCTTTGTATGTATCGTGGCAGTTCAAAGCATGGTAAATACATCCCATGTATGTTGCTGGAAGTGTGTGCTGTGGAATGCCTGTTGGATCCCAATACATATCTGCATTTCCCTCTCTGCACAGATCCTTTGCTTTCAAATAAAGCCTTATGTGAGTATATTCTGCAGAATTTGTAGAACCATTTCAAATATCTCAACTGGGGAAAAACCATACAGGTAAGAGTGTAAGAAAAGAAGACTCCAGCGTGTATCCAATCATTTCTCAGAGTAGAAAGGAAATCACTCTACTAACTATAAAGCTTTATATTTTTTGTCAGTTAAAACACTATAAATTTAACTGCTGAAACAAACAAATAAAAATCCCATGAGTACCTATAATTTTAGTAGGTATTCAAACAACTATTATTAGCTAATTGTGAAATAAATAATATATACACAGGAGAAGTTCCCAATACAACAAAGTGTTCTTTTATTAGAGGAATGGAATGTTCATGTTTTTTATTCAATGATGATTTTCAGCACTTACAATGGTGGCTAATACATAGAAGACATTTAATAAACAACTGTTGAAAGGACAAATAAACTACCATGCTGAGTTTAAATACTAGTATGTTGTCACCTATATCTATCAATGGATGAGTTAGGACATTGTGATTATTTCTTTTTTTTTGTTTTTGGTACCAGGGATTGAACTCAAGGTTACTCCACCTCTGAGCCACATCCCCAGTCCTATTTTGTGTTTTATGTAGAGACAGGGTCTCACTGAGTTGCTTAGCACCTCGCCTTTGCTGAGGCTGGCTTTGAACTTGCGATTCTCCAGTCTTAGACTCCTAAAGTGCTGGTGATTACTTCTTAATAAAATATAAAGCATCAAGAGGGAGGGATGAGATAGAGAAAGTCCATCAAGTTAAAAAAGGAAAAAAATATCAGAAATCAAAAGTAAAAGTAGCAGCAACTCTTCATAAACCAGATGAGACTAAGGTAGTTGAATGTTGTCCTAACTTGTGAGTCAGTCACCATGGAAGCATGGCTTGAACATGTAGAATTTCTCTCCTCGGCAACGTCTCTCCATAATTATTACCCACTGACTGCACGGACTATTTTACCTTTGTTAAACATGTTGCTTATGGGAGATATTTATTGATTTTCAGTTGCCTAGTATACTGTCACCTTTCTTTTGGAAAAACATGTTCAAATCTCTCTTTAAAATCACATTTTTTTTTGTTACATTGCACAAGACTATGTAAGACTGTACAGAAATAGGCTTTGTTCATTCTTAGCTACTAAAACACTTAAAGTTCTGGTTCATATCCTTTCTAGTGTTGCTTTAAAATTTATTTAATTCTTCCATTCCTCTGAGGTCCTTAAAATAAGCCCCAACTTCACTCAAAATTACTAGACTCTTTCTTTTATTTAAAACAAACAGAGAAAATATGCTATGTAAAATATAATAAGGGGTACAGTTAGTTTTTCAGCCTTAAAAACTAAAATAGGAGAAGGTGCAGCTCATGAGTTAGGGAGAAGCTGTGAGTTTAAAAAGGTTTGCTCTGCTTCTGAGATACATGTGCATTGTTTCATGCATGACAACGTGGTGCTTCAAATGACACAAATGCAATTTCTTTCCCTGAGCCAGTTTATGGTGCTTACATTTCTAGTTCTTTCTCTGTTGTTTAATATTTGACCTCAAAGAGTCAAATACAACATCAACCGCCATGCCTTGAACTTTCCCCAACACTAAATGTTAATTAAAGCAGAAATCTGTAGGTAGGACTTTTCGAAATAGAACAGCATCACTTCAGTCGGGTATACTCTTGAGATTTCAATGCATTGTATTCTATCTTGACTCCACACATTTATATTTTTTAGGTAAATCGCTGTTATTTGCTGTTGGCCATTTGAGATTATTTTTGTGTGATTTTAGTTTTTAAAATGTTTAGTTCAATACCTTAAAAATGTATCCCTACCTTTCCCCTGAATTTTTCTTGTATTTCCCAATTCTTTTCACGAATGGAGTGATCTCATAACATATGTGTTCTTATAACTCGATATCTTTTATTCAAATAGTTTCTAATTTAGCATGCAAATGAAAATAGCATCATCAGTATAAAATGGCATTTTATAATTCCTGAGATTGAGTTTAAATTTCTACATTAAAAAATAAATTTTCTAATATTTAGGCAACAGCATACCATATTCTGAAACTTCTTAATATATAAACCACATACTTGCACTTTATTTCCCTAAGACTATCGAACATTCTTCTAACTACTAAGGAACTATTTGTTCTGGGGACAGTTTCTGAAATCAGCCTTACTCCAAGCTGGCATTGTCTATTTAATTCTTACATATAACATAGAACAAATATGTTTTAATCTCAATAACCTCCAATACATTTTCTTTTTAGTGTCTTTTTGTGGGCAGTAGTATCTACTTTCCTTTGTCATTCTGAAAGGTTTGTAACGAGCCTTAGAATCTATTTTAAACTAATTTATAAGCCATTGAAATGTCTGTGAAATTTTCAATTACTCATAATTTTTCCTAAACACCCTAGATCTCAGGTGGCCATTGTTTCCCTTAAAAATATTATTCGGGAAAAATAAACAGAATCTGATACTTACTACATTAAGAAGATTCTGAAAGATGCCAGGAGTAAAGGGAGTCTATGCAGAAACCAAAATTTTGGGAAAACCAAACTAAGAGTAATGTCAACATATAAGTAGCAAAAGTTATTACATTGTATAAAATCTAGGACCACGGACTCAAAAGCATGTGAGGATCTTGGATATAAAAGCCAGAAAGCCTGAAGCAAAGGTAAAGAATAATTGAGCCATGTAAAGAAGCCTTATGAGTTAAGATTCAGGAACAATTAATGATGAGATGGGCAAAGTTTCAAGGGTGGTTCTAAGTCTTCCTCTTGTTACCTGCCCTGCAACAAAGGAATCAGGCCTTGTACATATTTCTTTGTCAGCTAGCCCATTATCAGACTTTGTCAGTAGAAGGCCCTAAAAGAGGAAGAGGTTCCTTTCTCTGGAGTGCTCCTCTCTCTAGGCTCATAAGAGATGGCAGGCATGGTTTCTGTGGTATTAGGCTCCTGCCCTGCATTGAGAGCAGCTGTTGCCCTTGTTTCCTCCACGTCTTCTTATCAGGATGATGCTGTTGACACACCTCCCCACAGTTTCCAATGGCACCGATGGCTTTCTAGCAAGTTCCTAGACATGGCACCCGCAGATGGCTTCCCTGGCATCTTGAGGGCAGAATTTTGCCACACAGCACTTTAGCCACTTCACCATTCAGTAATCTATGGCTGTGCCTTCTCCATTAAGGCCTGTAAGCCCTAGATGGTGACAGGCAGTTGCTTGGGCCCTCTGTCTCAGCCATGGGTTAGTGGTTGATCCTTATGTCTGCTCATCCTGTGCTACTATTTGCCTTACCTTTTACTAGCCAACTTTCCATTATTGCTATGCCATGCTAATAGTTCTCTATATTCAACTTACCTGTTCAAACTACTGAATGTATTGTTCCCTAATTGGACTTTGACTGAGAGAGATGATAAAAAATATACTTGCATTGATTTGTCTCCATAAATTCTGCTTATAGAATAAAGCTTGATCCATCCAGAAGATTCTCGTGTGTTTATTTACTTACTTAGCTATGAAATTGTTACTTTCATAATTCCAGAAGAGGACCTGTGGCTCATCTTCTTTATGATGTCACATTTATACTTATTCACATCTTTCAAAGGGGTGAGGATAATGAGAAAGTATCAAGGAAGAATTAAAGGGGGGGATGTATAACTTTGAGAACATTATCACATTGTTAAAAATTTTTCCAAAATTTAATTTTAATTTTAATTTTTACACTTCCATTATCAGTAATTAAAGACTACTATTTACAGCCCAAGATCTTCTCTTCTGATTCTGAGAGTGTATCTTGTTCCTAATTTCCCAGTAACCGCTGCCATATTACACTTGGTTGAGCCTAGCA
>CM053408.1:11488551-11640541 GCA_028644305.1 Xerus rutilus | reverse complement strand
ATCTGTATATTTATAAATACTGTATTAGCAAATATAAGAATATTTCTATTACTAAATATTATGAAGTTGTGCATTTGACTAGGTTAATAACTAAGATTAGGATAATAATATCTAAAGGTTTAAAATAAAATGAAGTTAGAAAGAAACTGAGGCCACCTTGAGAGTGCATGAGTGCATGTCTAGAAAGGAAAGAAGGCCACTGAACCTTGCTCTTCATCAAGTGTGCACTGGCAAATGTGGGCAGTAAATTCACCAGCAACTGAGGAGCGATTTTTTATTCTAAGAAGAGTTTTGAGAAATGAAAAATATTTCCTCTCTTGTGATTACATATAGCAGATATCATAAAATCATATTCTATTTTCTATGGATAATTACTTAGTTTTATTGAATTTCTACAGCCTGTTTAAGAATTGAAATAAAGATGGAAATGTAAACTATTAGTTAAAATGATTGAAACTTGCAAAAAACATGTAAGAAAATAATATTTTTAACAACTCAAACAACTAAGAATATTTTGAAAATTCTGGAATTAGGATCATCAGAAATTTTCTCTTCACTTTTACTGAGCTGCATGTTTAACTGTATATAAAATATAATCTGACAGTGTGACTGTGAATCCCTTTCCTTTTTCAATCAGGTCAACTCTACCTTCTTTGTAGCTGGAAGATGTTGAATTAAAATGTAGAGATTTTCCTTGAAGTATGCTCCTTATCATATATTCTTAATTGTTAATGATGAAAGCAAATGAGCTAAAATAGAAACATTAGTCATATATATCGGCATTTCAATTATATTGATTTTCCTAATTTTCCAGATATTAGCTATTTTCTATTGTGCTCACTGATAATGTGGAAAACTTCTAATAAAGCATTTATTAGGGAGAGGTTAACATAAAACACAGCACTTCATATTTAAAGGAATTATTCCAGTTAACAATTCTGTAGTGGGTATACAGACTTAATACCATGTGTTGCTTTTGACAATTCTACGAGGAGTATAGGATTATAATATGGCATGTTTATTTCTGATTCTTGTGTTCTACTTTCCTTAAGTAATTAGAGCTGTGGAAGAGAATTTTTTAGAATAGTCAAAGTCTATGTTAAAAAACAAAGATTAATTTTTGTTTGTTTGTTTTGTTAGTGTCAGAATGTGTAAAGTGAATCTCTCTTAAGTAAAGTTGCTAACATCCTGTTAAAAATTTATGGAGGATTAGAACAATAATTTCTTACTCTGGTTCACAGTAAAAAAAACTATCAAGAGGGCTTATTTCGATTTTTCGTTTTCATAGAAGAATATATTGATTTGCTTATACTTAACTAAATATTGCAAGCATGCTGCTGCATAGTGGATTTTTAATTTTTTTTAAAGTATCTTTCTATGTGATTGCCATTACCTTGTTAATAATTTGAAACAGAGAAGTTTGCCCCTGTGAAGAAGGTGGTAAATTAATAAAGCTGATACAAACAATTTGGTTCCAAAACTTGATGCTTTAAATTATACCCTCTGGCTAAAAGAAGTTAAAATTTTTGGAATAGCAAATTGACCCAAATGTAATCTTAACAATTTGTGAAAAAGGAAGTAATCTTGTCCCCTACCACACTTCTTCCACTATGACAGAATTGATTTGGTAAAAATAAAATCTAATTTTGCCCCAGATTTAAAGTTTCCAAGTCCCGCAAGTCATTCCCAAAACCCTGATGAAGTTTTTACTTGTCTTGTAGGCAGAAGAGAGCAAAGAGGACAATGTCAGTGATGTGTAATACTAAATGTGTTAAGTTCATCAAGCTATCTTGTGTGTTCTACATTGTTTTTTATGATTGTAGTTCTAAAATGACTTCTGTTTTGAAATGATTATTAATAAAATTTTGTTCTTTCATATTTTTACATGGAAAACTACAAAACTGAAGAATCTTGTAGCATCATTCTTATCTTGTTTTAATTTGTACTTTTTTTTTTACTTTATATTCTTTATTTTATCTACCTGTGAATTCAAATTATTGTAATCACTGCTCTGCTGAATGAAGTTAAGAGTCCCCAGTATGATGTTCAAGGAATTATATTCTCAAAACTCTTCTTTTCCATAATTTTTTATTGTTTTTGTTTTTGGTACCAGGAATTGAACCCAGGGGCACTTAGCCACTGAGTCACATCGCCATCCCTTTTTATTTTTTTATTTTGAGACAGGGTACGTTGCTTACAGCCTCACTAAGTTGCTGACACTGGATTCAAACTTGTGATCCTCCTGCCTCAGCCTCCTGAGCTGCTGAGATTATAGGCATGTGCCACCATGCCCGGCTTCTTACACAATATCTAAACAACTTTATACCATTCGTCCATGCCTCAACCTTATTATTCTATGCCTTTGCATGTCTCTTGCTTTTTCTGAAGATGATTTCCTGTCTCCCTCAAGTGCATTCAATGAAAAAAATATGTTCAAATTATAATTCAAGAATTAATGTCTCTCTGTACACAGTAAGATCGCAAATACATTTAGACACCCTTCCGCTCTACTCTCGAGGTACAGCATTTATCAAACTAAATTTTTTGCCTTTTGTGTTGCAATACTTCTTAGTTGCACTTATCTCATTGCATTATAATTTTTTAATGTGCCAGGCTTCCACGCACAGTGAGATTCCTGAGTGTTGGAATCATGCCTAATTCATTCTTGCATTTCTATTTCCTCGAATATAATGTATGCAATAGTCATTTAATTACAATTTCATGCATGAATTCTTGAATGAATGAATGACTCATCGTAGCTACCACTAGCTCTGACAAAATTACCATGAACATAGCTTTTTCGTTAATTGTACAAAGATGGGATTTAAATGTTTACATTATTGGTTCAGAGATTTTTCAACTTTATCTTTGCTTCATAATCACTTTTGGAGCTTTATAAAATCCATGCTTGGTCCTCAGAGAGTGGGATCTGTGGTCTCTGGTAACCACATATTTATTTTTTCATTTGTTTTCATTTTAACTCATGATTCTTATATCAAGTTCAAATAAAAACAATGTAAATAAATAATTCTATAGTGAGTTTCATAGTACACTTGGCTCAATACTAAGAACTTAAGAAATACAAATAAAAATATATGTGCTTAACCTGAAGCCTTTCAATATTTTGGTTAATTATAGAGTGCCAATCTGAAAACTATCTGCGTTGTTTTGTGTGTGATTTTATTCCAGCTTAATTCTGTCTTCAAAACTTAGTCTCAAATATTATTTAGTGTATTTACCGAGACTGAGAATATTATTAATTCATTATTCATATTGCTTTGCATGTGATTTTATTCCAGTTTAATTATATCTACAAAAAGTAGACAGTATGTAGGAAAATTACCAAGACTGCAGATATTGTTAACTACCAAGCTGACCTTGAAAACTAGCTTGGTGATGGACAGGATGACTAGTGCTGACAACAGGACTGGAGTCTACAACTACAAATAAATTCTGCCTGGATGTTCATGTTATAGTGTCTGTATTGTGATTTAGTGAAATTTTGATATCTTCAGCTCAACCACAGCTTAACTTGAATAGGGAGTGTCGCTGCAATTTGATTAATCTAGTGACAGTTTGCAGTTTCACTTCTCTGGAAGGACAGTAAAATAAGATTTAGTTGTAACGCTATGTATAGTGTAGAGTTTCATAAGGCCTTATCTCATAAAATGCCTGAATAACTTCTCAAGTGGTAAGAAAGAAGAAGAAATAAGAATTTATGACAAAAATAATGAAAGAGTTTTGCTATTGAAGACTTTCCTGTACTGTGGCTGAGACTCAGGAGCAGCACACATTAAAGTGGCAATGAGCTTGATGAAGTTGTCTATCAAAAATTATTGTTTCTTCCTCTTACTTGATTTGTGGAGTAGCATCCATACAGATATGGTTTCCTCAACATCATTCTCAATGAGATTACAGCCTTATATGTCTCAGTTCCAAACCATTATGGACAGTTGCTGGACAATTCACACAGCAGACTATTTTGTGTATAAAATGTTTATGACTTTTATCTATATTTCATCACTAAAATGAATTGCTCAAATACCTAATGTATATGTGGAGACCAAATTCCAATAATTAGCATCAATATTATTGATGAATATCAGTGTAAGAGTAACTGATGTCAATCAATGTAGGATTGCAATAGTTTCTCTACCTGGGTCCCTGAATTAGATGAAATGCTATTATGGGTGGTGGGAATGTTCATAATACTTTTTTGAGAACTGGTTTTGTACTTGCTGCAAGAACCTAACACTCACAAAAGTGGACAGTAATGGGAATGCCCACCCTCAGCCTTTTTTATTTCTATACAGCAATATGCAAGGGCACTATCTCATTCTATCGGGCTCATTTAGTTTTAAGGCTGCATAGGAAAGACTTTTTGTAATTGCCAAGGGCTGATTACACAGAGGAAAGAAGATGCCAGTGAGATCAGACTCCCTCTCAAATCATCTGCCCTTACTTCCTCTTATGCATCACTGATTGATAGAAAGAAATCACCAAGAGAACGTGCTCTACCACTGTAAAAGAAACTGGGAGGAACAGTTATATTTTTGTATTTTATTAATTAGTTTCCTGCTTTACTCTTGGTCTTGTTAAAAACATTGTGAAAACTGAAATGTGTATGTCAGAAGTTGATTTGTGAAGTTTTTATATTTCAGTTTTTGCAATTTTCTCATTTAATTATTTACTATAATCGTCTCTTGCGTATTTTATTTGCTTTAAAAAAAAAGATGTCTGAGAGTTCAGTATTGTGGTTTTTGTGGGTGAGATATGAGAGAAAGGAGGATTCGAAGTCTAAGCCAATAAGTAAGTCTGGAAAGGTTGGTGATAATTACAATCTTCTGATTCATTTTACAAGAGTAACAAAGATACCACAAAGAAAGCCTGTTCTCACGATGGTAATTCTTACATGTGGGCTTTTCCTGGGCCAGTCATTCAAGAGTCCTATTGCTTTGAGTACCATCTATGCCAAACAAATGAAAAAATTCAAGAATGGCTCCAGCAAAATTGGAAGTATGTTTCACAAATCATGATTTTTTTTTTTTTTGGCACTTGAAGGTGATGATTATTTTGGGGGTTATTGGAATCACAAAGAAAACTAGTTTTCATTTTAAAAGCTCACATTAGTAAAAAGAGTCCCAGTGAGTAAAGTATTCAGTAGCAAAACTTATTACCCAGAGAACAAAAAGTCTCTCGTGGTTGATGGGAACCTAATAATGTCAATATGTACCATTATAGTCATTAACATGATGGTGTTGTAGTATAATTCAGAAAGAATCTATTCTTGAATGATGATCATAGATATATTACTATGATGTCATAATATGTTCAAGAAATTTTATATGATAATCTGAAAAAAGAAGTTTCTTTAATTGGTTTGAGGAGTCCTAAATTTTCCCCAGGAAATTTTGCTTTATCATTTGTAAGATTTGTGAATAATGGTGAAATAAAAGGTGTTTTTTTTTTTTCTCCCCATTGGGAAGAATGGCCTGAAAAGCAAAGGCCAAGATGATTTTAACATTTTGTCCTTTATCTGCAAAGTCTCTATCTTGGAGGAACTGTGCTGGTCTCTCTGCAATGCTTCCCCATAAACTCTAGGTTCCATGAGAGTTTTTTATTTCTTTAAACAAAAGATCATTCTGACATAGTCACAACAATGCTATCTTCACCTAGGAGTACTGGGACACGAGTTCTTGAAGTTCAAAAGAAAACTCTCAATGATGCTACAAAACAGCTTTTGCTTTATTAAAGCAAAGACCAGTTTACTTGAAAATATTTTAAAAATAGGATGCATACCTGACAAAGAGAAAATAAATCTGTCACCCTTAGGAAAGTGCTCAATGGGGTGTTTGAGCTGGAATGTGAACTGGAGGAGGGCTTTCAAGAGAATAATAGACCTCATTCAGCTGAGATTTTCAAGGTGAGGCAAGGCTGCAGAAACTGGCCTGCTTAGCACGTGTGTCTCTGCATGTGGACCTCATGAACAGACCTTTGTGAGGCCTTAAAGAAAATGCTTTAAAAAGGAAACAGAATCTTTGTAAAAATCAGTTGCAAAACTAAGTGTAAGTGAAAGGGATTCAGCAAGTCTCAAGTTTACTTTGAGATAAACATAAATCCTATTTGGGCTTAACCTATGCTATTTAGCATAAATTTATTCTATTTGCATAATGAGTTCATAAAACTTACAAAAAGGAAATAGAAAGAAGTATCAGGAAAATAAGGTAAGCTTAATTACCTTTTTTCCTCTATATACATTATCTAAAATATCACTTTAGTTTCAACCAAGGATAAAAATAGTCTAGACATACCATATTATCACATCCCATAAAGCATATTAAAATCTTGCTGGGAGTGGTTCCTCATGCTTGTTATCCCAGAGGCTCGGGAGGCTGAGGCAGGAGGTCAGGAGTTCAAAGCCAGCCTCAGCAAAAACAAGGTGTTAAGCAACTCAGTGAGACCTTGTCTCTAAATAAAATACAAAATAGAGCTGAGGATGTGGTCCAGTACCCTGAATTCAATCCCCAGTCCCCACCCAAAAAACACCTTATGGAGTACAAATTTCTGAAGAGGATTTAAAGTCTACATATATAATATGGTAAAGGAGCAAGAAAAACAAAAGGTAACTCAAGTTTCTTTTCTTGGTGCTATATGACTATTGTGTACTATGTAATTTTTAGGAAGGAATAATCAATCACGCAAAAAGAGAAATCTAACACAAAGGTCAAACTTGTACAACTTCAGTATTGTTGTGTAACAAATGACCACAAACTTAGGGTCTCAATGAAGTACTCATTTATTAGTGTATAGCTCTGTAAGTCAGAAGTCCTAGCAGGAGGGGCTGAGTTCTATTGGATTCTGTGCTCAAGGGAGCATACAACCATTAAGACTTATTTTTTTTGTAAACTCTGGAGAAGAATCCTCCACCAGGCTCATACTTCTCATTCCCAGAATATATTTGGGTGTGGTTGCATGACTGGCATCATTGTTTCATTTTTAGCTGTTTCCCAGGGATCATTTTCAGCTTCTAGAGACCAATTCCTCGTCCAATTGCCAGGGCATGCAGCCTCCTCCATCTTCAAAGTCAGCAATGGTAAACTGAATCTCCCTAGGCTTTGAAATTTTCACACCCTCCTCTACTTCCACCTGGAGGAAACATCATGCTATTAAGGGGCTCACCTAATTGAGCCAGACCCACAACCCTGAACACATCCATATCTTAAAGTCAAATACTTAGATCTTTAATTCCATGGGCAAAATTGCTCCAAGCCAGTATACCATGCATAGTAGAATGCCATGTTTTGGTCAACAAAAGAAGTCAGTGAGATGTTAGTCTCATAAGATTACATTTCAATGCCTAGTATTATAGCCATTGTAATGTTGTAGCACAGGGCATTATTTGTTTGTGCTATGTGTTGCAAACAACTCTATTGTCATGTAAAAGCCAGTCATGTAAAAGTACAGTACCCATATTTGTGTAGCTGACAGTGATAACAGGTATCTATTACTGGCTTATATATTGCTATGGTTTGAATATGTGTCATTCAGAGCCCGTGTATTAAAGGCCTGATCCCCAGTCTGGGGCACTACTGAGAGGTAGTGGAATCTTTAAGAGCTGGGGCCTAGTTGAGTGCTTTCCTGGTCATATGGGGAAATGCCATCCAAGGAGACATTTAAACCATGGTTCTTCCTCTTTCTCTTCTCCTTTAATTTCCAGCCATTATGAGGTGAACTGTTTGCTTTGCCAAATGTTCTCGCCATGATATACTGTGCACCACAGGGCCAAAGAAAACTGGGCCAAATGACCATGGACTGAAACCTGTGGCACCATGAGCCAAATACACCTTTCTTTTATAAGTTGATTGTCTCGGGTATTTTATCACAGTGGCGGAAAGCTAACATGCATTTTCTATACTTTTTATTTTTATTTGAGATAGTACTCCTACTTAGAAAAAAGTCGACTGCAAAACAGTATGTTATGCCACACTGGTGGTGGCCTCAGTAGGCTACATTAAGTAGGTTTGCTAAGTGCATTTTATGATCTTTGCGCAATGGCAAAATAGCTTAATGATGTATTTCTCAGTATGTGACACATGGCTGTAACTCAATTAGTATTCGATTGAATAATCAAAGCACGAGAATCTTAAATGTTATTTCTTGAGCAACAAGTATTAGATCTATGCTTTAATAGTGAATTTATTCTAATCTGGATTAAGACAAGGTTGTACCGGCATATGTTGTACTCCTGTGTTATTCAGCTTTCTGCTGCTATAACAAAACACTTGAGATAATCAATTTATAAAGAGCAGTGTCATCCTGGGGACCACGACTTGGATACATGGGTCTAGTAGTGTCATCCTGGGGACCATGGTTTAGACACACGGGTCACTGGGAACATTCAAGAACATTCAGAACTACAGCAACTCCTACTCTCCTGTGACTGGTGTTCACATGAGAAGGGTGGAATCCGGACCCACAGACACAGGGAAGACAACCAGGTGCGTGCCAAGAACTTGCCAGCATAGCCGGCAGAAATGAACGAACACGGACACATTCTCCATCACGTCCCTCAGCAGGAATGAAGTCCATTGATGTCTTATTTTGCACTTGCAGCCTCTAAGATGGAGAAAAAAATATGTTTTTCTGTTGTTTTTAAGTCACATCATTTGTGATGTTTTCTTACAGAAGCTCTTGAAATGGGACACAAATTCAAAGTAATTTTGTGAGTATTTTGGTGGGATTACAATCTGGACTAACCTATCTTTCCATTCATTTTCTTCCTAAGTATTGTTTCACTATGTGAGATTTCTTTGGGTTTTCAAAGAAGCCAAGACTTTTTTTTTTCCCTCTAAAGTCTTCTGCTACTGTTTTCCCTGTGTATGAAGGTATTTTTTCTCACACTCACAGTGGTTGGTTTATACTCAGGGATTTTATCAATGACTCGTTAGGAAGTTAAATTTCCTTCAAAGTAATTAAATCTCAGGCCCTGCTCTAGAATTGAAACTACTTTAATGCCTGCTCATTATATAATGTTGAAAACCTTTAGCATTATTAGAAAACAAACAGATTTTTAATAAAAGTTTACAAAATATGGAGTAACTTAGAAGATAACAGAATAATTTGAAAGATAAATATAATTTGGCTTGAGAGAATTTCTTATTCTATTTTGAGTTCTAACAAACAAAGTTCTGCCTACCTGAGTCCAATCTCTTTGAGAGAAGAGACAATATTTTTATCCTTGGTAAGTATTACTATTCCCACATATGATAGGTATTCAGTAGGAATTTGTTAAATTGATAAATATATAAATGAATGGATAAGTGATCCTGCTTTCTATACATGCTCCTGTTTCCTTATTTGTCTATGAAAGATAATATTATCTTAAGCAATTATGACAAAATAAATATTTAATACTATCATTTTTGTTAAAAACAGATTACATACCTTAGTAAAAAGACCAAAAGTCTTAACCAAATATATATTTGATAAATAAAAGTGTTTGAATATTTTCTATTATTTATTGCAAACATATATTTTGCTTTGAGGCACAAGACTATAGGTGATATATTCAGATATTAATTAAAAAGGTTGTCAAGCATTATAAATAATATTCAAGTATTCAAACTATGAATCAATGCTACAAATATAATAATACAAAACATAAAAATAAGATAGTATGCCCATAAAGATTTTTCTTCTTCACATTTCTTCCCCATGAATTTAGAATGAAATTTAATAAGATTTGTAAAATTGGCAAGTTTCTAACAGACTACAAATAATTGAACAATTCCATATTTGAAAATTATTTTCCCATTCTTGCAATTTTCTATCACTTGAACTTGCTAAAGTTTCTCTAGATATCTGCACGTGCCAGCAAATTTTTGGCAAATTGTTATCATATCTTTGGATATATCTATCTTTGCTAACTGATGGAACACTAGGTTCTGGAATTTCCAATTATCATATAAAAATTGAAGTTCATCTTAATATCTCCTGAGGCATATAGGAGCTTGGCAGCCTGTCAATTTCCTACATATTGACAAATGGACTGAGGGCCATTCTACTGTACTTATTAATTTACTTTCTGGCTAGTTAGATATAATCTATAAGGTTGTTTAAAGCAAATATATTAATTGAAATCAAAACACCTGTCATTTTGCATTTCAGAACTAATAAAAATTTCAGGAAAATAACTTCTATTACAGCAATATTTATGTTTCTTCTAATGTGACTTTTACTACTTTCCACTGAAAGTTCAACTACATTAAACATTTGTTATGTAAATCATATTGTACTTTGTATTTGAATTTAGTGAAAACTAATTTGAAATATATTTAGTGAAAAATACAATTTCAAGAATGTTTAAAGTGAAGCTGAGACCATTGTCTTTCCACCAAAAAAGAAAATGCAAGGTTTTATTTTTAAATAGAAGAAACATATGATATTGTTGGTCCTAAATTCATCAGAAAAGTAGTAAATATTCATGTGGTAGTTTTCTGTAAGGGTGGAAGGAAAATTTTTACCTGACTGTCTTATTTTGATTGTGGATGACCACTGCACAAGGACATGGACTACTTGATAATGATTCTCAGGAGAATGTTTATGTTTATTAATCTAATTATTAAATGCACAAATATATATATTGCTAGTAGAAAACTGTGTAGCTGTAACTTGTAACAAAGAATCTCTCTATAGAATGCTTACGTTGTTCATTAATTTAGTGCACATATTTACACAATGTCTACTGTGCTGGCAGCTACAGTACAGCTGTATGTGCTGGAGCACCTGACGGAGAAAGCCGCACACGGTAGGTCCTTTTCCTCACTGAAACTACCAAGTGCAGGGGGAGCAAACCAAGTGAAGAGAATCAGCGGAGGATTCTGGAGAAAGTGGCTTGTCAAAGTGTTTGGAGGGAAGGATAAAATGCCTTTTAATATGTAGAAATTACAGAGATCTTCCTACCATTGGAGGAAACGCCCGATCAAAAACATACAGCAAAAGAAGCAGAGAATGGAAATTAAACAGAAAAAATATAGATGTTATTGGTGTTCAAATTTACAGACAAGAATTTTAAATAAGTTATAAATATATTAATAAATGTAACATAAAGATAGATATGGATAAAATATGTAAAAGAGATTGAGAATTTCTCCAGAGAAATGGCACATTTTGTTAAAAATGAACATATAGAAATATGGAACTCAAAATCCATGTTGAGTATGGCTTTCTTTTATCAGTGGGGCACACACTTAGTGTAGAATCAAGGATGTGTGTGGACTTCACAACCTGCAAAGCCTCTTTTCTATTTTCCTAGGGTTTCTGAGCAGGGCAGTATATCATTTGGTGTTGAACAATACTTTCATATGCATTAGAATAATGGTTAATCTAAAATATCTTACCAGTATTAAGAAAAAAGGGCCACTACATATTTACAAAGCCCAGTCAAGAAGCACTGCATTTAATTAAATAAAGTTGTTCTCAAAAAGCCAGAAGTTTTCACCAATCCCTTTTCCATTATGTGTCAATCACATGTCTTTACCTTTTAATAAACACCTTTTAGGGTCATTTTTAACTTGACTAGCTTCTACTTTAACCCATTTATGTGTTTCCTGCTCTCTGTTTAAAGTAGCACTTTCTTCTCCTTCTCCTTAATGTACTTATTTAAAGATGACAACAATATAGCTAGAATTTGTTTCCTCTTCACAGTCGCAAAGTGATTTTGGTTCATTTTCTCACTTAAGCTTCATCATCACCCTGTGAGATAAGAATTTTTAATCACCATTTAATAGATACAAACATGTTCCTAAGTTCCAGTTGACAAGATCTTAACCGATATTAAATTGCAGAAGCTAACTTCAAAACCAAGTCATATCTTTTAGTGAAACATATCCCTGCAAGTGTTATAGACATTGAAAATAACTTTTATAGCATAAAATTGAGTTCCCAATTTGTTTAAAATTGATACTTTTGTCTGCTTAAATGTTGAGTTGTAAGATCTGCTGCCATGCTCTTAAAGGTAGACCTCCTAACATCATTAAAACCATCCTAAATGTTTTGGACAAGTCACTTCAATTTATTCTTTTACTTTCTTTCCCTGATAAATAAAGGATTTGTGCTTACTCCGGAAGGTGGTAAAGAAGGGCAACATCTAAACATATCCAGATACTGGTAAGTCTGATGTTACCTCATGCATTTCAGTAAAGACTCACAGATAATACAGGGGGCAAAAGAGCTCCCTGATGCGTATCAAGTACTCTTGATTTCCATAAAGCTACTCTTTCAATTAATCAATTAGAACAAATAGAGATTGGTGAGCAAATTCACATCTAGTAGATGCTATTGTCTCTGTGAGGTTTGAAGAGAAGAGTGGGATGAAATTCTAAAGGGAACAATTTTCACAAGGTAGGTTGTTAGAAAGTCAATTGATTATGTTGGTTTGACAACCTGAATCCCCACCATATCTAATCTACACCAATTGAAATGTAAATACAAACATAACAGCTATTTCCTTAGGCCACCAGCCTAGAGGCAGAGTTACAGTGTAAATTAATGCCATAACAATTATCCAATTATTTTGCACCTCAATCTCTCAGATCCTTCCTTGCAGCACTGAAAAAGGAGAAGGAACTGCACTTTGGACTAATTTGGACTGTCTTTTTCCTTGTACCCTCTACTCTCCATCATCCCTGCAGGTATTTCTGTTTTCAAGCAATTGCATTGAGACTTGATCAACTTTGCAGATGGCATTGAGAGAACTGACAGATTAAGCAGACAATTCATTGAAATAATCTGAGTACCCACAACTTTTCTGTTATCTCTGCATTTGAGGAGACTCGTTGACCAGATGTCCACTGTTGAAAATTTTGACTTGGGACGCTGATACCAGAAAAGTTACATTAGAAGAGAACACAAATATTTGTCCTAGGCAAAACCAGGATAGTTTACTATCAGAAAAGGGTGACTCCTTTGCTAAATTCCCTCGGGGTCACTCAGTCCCTTGCCTGCTGACTTAGTATCCTCTGGGTCTTTTCTTAGCCAGGACATTGCTTGACACCATTAACCTTTCCCTGTGCAAGATACTAATGAGAACATCACCAACATCTAGCTAGATACAATGTTGGGTCAAAAACACTACTTCATATAGTGTAGTTTATTTTTGTAAAAAAATTTGTCAACGAATTGCTTGAGTAACTCCTGAAACTTACTCCATTTCATTTTTTTTTTCTTCAGAGAGAATAAAAAATTTTTCTGTCACCTTACATTTTATTTTCAAGGTTGTCTATGTGTGTTTTGTACTATGTTACATGAAAGATCTATTTTTTAAAGATAATTAGCGATATCCTTTAAAATTGCGATTTCAAACTATATTCAGTCCTATAAAATTGTTTTCCTCTTCCTTTAAAAAAATAAAGAAAATGCAATTTGTTGACATGTTTATGTTCACTCTTAGAGTTTAATTATGTATTTATGTATGATTTTAAAGCATAATGCTGTTAATTGGAAGCAGAAGAGGAAGAAAGTAAAGGAAGAGGGAGAAAGGACATACATGCTGTTTTTTCTTCTGACATTGCTCTTTAGCAATGAAGAAAATGAGCAGAGTAAAAATTCTTTTGAGATTCACATCAAACATCATATGCCCACTTGAAAAATAAATACACTGCGGAGGAACAGGCAGGTGAGGTGAGGGCATCAAGGGTGGCTCTGAAGTCACCTGCAAAGAAAAGCACGCAGGCAGCAAGAAAAAGTTAATTTCACTGACAGGTAAGTATTTGAATCTTGTTGAAGCCAGGAAAGCATTTGCTTTAGCAATTTTCCACAACTGGTAATTAGGGATTGGAATGAAGCAGCGAGTTTGGGGCAAAGAGATGAAAAGAAGCTTTGTAAGTCAGATGAGAGGAGTGAAAACTAAGAGAGACTTCTGAATAAACAAATTAAAAAATTGAGTTTTTTGAGAAGAAAAATGTTTAGACCTTACCTATATATGAGGCACATTGCGTGTATATACGGGTGTCTAAAAAGATCAGGGATATGAGAGTGTATAAGACGCAAGGGGGAAAAGTTCGAGACAGAAAATAGAGGGAGTTTTAGAGAACCAGTGACTCTCCCAACTAGAAAGCAAAATTTTGTGTGCATATGTGCATATGCATTTTTGTGGAATGAAGTCAATGAATTTTTGTCATCTTCTCAGAGAAATTCATGCATTTATTATTGAATATAAAGAGAAAGGAAGGAGTAGAAATAAATAGTGGAAAAACAGGAGAATAGTGGTGTGTTTCCTACACACGGGAAAGTGTGTTGAACTGGAGGTAAAGCAACCGGGTTTACTTTTCACAGGTTAATTCCCTTACCAAAATAATGTTAACAAAGGGAAAATGTAAGAGGTAGTTCTGAGAATACATGACTGAAATTTCTGTTTGCATTATAATTGATGCACTGTTTTAGTTATTTTGGTATACTGGAAACTTCAATATTCCAATTTAATAATCTTCACAGATGCACCATAAATATCTCTTTCCCCATCATAAGCTTTTATATTCTACCCACTTGTTTAAATGACCTTTTTAAACATAGCATTTCAAATGGAATTGGTTTTTATGAATACATAGCAACTGAGTAACTAGAAATCAAATTTCAGTATGAGTGGGAAGATAATGGATTAAGGATAATTGTACCCAGGACAATGGAGCACATTGCAATTGTGATGGATCAGGTGGTAACTGACCATTTCGAACTAGGTTCAGAGACTGACCAGTCTTTGGTTGAATAATCAAATTACAGTTTAAGCAAAAATAATTTATCACTTAATAATTTTAATTGCAAAGGCCCAAATTGCTAAACATGAATGATAACTAATTGTTGTATGTGAAAATATATGCAGAGTGATATTTGGAAATATTTTTCTAAAGTGAAGAAATGTGAAGAACTTATTGAAGAGATCAGTTACTAGACCAAAGCTAATGAAAGGGAATTCTAAGATTTCTTGGAAAAACCATTGCTCTTTTTGGTATATATGTCCAGAATAGTCCCCTTGCTCTATAAATGTGTTTTGCTCCCAGGGTTTGATTTTGTTACAGGGCATGGCTAATTTCAGATAGAGAGATTTTTGGAGGGTGTGTCTCACCTGAGCCTTTAAAGGGTGTTGGTCCAGGGAGTTGCAGAAGAAGTCATAGATTTGAGGCATGGGAGAGAGTCATTGAGCTCCTGGCTTGAATATGGGCAAGAGCCATGCCACACAGGAGAAATAAGAGAGCTGAGAAAAATCTTCAGCCTACAGCTAAAGAGACAGGTGCATAATAAAAAAGAAAAGACTTGAGTCCTGCAATCAGAAATCAGAGTGGAGGGATAAAGGAATATTGTTTTATCCTGTTAAATTTTGGTGACAAAATTGACATAGAAGCAGAGTGACAGTTTCTGTTCTGTAAGTGTTAATTTTGTTCAGTGAACATTTGCAGATTTAGGTGACAAGCATCTATTTATCCCCATCTTTTGGAAAACACCTCAAATTCGGAAACAATCTTTTCCTCACATTTGTAGATACTTGAATTGGCAGGTGATTGGCCACACTCAGTTCTAGGGATGAGGCCATGATGAATACAATCAACACTGATTTTATGTGATATAATTATTTCATATTCATGCACATGTCCTAGGTGGATCTCTTCAGAGCAATCATCAGGATTTTTACCTGAAAGTTTTTGGAAACAAATGACCTCTTTTCAGTTGGACCATGAACAAGAAAAGCAGTGTGTTGCCTTGGGATGGCTCATTCGTTTTCTGATAAAATGAGGAATGATTCCACCCACTGGTTCTAATCCCAAGGAAATAAAATCTGGAGATAGAGGAAGTGAAGGTTAAGTGACATTATTTGAATCACAGTCAAATTCTTGCCGAGATGACTACTGTTGGCTGAATATCATGAACCAATAATTTCCTTTATTATTTAAGTCCACTTGGCTCCCGTTTCTGCTATTTACAAATCCTCCTACAATAGTCAGCAGTCTTCACCGAGCTCTTTCTAAATTACAAAGAAGAGTAATTGTGAATTGGAACACATATTTTCATAAATTTCCCCTGAAGTGACACAGGTTGCTTTAGTCCTCAATTCCTCTCCCTTGATTTCAGTCACCAAATGCTTCTGTCATTCAGCATTACCTCTTTTGAAAGCTGACAAAGTGAGTTTATTTTTTAATCAGAGCATTTAAGATTGATTTCTTCCTGATGAATCAAGGAGAGACAATTCATTGTCAATATACTTTGAAGGCAGGCCTTAGAATGGCTGACAGAAAGATCCCTACACATGACTCATCTCTCATTTATTTTTGCTGTTATAATCCCAGAGAGAAAATGTTTTATTCCAAGGCAAACGATTTTCAAAATCTCAGCTCTGACTGTGGACCATTTCCCCCCAGGCAGAATAGGAAACAGTGTTAGCTTGAAAAATAAAAAGCAACCTAAGCGACAGACAGGTGCATGGTTGTTTGAGGTTGCGGTACCATCCCTTTGCTATCCACTGGGATTGAGGAAAATCTACAAATAAACATAACAAGCTCTCATGTTCTGTTTCATAATTTCATATATCAGTATTCTTTAAAACTTGTTTCACTATTTCCTTTTTTAAATAAAGTCATTCTTTCATCTTTTCATGAGTTTATTTTATTTTTTTATTTGGTGCTGAGGATTGAACCCAGTGCCTCATGGATATTAGGCAAGAGCTCCACCACTGAGCCACAAACCCAGCCCCAGCAGTTTCCTTTTTCGTCTGGTATTTAGATCATGCTAGAGGGAATGGTGAAATTCTTGTCCTTCATTGACACCTACTAACCCCAAATCACCCAGGACAATAAACTTTAAAATATTCAGAATATGTTTTTTAAAGGAGAGATACGTGAGATAGGCATGGGATGTGTAATTGACTAATTTAATGGCCATGAATGTAAGTAAGAAAGGGAGTTATGAACAGTGTTTTTTGGTTTTTGTTTGTTTTTTGCTCATCTATAATCAAAACATTCTCCTGCATTTTTTGAATGTGTAGCCAGATTAAATATAAAGGATTTTTCTATTCATCAGGTGTAACTGAACTGTGAACTACAGCCAAAAAGAGGAATTATGCTTCTGAATGGAAATGACAAGGATGCCAACATCTTGCCTTCTTGTCTATTTTATTTATAAAATTAAATGAAATAAATAAGTAATAAATAATAAATGATAAAACCTGACTTTGTTAGAATGAAACGAAAAGGGATACAACTTTCAGCAGTGCATCTATCAGAACTGTACTTGAGAGTTATGGTATCCTTTGAGACCTGGCATGGGGAGGCACACAGGGGGAGGGTGATGAGGATATATGCCCCAAAGTTCAGAGCCCCGCCTGATCTGGACCTTGCTTATCTGGCAAAGACCCTGGATAATATATTGCACAGAAAAACTCACATGTGCATGTAGAAGCATTTTGACCTAAGAAACAAGTGTTGAAAGTATAAATTGCTCCTATATGTATACACTGTTTTCACAGCAATCATCTCCCCATGTCCGTTGATAGCTAGGGGCATTGCTTCACCTGAGCCCATGGCGTAGTTTTACTACAAACATAAAATAGTGGGCATATATCTTTGTTTAAAAATATAAAGCAAAGGTGTTTTTCTTTTTCATGTAACTAAAAATTCTCAACAAAATAAATCCCAAGTACTAGTATTTATTAAATTTAGTAATTTACTATGTCTTACTGATTGCTAAAAATTAGTGGTATTGATTAACACAAAGTCACACCTGTTCTGGTAGTTCTGGCACTGAACTTATGGCTCAAGTTGGTCTTTCCTCACTAGGCTTTAGTGTGTATTATTTAGCATAAATTTGGGGAAAAATATTGCCAAAGGGAGAAAAAAATTTTATTAATTATTTTTATGTTCTATTGGTAAACCCAAAGCCATGTAATAAGGTTATCTTTTCCCTGGATTTGTTATGTTAATCCCTTTAATTAGACCTTAAAGCCACAATATGCTGGCATTTAAAAAGCTGCTGACTGAATCAAAGCCAAAGAACTTACAGAGAACAGATGATACTTTTCCCCCAGGCCAGTCTCAGTATCCTAACCTCAGCTTTAAGAGGCCCATGAAGATAAGTGGCTAGCAGGATCCTCTCTCTGAGAATCCAGTTCTGCTGAGGTGGTGACTGGCCTCCTGGAGCCATTTAACATTACCTCCTACTGACGATGGGAAGAAAAGACCAGCAGGGTTGGGACACTATTCTCTGCGACATACTTGGATATTTGGGAAAGGACATAATCTTGTTGTGTGCTGGAATACACTGATTCTTTCATATCTCTCAGACCAAATAGTCAAGAAAGGGCTGGGGTTATGGCTCAGCGGTTGAGCGCTTGCCTCAAATACGTGAGGCACTGGGTTCGATCCTCAGCACCACATAAAAATAAATAAATAAAGATATTGTGTTCATCTACAACTAAACAAAATATTAAAAAAAAAACAAATAGCCAAGAAAGCATTCTTTATAGGAAGAAACACACACATATTCACACATATCTACCACAGACAGAAATGTGTCCCTTCCAAACTCCTACGTAGAAGCACTGGGACCAATAGCCAGCAAAATGATGGTATTTGGAGATAGGGTCTTTTGGAGATAGGTTTAGATGAGGGCATGAGGGAAGAGGTCTCATGATAGAATTAATGTTCTTGTAAACACAGTCACCAGATAGCTTGTGTCCCCCACCCTCTCTCTCTCTCTCTTTCTTTTCCTTCTGTCTCCTATGTAAACACAATGATGTGACTAGCTCACCATCTACAAGCCAAGAAGAGAATCTCCCCCTGGAACTGGATTGGCCAGCACCTTGACCTTGGATTTCTCAGTTGCCAGACTGTGAGAAAATAAATCTCTATTGTTTAAGTCACCCCATCTGTAGTATTTCTTATTGTAAGCCTGAACAGACGCAAAGATGGAACATTTGGAAAATTTGATAAAAATTAAATAATAATAATTCAAACGTTTCTTGACAGTGGGCAGAAATTTGATTTTGCAGCATATGTTGGAGTCCCTTTGTACCACTGACTGACACACAATAGAAGAGTTATAAAGATGAAATATTCTATCACTTGGATTTTAGAAATAGTCAAGCAAATATGTCAGAACACATAGTCTCATGTTACAATAAAAAGTACCATCTTATCAACAATTTCCAATATCAACCACCCAGTATATACAGATTATCAGCATGCAATCACACCAAAATTCACTTTGGAAGTTGCATTTAATTAGTCTTTCTCTGTGAGCAACCAGTTTAGTCAATTACTTACTTTTTTGATTCTGGATATCTTATTCTCTATTTTGATTCTAGGTATCTGTTATCTATTGTCTCTGTCCTTGTGTCTTTGTTAGTTTATTGATAACTCCTACATCACTAACATACAAGGTACATCTCCTGGAGCAAAAATCTAGTTATAATATTCCTTTTATAGGAACATTTATTATTCAACCATATAGTCCTTAGCAGTCTCCTATCTTACCTTAGAAACCTTGATAAACATCTTAACCTATATCTGTCCTTATCAATTAGATTGCCATTGTTTCTATTACAAATTTACCTGCAGCTGAGTGTTTGCTATTTTTCTTCCACAAACACTCTTGTCCTTATTAAAATCTGTATAAATCCTACCTATCCACTTTAAACAAAACATGCACTCCTTAACACGTACTATTTGTCATGTCTTTGTAAGACAAAATCCTGATCTCCAGAAGCTTAAAGACAAATATATACAGGAAAAACTATAAACAAATAAATTGGATGCATTTTATAGATACTAGAAGTCTAAATACACATATATAATATATTATGGATGCCAAATGGAGGCACTACCTATGAAAGAACTGAAAGAGATCCAGGTTGCTATTTATTTATGTGCTTTAGAAGTAACAATAGAGACATAGATAAATAAAAAAGAATAACATCAATATTCCAGTTCATCCAGGTAGTTTCATACATATCCCAGGAGTACTGGAGGGCTGATGATATATTTTAAAATGAAGCAATGTAGTGTGCGAAAAAATTATAATGAGAATGTTTAATGTTCAGGACTTTTTACCACCTTTTAAGGCACTAGGCTTACTTTTTGAAACCAATTCTATATTATATCAAAATAGTGAAAATGTTCTCACACTGCACAATAAAATTCCTATATAATTGTATGCTATTCGCAGGGAGTTGAAGTTAGCTAATTGAGATGTCACATTTATAAGGATTAGATTGACATTTAATATTCAATTTCATTCACTAAATTTTATAAAATGTTGAAAACCTCAAGAGACTTGAGCACCATGGACATTCAATGGAGAAAATTACTCTGATGTATGTGTCAGATATTCATTGAAAAATTTTAAACAGGTAAATGTTACATCCAGATTTATCTTTCAGGAAAATCAATTTAGTGAAATAGATGAAGCTAGGCTTAAAGGGAAGAAGAATAAATGTCATTACGGCTACTTTATGAAACTATAATTGTGTGACATGTTTTCGTACCCCAAAATTTTATAGCACTTCAGGGAATTCCACTTATGGTTATGATGGAGGAGCTTACAGTAGCTCAACACTCTCACCAAGACCAATTAGAAAGCCAAAGGTAAAATTAAAATCAATCATGTTTGAGGACACTGGAGAACTGCCAAGGCAGTCAAAGTTTGAACAGCCAAAATCACAGACAAGCTCATTAAAATGAACCTAACACTCCTTACAATGTCTGAGCTACCCAGGGCTAAGGACTATGTGCTTGTTAGAATGTGCCCAAAAAGCATAGCAGAATATTAATCAGTTCCCTGACCCTGGAGAGAGAGACAAAAAAAAAAATATTACTAGGACAAGTGGCCCTGTATCAAAAGTGCTCAGTTGGGACTCCTAGAAGTAAACTCCTAGAAACAGGTATAAATATGAGGTGGATTAGAGGTTTATAGAATTTTGAAACATTTCAGAACCCAATTATATTCTAAAGATCTCTGACTTCCTAGAAGAAAATAGGATAAATCCCCTCTGGGAGGAAGGAAAAAAACCTATCATCCTAAGACTCAATATTTCTTCATATAAAATATCTACTATTCATTTCAAAATTATCAGTTATACAAAGGAGGAGAAACAGGAAATAGAAAAAATTCAACAGTGATTCAGATATCTGAGTGACTAGAATTGGACTTTAGGGTGATTCACATCTTCAAGAAGGCCACAGGATGCAGGATTTCATCAGAGGACTGAAAAGTATAAAAAATATTCAAACAGAAATTCTAGAAATGAAAAATATAAAAAATAAATGAAGAACATAGAGGATAGGATGTAGACCATTTTCTAACAAAGCCAAAGAGAAGAATATTGACTTGAAAATAGGTCAGAAGATAGGATCTAGGCTGAAGAACAGAATACGAAAGAAGCTGGAATATGTGTATGGGGGTGTGTGTGTGTGTGCGCGCGCGCGCATGTGTGTGTGTCTGTGTGTGTGTGTCTTTGTATGGCAGGGCGACATAGTATAAAATTAAACAAACATGTAATTGGAAAGAGAACAGGATAGATACTGTATGTGAAGAAATAAAGGCTAAAGAGTACCTACAATTGCTGAAAGCAAAGCCTAGATTTCAAAAAGTGCTATGATATCAAAAAGAATAAGTACAAAGGAAATAATTGTAGGCATAGCAAAGTAAAACTACAAAGAATCAAATTTGGAGAGAAATTCTTAAAAACCAGAGAGTAAAGGACAGTAAAGGAAGTATCTACATTTCAAGAGATTAGTCAAATTCAGGAAAAAAAAAATTTTTTTTTTCACAGAATAAACAGAAATAACCATTAGAGTACAAATTAAAAGGTCCTCAGCTCAAAGAAATTCACAAAATACTTCTGAGCAATCCAAGAGTAAAAGGAAATGCATTAAAATTGTAGAAAATGTTGAATGTAATGACAGTATAATTTATATCTTTATGATAAAAATGTGACTTCTTGAAGACAATCTTTCTTATGAGCTTAGATGAAAAAGTTATAATCAAAATGTGTGTCAAAAATACTTATAAATAAAAAAATTATGCTTCCAAGCCAACTTGGGATTTACTTCAAGAGTTAAAGGTAGATTACTTATACAAAAATTAAAATAAATATTGACATTAATAAAATAAAGAAAAAAATGATGTTCACCTATTTAAATGAAGAGAAGGAATTTGATAAAATTCAACGTGTGCCCATTATTATTAGAACTCTTAACAAAGTAGGAATGATGAGGAAAGCCTAAGTCTGATTAAAAATATAGCCCATATTATAATTAGTATTGCAGTCCTAAAAGCATTTTGTATGGGACCAGGATGAAGACATGGGTATATATTATCCCTACTTCTACTTAATGTTTATATTCAAGGCCATTGCCAGTGCCAGAAGGCAAGGAAAAGACAGGAAATTCCTTTCTAACATCTACATTTCTGTTACATTTAGAAAGGACTATCACTTTTTCTATCTGTATCTTCTGATTTGTTTTCCTGGAATATTAAACTCTATAATTCAGGAAAGTTGCTCCTAAATAAATCCTCTTGTATCCAACATTTTGTACCAACTCATTGACCCAGTTATTTCTTAGTCCTTCCCATGCATATTATCTCATCTTCTGTGGTTGTATACTCTACAGGTCCTGCAGCTTCTTAGGAACCTAGTCTGCCTTTTCAATCAAGTCTAGAATGTCTCTGGTGAGGTATGCAATACATTTATCATAACTAGTTCTGAATGGACAGAAAAACTAGGTGGTAGATACCTGTAGGAGGAGGATGTGGTTTGGGAGATGATTTTTCATCACCTCTAAGCAATGACATAAAGCAGTATGAAATGTCCTTCTTTGTCTCTTCTGATTAACTTTGGCTTAAAGTCCACTTTATCTGATATGAGGATAGAAACCCCTACTTCTTTACTTGATCCATGTTTTTTTTTCCATCCTTTCACCTTCAGTTTGAGGATGTCTTTGCCTTTGAGGTGAGTCTCTTAGTGACTGCATATTGTTGGGTCTTGCTTTTAAATTCAATTTACCAGTCTGTGTCTTTTGATTGATGAGTTTAGGCCATTAATATTCAAGGTTGTTATTGAGATCTGCTTTGTATTCCTCATAATTTGAGTTTATTTCTAGCTTTTAATTTGAATTAGTTTCCCCTTTGATTGACTATTTCTTTAGTGTAGTTCCTCTCTTTGATGATTTTCATTTTTTTTTCATTTCATCTTCATGGAAGATAAAATATTCTCTTTTGTTGAGAATATTCTGTAGTTCAGGCTTTCTAGTTGCAAATTTTTTTAACTTTTTTTATCATGGAAGGTTTTCATTTCATCTTCAAATCTGAAGCTTAATTTTCCTGAATACAGAATTCTTGGTTGGCATCCATTTTGTTTCAGAACTTGGTATATGTTATTCCAGGACCTCCTAGCTTTGAGGGTCTGGGCTGAGAAATCAGCTCTGATCTGAGTTGATTTCCCCCTATATATAATCTAATATTTTTCTCTTACAGCCTTTAAAATTTATTCTTATTCTCTATGTTAGGTATTTTCATTATAATGTACCTTGGTGTGGGTCTTTCATGATTTTGTACATTTTGTGTCCTGTTAGCCTCTTGTATTTGATTTTCCATTTCATTGTTTAGGTTAGGGAAATTTTCTAATATTATTTCATTGAAAAGATTGTACATTCTTTTGGTTTTTATCTCTGCACCTTTATCTATCCTGACCAATCTTAAATTTGGTCTTTTCATATTATGTTATATTTCTTGAAAATTCTCTTCCTGGTTTCTTAACATCTTCTCTCTGTAGTCAACTCTATTTTAAAGATTATATATTGTGTCTTCATTGCCTGAGGTTCTGTCTTCCAGGTGGTCTAGTCTGTTGGTGATGCTTTCTATTGAATTTTTAATTTAGTTCATTGTTTCCTTTATTTCAAGGATTTCTGTTTGGATTTTTTGGAGAATCTCTGCCTCTGTTGAAATAATCTTTCACTTCCTGTATTTTCTCTCTGATTTCATTTCTTATACCATCCTTTACTTCACAGATCTTTTTAACTATGTACATTCTATACTCCTCTGACCTTTCTTCTACTGTGGTATCAATAGATTCTGTTATTAGAGTATCTTGGTTTGTTTGAGGCAAATTGTTCCCATGTTTTTTCATGTTGTTTTTGTGTGTACCCATCTAATAGTATGGATCTAAGGCACTAAAGTTTCTACTCTGTGGATGTGTATTTTCCCTGAAAGTTTCCAGTACCTCACTATTTAGCGGGAGACAAATAATAACAATAACCAATGGAAGCAATATATAGCATTAAACCAAATAGTCTCTACTATGACATCTACATTATTAATTATCACAATAAACAAAAATGACATGATCAGTTGTTGCCTATAATAAAAATGGCAAGTTTGCAAAAAGGATTATGATTTCAAATGATGGACAGGGAGAGAACAGAAGTGATATAGGATGTGACCACTATGAAGGAGGAGAGAAAAAGAAGTAAAAAATTAAAGGAAGAGTGAAAGAGAACAATAGAGATTGGTTGTTAGTAGAATAAAAGAGACAATCAAAAGAAATAAGTAGAAGAAAAAACATATATAAGGAAAAATTTAAAAATAATTCAAAATAAAAATAAAAGAATACAAAACTAAAATATACTAATCAAACATATCAAACATCCTAGTCACAAAAACTAATCCATGAAAAATAATTGGCTTCAAAAAAGCTAGAAATGAGAAACAATATGAATATGTATAAGTGTCCATGTACCATTAGGGTCACAATTAAACAGAGAAAAAGAAGAAAAAACAATATCTTGATGAATAGTTAAAGAATTCTTTCCATTGGAGTTCAAAATGTTCTCAGCTACTCAGTAGTTTTAGGTGGGATGGTCTGGAGGTTGATGCTCCACTCTCTGAATTGCTGGAGTGAGAGTAGTAATCCCGTAGTTGGAATTTCTGGAGGCAGAGTTTAGGCTTAGGTGGCCTCCAGGTTCTCTGCTGAATGCCAATTGGATCTGGAGATTTTAAATCAGCACACCTCTAGTGCCCAGCACTTGTTGGTCCATGGTGGAAGACTGTACAGCAGGGATCTTCCCTGGGGTCCACTTATGTGTTGGGGGACCCAGTTCTTAGTCCCTCTGTGTCACAAGTGGCTTACTTGAAATAATAACTTGGAGGTAGATTGTCTTTCAATGCAATGCATCTATTAAGATCACACTAACATCACACAGCAATAATTCTAATACAATCACACAGATACTAAATATAGTGAATACTTCAACTAATAATTAAAGTCAATACTAAGGATGACCACAAATCCTGGAGTACCTCTGAGGCCATGCGACTTCTCTTAGCCAAAAGGCAAACGTCATCCTGTAGTTTCTTCCAGCTGATTGGGATGAGGGATGGTGAGTCAGTGATCTTGTATGATGATGGAGTGATCAGTCTCATCCAGGTATCCTTGGATGCGGCTGTGGGTGGTCTTAGGCTTTCAGTTTACATTGGTACAACTGAGCTCAACATTCATTGGTTATGCCTATGAGTGTGTTGGGTTACTCTCAGACTGTATGTTCCTTACCAATAGCTAGAGTACATACTGGGCACTGGAATATGCCATCCAAATATGTTCCTTACACTGTCACCTTCGTACCCCATATTCCTGGTCTCTGGTTCAGACTTCAATGTTGCCCACCCCAACATTCTGAATTCCCAGCCAGTTGGTCTCTCCCAGCTGGTCCTGCAAGCAGATTGGAGGGGGAGGGTTTGAGCTAGGTGGGTTTCCTTAACCAGTTGTCCCCTGTGTAAACCTCTCTCCACGTTTGATTCTCTCCTGGCCATTTAAGCACTATGTCATTCAGTGTGTGTGTACTGGGCCTATGTTTTGGGTCAAATTTGTGTTTACCAGGAATTGGCTTCATTAGCTGCTGACCTCCACAATGTTGCTGCAAAATGGTTCCTTCCTTTGTCCTTAGGACACCTCTTGGAGTGATGGTAGCTTCTATCCCTGAACATGACTATCGTACAGTGCACCTTTCAGGTTGGTTGGGCAATGTCCTTGATCTCTAAATGCTCTGTACCCAGACACGCCTCGAGCCTCCCCAAAATGCAGGTTCCTTTAATTCCCTTATTCCTCTAGTATGCTCATGGAGAAACTGCTCTGGCAGTGCTGCTGGAGATTTCTTTCTTATTTTATTATATCCAACCTTTTGAGTCCCTGATCTTCCTCTAATGTTCAGTTTTAAATTCCAGTAAAGTCCCTTCCTGGCTTATTTTTGTTCACCCAACTTGCTGAAAAGCTGCCTGTGGGCTATCTTGGTTTCTACGGAGCAACCAGGAAACCCACTACCTCTATTCCACTGTCTTGAATAAAAGAGGATGATTCTTTGTGATGGAGAAATTTGACTTTTTAGGTTTAATAGCTGCATCCAGTAGAAGCCCATAGTGCCATAGAGTTGTGACAACCCAAGATGTTTGCAAACACTAACAAAAACATTTTTGGGGCTACGGAACAATGTGTCCCTAGTTGTAACCACTGATCCAGTGGTTTGTAGAAATTCTTCAGCTAAGCTAAATTGGGAAGTTATTTTTGTTTGAATCTGTCATCATAACTTTTTCATATTTAAGGTGCTGTCATAAACTGGAAAAGGGAAGGAGGGAGGGGGACAGGAAGAGGGATTCAGTAGAGTGTAAATGGAAAAAGAATTGCTACAAAAATTAGATTCTCATTTCAGTAAGAAATTGTACTTTGTTTTTTAAAAACATTTAAATTATTTTAACTCTTATTATACATTAACCACCAAGAGATTTGTGGATTACCATTAAACCATGCAAAATAAAGTTTAAAATATTCTATAAACAAAGAGGAAAGGCCTGCCTGGGATCAGAGGTGCAAGTAATTTATAGGAGGAAATGTCTGGAGGAAACAGTGGCAGCTGCTGGATGCAGAGAATTCTCAGCCCAACATCCATACCTGACTCCTGTGAAGAAGAGGGAATAAAGGTGATGATAAGAATACACTCAGTACAAATATTAAGTTTCTGCTAAGCCAATGTTCAAAGTCACTCTGTAGAAGAGTCCTACATGTTTCAGGAATGAACCTGCTCAGCATCTCTGTTGTATTACCATATTGACTGAGAACAGCCTTTGGGAAGAGCAGCATCAGCACAGCCTGGTGGAGGATCAGAACATGGTACCTGGTAACACCTGTCAATGATGCTACTTGAGCTCATGATCGTTAGTCAGTGTTTCTGACAGGCTCCTCAAAGCAAGAGATCTGAATGCTGTATTTTTCTAACCTTTGCCTGTGTCTGTTTCTGAGGTTCAAGAGGAGCAAGAGAGTTAAGGAACTATGCTTTAAGAAACAAATATAGAGGCAAATACCTAGAGTTGCACTGCCTTGTTCAATAACCACTAGAGATGTATAACTCTTTAAATTTAAAATAATTAGGATTAAATGGAATTAAACATTGAGCTCTGCAGCTGCAGTAATCACATTTCAGTAATGAATAGCCACATGTGGCTAGTGGATACTGTATTGGAAAGCACGGGCTTACATTATTTCCATCGTGGTAGAATATTTTTTTGATTAGTGAAATAGCAGTGGTCTAGAGAAGTAGAAATAAGAATAGATGATACCCTAGTAGAGCCTGTTGTACTTTTACAAAATTTTGCTATAACTGAAAATCAGCATTGATATGCATTTGAAATAGGCAATAGGAATTTATCTATGGACTTTTCATTATAGCTTTGAAGACAACCTCCCTAAAAGCCATGATGTTAAATTCTCATGGCTAGTTAATAACAATTTGAACACATTTTTAACGTATTTAATATCAGAAAGATGTTCAAAATCATAACTTCTTTTAATTCTCTAAAATGAAATACACTAAAAAATTAAGTGGAGAGTGAAGCATTGGAAAAAATTATTCAAAAAAGTTTCCATATTTGCCACAAATATGATTTAGCATCAAGGCTATAACTTATACGCCATAAGTTTCAAGCCCTCTGTTTCCTAAATTATTTGTCTTGTAAAAGTAATATTTTTGAGAAAAATTGTGTTCTATGATATTTAAATATACAGTTCATTTGTATTTATTATGCCTTTGGAAATGACATTTAGTCCCTGACTTACTGAGTCATTCTATTGTAACTTAATAGACATCTTTTATCTCAGAAATTATATTTTTTTTTGAAAAAAAGCATTTACTAATATGTAAAAGGGATTTATGTTCTACAACCAAACCAAATATTTGTGAATACTTGAATTATCACACTACTTTAATGGTTAGTAATTTTAAAGGGATAATAATCTTCACTATTAAAATACGCTGTTCAGGGACTGGGGTTGTAGCTCAGCGGTAGAGCGCTTGCCTCGCATGCGTGAGGACCTGGGTTCTATCCTCAGAACCACATACAAAGCAATAAAATAAAGACATTGTGTCCATCTACAACTAAAAAAAATAAAAAAATAAAAATAAAAAGATAAGATAAAATACGCTGTTGACATACTTATATATAAAGGTAGCTAAATTTTCAAGTTTTTGGAACATAAATCATCATGATGAAATTATTTTCTTCTTGATCATCCCAAAGACCAAGTTATAAGTTTATTCTTCAAAACGAAACAAAACAAACAGATTTTTCAGGATCTTCATTTTTTCAAAATTTTTTTCAGTACTGAGAATTAAACCCAGGGCCTTGCACATGCTAGGTAAGTAGTATGCCACTGAGCTACATTCTCAATATTTGTATTTTTATTTTTAAATAGGGTTTATCCAGGTTGCCCAGGCTGGACTCAAACTTGAACTTGAGGCTCTCCTGTCTCAGCCTCTGAGGAATAGAATTATAATGATGTACGATTGTGCTTGGTTCACTTTTTCCAATTTTTTATAGTTGTAAAACACATCTAGTATAAAATGTACTATCTTAAGTCTCTTTAAATTTATAGTTCAATGGTATTGAGTATGTTTTTACTGCTGTGTAACCGTCACCAACATCCATCTTTTGAACTCTTTTCATCTTACAAAACGGAAGCTCTGTAACCATTAAACAGTAGTCTCTATCCTCTGTTCCTCTGTCCCATGGCAATCACCAATCTACTTTCTGTTTCTATTATTTGTGCCAAGTACCTCAGTAAGTAGTATTTGTATTTTTGTGACAGGTTTATTTCTAGTGTGATATCCTCAAGGTTCATCCACATTGTAGAATGTGTTAGAATTACCATCTTTTTGAACATTGAATGATTTTTCTTTGTATGTATATGCCATATTTTTTTTTTTAATTTTTTTTTTTTTAGTTGTAGATGGACACAATGTCTTTATTTTATTGCTTTGTACGTGGTGCTGAGGATCGAACCCAGGGCCTCACGCATGCAAGGCAAGCGCTCTACCGCTGAGCTACAATCCCAGCCCCATATGCCATATTTTTTGATGTGTTCTTCCCATTGATGGACACTGGAGTTACTTCCATATTTGAGCTATTGTGAATAACACTGCTGTAAATACGGGTGTGCACATATTGCGTAAAGACCCTGGTTTCAGTTCTTTGGCGTACGTACCCAGAAGCGAAATTTATGGATCATATGATATTTTTTTAAAAAAATATTTTTTTACAGAAACTCTACACTGTTTTCCACAGGGGCTGCACCATTTTACAGCTTTGTTACTGGTGCACAAATATTCCTATTTCCCACATCTTTGCCAACATTATTTTCTGTCTGCTGATAGCAGCCATCCTCGTGGGTGAGCTGTGATATTTCTTTGTAGTTTTGATGTTGTAACTTTTCCTAGTTGATGTGTGATGTCAAGCCTCCTCCCCCCACCCTTTGGGTAATTTATATAACTGCCTCAGTGAAATGTTTGTCTAGGACCTTTGGACATCTTTTAAAATTAGGTTGTTTCAAAATTGGGGATAGTGTTTTCCTCTTGGTAATATGTTGAGTTTTAGTCATTCTTTTTCGAGTGTGGATATTAATCGTAGTATTTCCTCCCTCTCTGAGGTTTGCCTTTTCATTCTGTTGATAGTGACTTTTGAAGCATACGTAAGTTGTAAATTTTTTTCATGTAGTCTAATTAATCTTTTTTCTATACTTGTGGCTTGTGCTTTTAGTGTCATACCAGGAAATAATTTTCAAATCCAATGTTGTGAAGATCTGTATGTTTCTTTCTGAACATTTTATAGTTTTAGAACTTATATTTAGGGATTAGATCCATTTTGAGTTAATGTTTGCATATAACATTAAGAAACAGTTCAGTATCATTATTTTGCATGGGGATAAAAGTTTTCCAAGTCCTTTTATGAAAAGTAAACCTGTACTTTTTACTGAATGACCTAGCCACATTTGTCAAAAATCATCTGACCATATATGCAAAAGTTTATTTCTGGACTGTCTTTTCTCTTCTGTTGTCTATGTATCTGTCTTTATGACAATATTATAAGTGTGATTACTGTAGTTTTGGTATGCTTTTTTTTTTTTTTGGTACTGGAGATTGAACTGAGGTGTACTCGACCACTGAGCCACATCCCCAGCCCTATTTTGTGTTTTTTATGTAGAGACAGTGTCTCACTGAGTTGCTTAGCACCTCACTGTTGCTGAGGCTACCTTTGAACTCGCGATTCTCCTGTCTCAGCCTCCGTAAGTGCTGGGATTACAGACTTGCGCCACTGCGCAGGGCTCTTTGATATCAGAATGTGTGAATACTCCAATTGTGTTCCTTTTCAAAATTGTTTGTTCTATTTGGGATTCCCTGAGTTTCTGTATGATGTTTAAGATAAGTTAATAAATCTCTGCAAAATTTCTTTTGGATTTTGCATTAAATCTGTAGATTACTTTGATAGTATTGGCCTAGAAATAAAATTAAATCACCCAATACATGAGCATGGGATGTCTTTCCATTCATTTATGTCTTCTTTAACTTCCTTGATTAATTCTTATGTATTCAATACTTTCTGATGCTATTGTAAATGAAATCATTTTCTTAATTTTTCTTTTAGATTTTTTCTTTGTTGCTTTATTGAAGTGCAACAGAAATTTTGTATATTGGTTTTGCATATTTTTATTTTACTAAATTTGTTTATTGGTTCCAAAAAGATTTTTTGTTTTGTTTTGTTTTTAGTGTAGAATCTTTAGAGTTTCTTACATATAAGATCATATAATCAAGGAAGTACTCTAATTTATATTTGTTTTATTTATTTTTTGTTGTCTAGTTGAATCAGCTAGGACTTCAGAAATATATTGAATAGACTTGATAAAAATGGATGTTTTTACCTTGTTCCTGATCTTCAGTCATTCACTATTGAGAATGACATTTTCTCTGAGATTTTCATATATTGCTATTATTTTATGGTAGTTTCCTTGAATTTCTAGCTTGTTGGATATTTGTATTATAAAAGAATAGTGAATTTTATCATATTTTTTGTCTGCCTTAATTGAGATAATCATGTGTTGTTTTCTCTTCAGTTTATCCTGTTTATGTGATGTGTCATGTTGATGGATTTTCATATTTTGAACCACTCTTGCATTCCAGGAATAAATACTGTTCATTCATGCGGTATTATCCTTCTAATAAGCTGATGAATTTGATAGTATTTTCTTGAAGATTTTGCATCTATGTTCATAAGGGTTATTGGTCTATACCTTTTGTTTTGTTGCTAGGTCTTCTCTAGGAGGTAGAAAGTCTTATAAAATGTAAAATTCCAAACAGTAACACCAGACAGATTCTTCCAGAGAAATTTTCATTTTGGTAGGGAGAGAGAGATTTCTGGATCTTTTTCCTTTTATTTTATTTTATTTTATTTTATTTTTTTGGTACTGAGGATTGAACTCAGGGGCACTCAACCACTGAGCCACATCCCCAGCCCTATTTTGTGTTTTATGTAGAGACAGGGTCTCAGTGAGGTGCTTAGCACCTCGCCGTTGCTGAACCTGGCTTTGAACTTGCGATTCTCCTGTCTCAGCCTCCCAAAGTGCTGGGATTACAGGCTTGAGCCACCGCGCCCGGCTTTTTTCCTTTTATATCTTTTAATAATACCTTAAAGTTTCTTAAGTAATATGAAATAATATAATGTCATATCATGTAGGCGTGTGTGTGAATGTATGCTGCATATAATACATATAGCTTATAATAATAGCTACTCTTTTCCTGCATACCAGCCATCAGCATTATACTTAGTATTTTATATGAGTTACTACACAGAAGTCTCAAGAGAAATATGTAAGGCTGATTTTAGTCTTGTCACCATTTTGAGGAAATTAAAAACATGAAGTATAGGATCCAGTTTTCAAATCAAGATGAGCTTGTGTCCAATATATATACTTATTTATGAATTTAGGGCAAATGTCTTGGTTCCATACTTATAGAAGAGATGACTCTTGTCAGTTGATTTCTGACCTGCTCATGGTACAGCTATGATCACAATAATTGAAAAAATATTAGATGTTGGTTGCTATTCTGGCTATTATCAAGAAAATAAAGCAGGAGAGCATAAAGAGTTAGCATTGTCAATCAAAGCATATGAGTTTCCAAAATCTTCCTTTGAATTTCACATGTGTGCTAAATACACCATTAGAGGGATTCTGTTTTGTGATTATACAATTTTCCAATTGTTCTAGTCAGTTTGTGTGTTGCTATGACCAAAAGACCTGACAAGAGCATTTTAAAGGAGGAAAAGTTTATTTGGAGCTCAGAGTTCATAGTCCATAAACATCAACTCAGTTGCTCAGGGGCTAAGGTGAGGCAGGATGTCATGGCGGAAACATGTGGAGGAGGAAAGCAGCTCAGGGCATGACAATCAGGAAGCAGAACTGTCCTCACCAGGGAAAAAATATGTAGCCCAAAGGCATGCCCTTACTGACCTGCTTCCTCCAGCCACACTCTATCTGCCTATAGTTACCACTCAGTTAATCCTCATCAGTGGATTAACACATTGATTAGGTTAAAGTTCTCATAAGCCAATTATTTTGCCTCTGAACTTTCTTGCATTGTCTCATATAAGAGCTTTTGGGAAACATTGCATATCTAAACCTAAACACCAATCATATTAGGGTAGGCAATCTATATTTTTGAATCAACCATACTTGAGCTTCTCACAGTACAAAGCCCATGATAAACAAGATGAAAATATTTATTTACCAAAAGGGAACTAAGCAAATGAAATGTTTGTCGTTTGTGACTGGAAGATAAGAACCTTTCTTAACTGTCTTTACATCAGAAATATTTACACTTAGCTTATTCTATTTTGCTCCCTAAGCAAAAAAAAAAAAGAAATCTGAGTTGATTCTTAAAAATGCATAATACACTAAAGATAAGTAAATTTTTATAGAGCTTTATTTATATATTACCATCTAACCACCTATCTATGTTAATTGTCAGTATTTTGGGGTCCTCTGAGATTAAGACTGGTATTGGATTGTTTAGAAGCCTGCAATAACTGGTTATTTTTGCATCACACATTACAGAACAAGGAATAAAGCCACCCAATGTGGCAAACATTGACATAAAATAAAGCCTATGGCATGGTATTTAAGACTGAGTAACCCCAATTTAGGTCTAATTTGATGTTGGTAAAAATCTTGAAATTCCATCATTGCCTCATATAAGATAGGACAAAAAAATTAGTTCTTTGCGGACAAGGCAGGCATGGATTCTTTCCTAATTGAATGAACACTGAAAATATTAAAATACTCCTTATAATATATGATTTAATTATATTCACTGATTTGAGTATATTCAGGATAGAATTTAAATTTGATTTTTAAAAAAAATTATGGCACAATAGATTATTCAAGATAACAATAGCTTTTAAAGGCAGAGAAGTTTTTCACATAATGAAAAGTAAAAATTTCTCTTAAGAACAATCATTTTATAAGGTATTATACAGTATAATTAAGGAGACATCTGCTTTTTTATTTAATTTCACCAGCTGTCACCAACGGCATGAATCTTTCAACATCATTGTAAAGGATTGTAGGTTCTGGAAGATAACAGAATAAAAATTTGGGACATGAATATTGAGTATTATACCATAAGGAAAGGTTGTTGGACTTTAGGGGGACAATGAACTGAATTGGATGCAACAGAGACAGACACAATGAGAACAGAGCCATGACATTCCATGGAATCAGGATGGAAGAGAGTGATGCATCAGAGGAAGTTTAAAAAGTGAATGAAGAACAATAAAATTAAAAACTTAGAAGATGAAAGATATAAGGGAGAATTAAAATACAGGGCAAAAATATAGATGAATGAGTGAAGTGTCAGGCTCCATTTTAAAGGGATACAACAATAGTCAAGGTGAAGGAACTGTATACATTTTGGCCAAAATAATATTGCTGGTTAGAAACCACATACAAACACTCTTTATCCAGGAGGGAGAAGATGTGCTTGATTTAATGAGGAGAAAAAAAATCTTCAATGAAGATTTCTATTCAGGAAATACAACAAAATATCATGGCTCAAATACCCAATACAGATATCTTTAAGGAAATGGAGGAAATCTAATGTTTACTGCTTCATTGGAAGACTTTCTGTGGGAAAGATTTATTCTAATGCTTTCTATTTAATGACAATTTTCACTTAGAACATTGTAACCTGTATTGATGAAAAGTATCTTCAAAAAACAATGGTGCATGACATTTTGTGATTTAAACAAAATATATAAAATGAATACATTACTCTAATTTTATTTTTATGTGGAACTGAAAAATAAGTTCTTGAAAAAAATGTTTACAGATAATGATTCTTTCATTACTAATTACATGGAAACTTAAAATCTTATTTTAAATGTTTGAGACACTGTGTTAAATAAATGGACTAATTTTTCTAATTACAAATTATTAATTATCCAATAATACAAACTTTAAGAAAATATAGTACATATTAAAGTAAGCCTTATGCCCTTCACCCTCAAATAACTTGAGAAATTCAAATTACAAGGCAATGATAAGTGAAAAGAATGTCATTTCACTTCAAGAAGTATTTCATGATGAAAGAGTAAAGGATATGGACAGGTTAATTTTGGTTTATGTTTGTAAATGCCTTATTTATAAGAACGTCATCCAGCACTGGCTGTTAAAACAAACTATAATAGACTGGGTCCCTTATAAGCAATAGAAATTAATTTCTCACAATTCTGGAGACTGGAAGTCTGAGATCCTGGTGCCAGCATGGTTGATTTTTGGCAAAATGACTTCTCTGTGTATAGACTAACGATTTTTCTCACTAGATTGTGACAGAGAATAAGAGAGCTTTCTGGGGTCATATCTACATAAATTGAAAAAATTTTACAAATAAAGTTGAATATACATATATAACATTATTATATATATGAATACATATGCATATATTGTGTGTGTGAGCATATCCAAGACTTAAGATAATCATCACCTTCTCTTTTATTTTCTTGCTCATGTGGTGAGAACACTTAAGATCTTCCTCTTATCAAATTTCAGTTATACAAAAAAGTATTGCTAATTATAGTTACATTAACTATATTGTTAATCATAGTCACAGGGCATATCACATCTTTAAAAAATGAGCAAAAGATCTAAATATAATATTATCAAAGGAAAATGTACAAAGGTTCAAAAAGTATATGAAAAACCTCCCTGGTCACTAAAATCTGGGAAATAAAAAAAAAAAAAAAACACACGATGAGATATCAACTCATTCCTGTTAGAATGGCTTTTATAGAAAGATAGAAGATCCAGAGGACGTGGAGAAAAGAGAACCCTTGCTCATCACGGGTGGGAATATAAATTAGTGTAGCCATTATGGAACATAGTATGGAGGTTGTTTGAAAATGAAAAGAGAACCTCTTGTGATCTAGCAGTTCAACTCTGGGATACATATACAAAGGAAATGAAAGCAGTATGTCAAAGATATACCTGTACTTCCATGTTCATGTAGCATTATTTACAGTAGCTAAAAATATTAAAATCACTAAATACCTGTCAATACATAAATGGATAAAAAATGTGGTATATGTAGATAATGCAGTTCCATTTAGCCTTTAAAGAGAAAGCTATCTATCATTTGAAACATGTATGTACCTAGAGGACATTATGCTAAGAGAGGGAGGATCAAAACAGAAAGACAAATACATTATTTCATCTGTATGTAGAATCTACAGTAGTCAAACTCCCAGCAGATGAGTAGTAGTCATCAAAAGATGACTACCAGGGACTAAAGAAAGGGAGATATGGAGAGTATTGTTCTGGAGTCCCTGTTATGAAAGCATTCATCCCATTCATGAAACCTCTATCTTCACGAACTAATATTTTCCAAAAAGCACCCATCCCAATACCATCACATTCAGGGTTAGGATTTCAACACATGAATTTGGGAGAGACACAAACATTCATTGCAAAGTTTAATGTTTAAATATGAACAATAATTACCACATAGTAAATCTATACAGCAGTAAAATAAATGTAAGTAGAAAAATGAAAACAAAAATTTTGAATTAAAACTTAAAATCCACATAATTGGCCCAAATTATTTTGTATATGGATAGTAAACATATTTTGATCAGGAAAACATTATCAAATAGTTTTGAATAGTTGACAATATTTAAAGTGTAAAGATTTCACAAAAAATCCAGTAATGGGAACTTTTTTCCAACAACAACCAAGAAACATCATAACATATGGAAACAGTGAATTTTAGTATGACAAAGATTAGCTAGATAGAGTCCAGTAGTTCCTAACTGTTAAATGAGGCACTGCATGTCAGTTTGCCATCGTCTTTCCACCAGTTATTGCCTCAGAACACCAACAAAACACCTGCTTTACACAGCAGTGCTAATGACCTGGCTTTATAGGCATTAAATGTCAAGGTGAGAGATATAAATTTTGATTAACTTATTGTAATTATTTTGGTCAAGTTTTTAACATAATAAACAATGATGATCAAAAGCGATCTCATAAAATTGAATTTCTTTATCACAGCAGAAAATTTAAAAATATTTGACAAAAATCAATTTTATAAAAGCAATTTTTGATGCTGTCTCCTAGAAATAATCATCAGAGAGAATTCCAGATTGGCCAGTTCCTAGTTTTGTAACCCCTAAGTATTTTTATTCTGCCTTGAAAAAAAGAAGTCACTAATAGTATCAACTTCATACATTTATTCTTCATAGTAAATGAAAGAAGTGTTTAGCTTTTTGCCTGGCAAACATGAAGTGTTTGCGTTAGAGTTCTATGAAGTAACACTTTTGTTAAATTTTTTCTATTAATGTGTATATCCTATTTCCAAGAACTTTAAGCATTAATGGAAAACAGAGCAGCAAAGGTGTTCTACCTGTCGGGATGCTTTTCTCATTCTCTTCAAAGAAATGAAGCATGTGTTCTTCTATATGAGATCGCTGACATCTGACACCTTTTGTCACATGGAGACAAAATATTTCAGGGAGCAAATGTTTTACTCTGTAAGTAGAAACAAAGACCTTTCTCTTTGCTCTAAAAATGCTTTATGTAGAATCTTCTAAGTTGCGTTTCAGGATGAAACAAGTAGATTTCCTTTGATTGGTATGTGTGAATTCTTTAGATTATGAAGACAGGGTTTAGACTATATCAAGATAATATATTTCATACAGAGGACAGTAAAATTTCCAAAAGTATGAAAAGAAATAACTTAGTGGCAAGCTGGGCGCAGTGGCGCATGCCTGTAATCCCAGCACTCTGGGAGGCTGAGACAGGAGGATTGCAAGTTCAAAGCCAGCCTCAGCATCGGCGAGGTGCTAAGCAACTCAGTGAGACCCTGTCTCTAAATGAAACACAAAATAGGGCTGGGGATGTGGCTCAGTGGTTGAGTACCCCTGAGTTTGATCCCTGGTACGAAGAAGAAGAAGAAGAAGAAGAAGAAGAAGGAGAAGGAGAAGAAGGAGAAGGAGAAGGAGAAGGAGAAGGAGAAGGAGAAGGAGAAGGAGAGGAAGAAGAGAAAAGAAAAAGAAATGACTTAGTGACAAATTTTCAGAGTCTGGGCAGAGAGCACTGGGAGTATGTTATGGCTTAGATACGAGCCATCTCTTGTCAGAGACAATGCAATAAAGTTTAGAGGTGAAACAATTGGGTTATGAGAGCCTTAAACTAATCAGCACATTAATCCACTTGAATGGATTAACAGTGGTAATTTTAGGCAGACAGCGTATGGCTGGAGGAGGTGGTCTTTGGTGGTGTGCCTTTGGAGTTTGTATATTTTTCCTACTGAGTGGAGTCTCTCTTTCTGCTTTCTGATTGTCATGTCCTTAGCTGTTTTCTTCCACCACATACTTCTGCCATGATGTATTGCCTCAATTCAGGCATAGAGTATTAGAGGCTGCTGTGTATGGACTGAGCCCTCTGAAACTGTGAGCACCAAATAAACTTTTCCTCCTTTAACTGTTTTTATCAGGTCTTTTAGTCACAGCAGTAGAAAAGCCAACTAAAACAAAATATATTTCCTCCTTTAACTGTTTTTATCAGGTCTTTTAGCCACAGCAGTAGAAAAGCCAACTAAAACAAAATATTATACGAGATCTTTGTTCTCTAGAATTAGCAGGAAACGTATTGCTAGATGAAAAAACACTACCTTTTTTTTTGGAGTTCCTGTTTAAATTATGAGATTTAATAGCTTTCATTATCTGATAACACAAGGTCTTGCTCAATGCTGATTATCTAATAAGGTCAAACTCATGCAGGGACCAACACACACTCCTACTTTTTAAAAAAGTTTGAAAATTAGCAGGAAGTATTTACATGTGAAATACAAATAAGAACGTCATTGAATTTCATTGCATTAATTTTTCAGTTGACTGTACCTTTATTTACATGGAAATGACAGGGAATTGTAATATCTTCAGCTTTGTATCCAACCTCTTCTTATATACTGTTCTGACTTTCTGAATCTTAGCCTCTGTCTTTACTCTGGGACTCTAGGCTCTCCCCAGACCTTTGTGCATACAGACTTAATCTTAAGAAAATTTTCCAGAAATCATCTGCATTTGTTGAAGCTCCTTCTGATTTCTAACAGTAGGGTCTCTGCCTTCCCAAATACCATAGAGTAAACTAATATTTCAGGATATTTTCTTTCAATTTACTCCATAAACAAGTCATTGGTAACTCGTTCCACTGTTTTTACTGGGGCAGCTTCTTCAAGATAATTGGGTATATATGAGATCATAAAAAATCCATAGGTTGAAACATGCACATTTCTCATTCTTTTGCAGTGAAAAAGCTAGTTGTGAGAAGCAGTAATGTATTTGACTTCAAACATGATGGTGAAGAAGGAATTCTTTAAATCTAAGACTTTAGGGGCTTGTAGGAGCTCTATAGGAAAGAATGAAGTTAACACAGAGAAGAGTGGTCTCTTCCATGTGTACCTACAGAATGACCCATCTTTTCCTTCTAAACATTGAGAAACTCCCTATGGTAGAAAAATTGTGTAAGTATTTACATAAAAATATTGCCCATACTGTAAAGACCACAAAGATAAATAGTAAGTAGTTCTGTGCAGTGGAGAGAATTCCAAAAGGTTTTGTTCCCAAATTCTGGAGCTGATCACTGTGACTTCCCAGGAGCTTTGTAAAGCACATTTACATTGCCAGAAAAATGTCAATCCTTAATTGGGTCGACTTGGTCATAAGATCTCTGTGTCAGAGATTAAATTTCACCAAGACTGCTGCGGAGACTTCTGTTCATCTGAATCCCAATAAAAACCAGCAGTTTACTTTTTTTGGGGGGGGGCAATTAATGGATTTAAAGGCAATTTATGTCAGCAAAAGAAATAAGGTGCATCAAAACTTTTGTTTCTTATTGATAAGCTGTGCAAGGTACATACATTGACTTTCACGTGCCCAGCCCACTGAACACTTGCAACCAGCAAACCTGTTTTTCAGTTTATTATTCAGATTCTGTCCTAAATGCATTTATCTGCTTAATCCACCTAGAATATCAATATATTTTTGTTCTTTAATTTCAGTTAAGCCTATTGCCATCAAAGTAAACCAGCAAGATGTTCTGTGAAATTCAAAAATATCAGGCTCTTTCTGCACTAAATAATAGAGCTTAATTAAGACAGTGGACTGTACCACTGTCCTACCTATTTTTCTTATTCACAGTACACATGAATAGCAGTTTCTAGGTGAAGCTCTGGAAAACAGAGAACCGAAAAAATGGAGGTTTGCTCTAGAATATCTGGTTTTGGAAATGCATTTGGAGATCCACTTGATCACTGTGAAAATTCAGTTATCCTTCCAGAACTTCTGAAGGTTAAACAGCCATGTTATAGGAACTATGTCTCTCAAGTATTTGAGGGTGACACTTATTCTGCCAGTTCCCTCAGAGATGGAGTACTGCTTCCACCTTTTAAAGAGTGAATGTCACGGGGCTGGGGTTATGGCGCAGTGGTAGCGTGCTCGCCTAGCACGCGTAAGGCACTGGGTTCGATCCTCAGCACCACATAAAAATAAAATAAAGATATTCTGTCCACCTACAACTAAAAAATAAATAAATATTTAAAAAAAAAAGAGTGAATGTCACAACAGTCATAAAACTTTTATTTATCACTAATTATCATCATACATCTTATTACATGGGTCAGCGGACCAATTTAGGATTTTGCCAGTTGGCAAATATGTATTCCAATTATGCATCCCAAAGTGGTAAAATATATATTCAAAGTGAAAACACAGTCACACTAATGCCAGTGTATGACAGACCTGGAAATATACTTTCGTTAGCACCTGACAACACCCAGTTTTTAACTGATTAGCCACAGTGCTGAACTGGATCTCTAGAGACTATCCTTAAAACATTACTACTATCTGCTATTCTCTGGAATATCTTGGTAGTTTTTTTTTTCTGCAGAGCATAGTAACTACAGTAAGTAGCCTCAAATTCCTTTGGAAGGGCTTATAGAGGGTTTTCTGGTATATAATTGTGGCATTGCTTTTGTGCAGTTATTCTAACCTTCTCTTCAAAAAAAAAAAAAAAACAACCTCTATTTATATAAACTTACATACAATTGAAGAAAAGTCTCCCATCGAGGAGACTAATACCAAGTTTATTCTCAAAAGTTAAAACATTTTACAGTTTTTAGATCAAATAATATTTTATAGTTCAAATGATATTTTACTAGTTTGATAATTCTTTCTTTATTAGGTATCTAATAATTAATTGATCACCCCCAAAATCCCCAAAGGTCAAAATATTCTATTTGCCCATCTATACTAGTTGCCTATTTAATGGATATTTTTATGTGTTGATGACATTTTACTACTTGGACTTTGTCATTTCAGGATCCCATCAGTCCCATGGAACCAAGAGGCTCATTTTAGTGAAGGTATTCTTCAGTACAAACTGTGACTTTCAAAGGAAAATCAGTCCAGAGATTTCACAGGTGCACTGGTCTTGATGATAGCTAAGAGTACTATAGCAAAGGAACTCTAAGTCTGGACTCATAAATATACTTTAACATTTTCATGTCCCCTAAGTGTTTGTATTTCTTCTTCATGTTCACCAGGGACTTTCTGGCATCTCAGTTTCATTGTATACTGCCCACCTGTGTGTGTGTGTGTGTGTGTGTGTGTGTGTGTGTGTGTTGGGGGCGGGGCTTCTGTTGAATTAATCAAAGTATTACAGGTACTTTTAGCTGCTAGAAATTGTATGTCCATGTAATAATATTAATAAAATGAACACATATGGATAAATTTAAGTCAATCCATGTTACAGAATGTCTAAGACATCTAGAATCTATTTCTACTCATGTGGCTAAGGTTCCCGTCAGTATAAAGGATCATGTTGCAAATATTTTTGTGTATAACTCCTCGTGGGTCAGACATTATCTTATTCCCCAGGGGCATGTGGAGCTAGGCTCTGTTATGGTTCTGTGGGCAAAGAGGAGTGAGAAGGTAGGTCTTGCAGAGTAGGTATCTGACTACTATGTGGTGTTTAACATAGGTTTTGAAGCAGAGAGCCATCTCCTCAGAAGGGTAATGATAAGGTTTCTTTCACTGGCAGGGGAGGAAGTATGGGGGAACTTAACAGGTCAGATTTCCCAGGTCCTTCTAACTCCAATTCAAAATCTCTGATTCAAATCTCAGGAACTCCCTTTTTGGTGTCTTAACCTGAGAATCTCTGTAAGGCATTTCATTCAACTTGCATTACTATTCCCCAGTTGGCATGATTAAATTTAGAGTTTAATTGCTCGCCATGTCTGCCCTGTGGCTATAGGAAATAGAATATTATTTCAGGGCCACAGTAGAATGAATCTCTCTGGTGCTCTGTGTCGTAAGTCAATGGTTTTCATATAAGAGCATGTAGTTTTCTTTCCTGTCCAGCCAGATGTGTCTATACCATACCATGACCTTTGTGATCATCTCTTCAGCTATAATCAATAAAAGAATAGCAATTTCATCCCCAGAACTTCTGATTTCAACAAATAACCATTGATAATAGTTTACATAATACTGATGTGACTTTATACCATGGGTTTTTCATTCCCATTGGTAATAAAATCTCCACTGTTTCAGCTTCAGTATATGTGTAAGCCCATTTCAAAATCTCAACTTATAGATCTGTTCTTGGGGCTGAGGCTGGAGCTTAGTGGTAAAGCACTTGTTCAGCATGAATGAGGCTCTGGGTTTGATCCCCCTTACTGGGAGAGAAAAAAAGTCTGTTTCTTGAATCTTTATTCCACTCTGGTAACAGCTGTATGGTTTATATCAGGAATCCATAGTAGATAATTCAATATAGGTGGGGTAATATATGGAGCTAATCTAGAGGTATTGAAAGATCTGGAATAGGGGAAGACAGAGCAACCAGAAGCCAGTTGTAGTAAGTCTCTTAAGAAAGGTAGGCACTGAGGAAAATGATGTTACTAGAGTCTGAAGCCATGAACACTAGGAAGTAGTAAAATCCTGGACCTAGAGACATTCTTGGGTCTTCTTGCAAGAGCTGGGACACACAGGGAGGAGTTGCTGCATGTAAAAGCTGAAAGCCCAACCTATGATCAAGGTAGCACTGGGGAATGGAGGAACCTCTCCCTGACTCTTCTCAACTTCCGATTTCTAGTTTTCCACCAGCTTACTCTATTGATACCCTGTTGACTGAACCTTACTGACACTAGTGGAAAAGGAAACATGAGGAATGTACTTTGCTTCAATATCCTGGAGTGGGGCAAAGGGAGGTGAGTAGATCTGACGGTAAAAGGGAAATGACAGGCACAATATGTTTTTGCATTCACATCCAAATAGATTACATGTTCAAAGTGAAATCAATTTAATTTATAGCACTAATACTTAAGTTACTTACCTAGCATTTGGGAAAATATAAGAAAGGGATTTTGTTTTTTTCAGAAAATTGACAAGTCTAGATACAGCATAACAAAAACATCCATTCTGCTTTTTATTTCTTATTGCTGCTGTAACAAATTAACACATACCTAATGTTTACAAAGCACATTTAACTCTTGGCCATGCATTTATTTATTTAACATTTATTGTTGAAAACTCTTGTTTCTATTCAAGTTTTCTGTTGCTACATGTACAAACTTAGCAGCTTCATACTATATCCATTTACTATCTCACAGCTCTGTAAATCAGAAGTCTGGGTCAACTCAAGTAGACCATCCGTTCAGGTTCTCACAGAGTGACATTTTTGGGGCCTCCAGTTTGGGCTCTGGGGGAGGATCTATGAATGAATGAGTTCATTGCTGGATGAATTCGTTTTCTTGTGCTCTAGGGTGAAGGAGCCTGTTCCTTTGCTGGCTTTTAGCCAGGGTTCTCAGTTCCCTGGGCACATGACTCTCCACGTTCAAGCTATCAAGGGCAGATCAAATCCTTATTCAAAATTCTTCCCCTTCTGCTATCAGTCAGACAAAAAAATCTCTAAGGACTCACATGATTAGATCATGCCCACCTGTCATCTACCATCCTAGTGCCAAGATTGTCACATAACATAGTAAAGTTAAGAGAGTGAAATCTCATTAAGGTCACTAGCTCCAGAGATTGGAGAGGTCATTTTAGAAACTGCCTGCCAGATAAAATCATACCAAGGGCCAGTGATGCGTAATTTTGTAACGTCATCTGTTATGTATTCCAAGAGGAGTGGCATGGACAACGATTGATATTTGATAATGCAGTAGAGGTTTTTAAATAATATGAGATTTCTATTGTATGACAGAATTTTAAATTAATTACTAACATTAGAAGAACATTGAGATTTGTAAGCAGAGGTTTTAAAATTTCTGGAAGTTTTAATAAACAAACTATTTGCTCCTTTTGAAAAAAGCATTTAAAAAATTTTAGCTGTAGATGGACACAATATATTTGTTTGTTTATTTATTTATGTGGTGCTAAGGATTGAACCCAGTATCTCACACGTGCTAAGCAAATGCTCTACCACCGAGCTACAACCACAGCCCCTTGAGTAAGATTTTTAAAACAAAATCACAACATAAGAAAGAAATAGGGTTGTTAAAATATCTAAGCCCCGGGTTTTGCTAAACTTTCTTAAGCTTTCCCTCCTTTCTCATGAGAGAAGAGCCATTTGAGCATCATGTAACTTTCTCTTCAGAACCTGAAGCTGATGTTGGTGTACATCAGCAGGGCTAACTCCAGAGCACCAGTACTTAGCCAGTAAGCCAAGAGTTTACCTGTGAGTCCAGAGTCTGTCTTAACCTGGAAACATCATGGACCAATAAAACAAAATCCAGCAACTGCTTTGAGCTGCTGGTGATATTTGCTTCATTATTTTTAAATTATTGTTTAATATTGGTACTTCATTCTTTGCTTCATAGATTATCTGTGTTGAGTTTACAAGGAAGTATTAATTCTTAAGGAATAATAAGATACCTATTAGCTCTGTATTATTCCAAGCAAATGACAATATTATGTGATAATAAAATGGTAGACTTTTTAAATTAGACATGTGCATAAAAACAAACCCTTGTTATTGGAAACCCAAGTGATTGCCATGAGCCACTTTAGAATCACAGCAGGTTACACAAATTATTATTACATTTAATTAGCATTCTGACAAGTTGAGGAATTCTTTACCTGCATTCAGATTACACATGGAAAATTATTTGAAAGCATTTCCTGCCTTGAAAACATCAAAGCAAATCAAAGAAATCAGCTCCAATCTTATCCTTATTATCAAATACCTGGGGATCATTAAACCAAATGACAGAGGAAGAAATGCCAATTATAAATGCTGTTTTAAGGTGACACTTGATTTTCCATACAAGGAAGTTATTTTAAGTAGAATTATATAATTCAACAACATTATTTTATTGCGATATAATGCTAATGATACCTTTGTTCACCTCTTTTTCTTAATAAACAATATGGTATAAGTATAGCATTTAATACATTACCCCATTCAATTCCTATTTAATCCTATGTTGGATGTAGTGGATATTAAGTAATTAGCTATTTTGAATTATTGAATATCATGTTAAAATTGCCTGCAAAAGTGACTTCCAGTGGCAGAATATGTATATTTTTATAATAAAAACTTTCTCTGCTGAAAATGTTCTAGGACATCACAGAAAATAAAATAAGTAAGATTATAAAAATATGTTTTGTGAGCTGGGTGCGGTGGCACACACCTGTAATCCTAGTACTTTGGGAGGCTGAGACAGGAGAATTGTAAGTTCAAGGCCAGCCTCAGCAACAACAAGATGCTAAGCAATTCAGTGAGACCCTGTCTCTAAATAAAACACAAAATAGGGCTGGGGATGTGGCTCAGTGCCCAAGTACTCCTGAGTTCAATCCCTGGTACCTCCCCCTACCAAAAAAAATATATACATATACACATACATATATATATATTTTTTTTATGAAACACTAAATAAGATAAACTTTTTCAACTTTGACAAATTTAATAATGATATTACTATTAGTAGTGATGATTCACTAATGATATTTAATAGATATTACTCAGCTACTTTATTGGTGTTAAATATCTAAAATATGACAAAGAATAAAACTTGAACTAGGATATATTCATTGCCTAAAACAAACTTCCCTTTTTTCTTACATTGGAAGTAAAATCAACTGTGTTTATATTGTAGAATAGTCTTACTTCTTATGAAAATACACATTTCAAATCTTAATGTTTCACAGGAAAGCTACAGGAGCAATAATTAGATAAGGGTAATAAAAATGAAAAATATGTGTTAGAATTAGGTAACTCAAAGATTCAGTAGAGATTAACATACATTGAAATCCAAGGAGATACATTCTTTTTTTATTAGAATGATGTAGAACACATTTTCCATTTCTTACTTTAAGTTATTTGCATAAATAATACTGACGATTTCCCTTATCATGGGGGGAAATGTTGTTACTAAGAAGTGTGTATAGCATAGAGCTTCACATTAGAGAATCTTCTCCTTGAACACATCACAACTGATGTTACTGTTTGGTATGATTACAGAGTGCTAGCAAAAGAAAATCCTTTTTTTTTTTTTTGAAAAAAACATATCTATGGAGACATATAATTAAGGACCTTAATAATCATTACAATTATATTAGGCATTAAAATTCCCTACTAATAATAAAGATCATTCAGATTTAACTAGTTTATATAAAAATAAATGCTATTTTCCAGAAAACCCACTTTTTTTCTCACATTGTCTTATCTTTCTACATACTAATTAATACCCAGTCTTTGATCAAATTGCTTGGACACATACATATTTTGTTATCTAAAATTGATGTGAAAATTTACATAAATTTACAACAAATAGCAATATTTTGTTATTAATTACTTTTAAGATATGAGTTAATGCAAGTGATGATACTAGAAAAGTAAAATTATCTCACATAACAAGCCCTCAATAAATTTCCAAGTTAGAATAAAAAAATACATAGACTAAATGAAATAAAATTCCAAAAATATTTACTTCATTTCTCAAATTTTCTGGATATTGTTTTACACTTTACTCAGTCTGCCTACAAAAATGATTTATCAGCCATAGCAGTTAGCAGCAACCTACAACAAGATCTTCCCATAAAAACTATACAAGGCAAATTGAAAGGATGATCAAAACCTGCCATATCTTACACCTTCAGGCAAACCCAAAGATAGAGAAAGCTGTCAAGCTCAAAATAACTTGTACAGGATAGAAGGAAAATATGCCTAAATAAGAAGAGGTCCTTTGGGGAATTACACCAGGTGTAGAAAGAGAACAGAGAAACCAAGAGGTCAGAGGTGGGGCTGATCCCAGAGAAACAATAATAACAATAGCAGCAAACAAGCAAAGGTCTTCACCCATGAAGGTAGAAAGCTCTGCTTTAGTGGAAACCTGTGTTTTCTGAAAATGAAGAGGGCAGGGCAATGGTCTTGGGGTAAAGCAGATAAATATGGAAAACAGGAAGGTGATAAATTGAATAGAAAAATCATTGAAGAAATTAAGACTAATTTACAATCGTGGTAAAAAGGAGAAGGAGATCATAGAAAGTAAGGAGCATAAAGGGTTAAAGTAATAAAAGAAAGAAAAATTTAGGAGAAATAAGAAATGAAAGGTGCTAGAAATGGTATAGAAAGCTTGTAAAATATAATTAATATATCTGAAATTGGAGACCTAAAAGAAGAAATGTTGAGTCAGTCAAAAATGCTAAGATGAGCTCAGTTGATATGTGACATAAAATTCTAATTATTTCATATTGATATTTCAGCTATGTATGAAGATGTTCTTATTTCTTAGAGTTAGATACTAGAGTTTTAGGTATAGAATGCTCCATTGTCTGTAATATCATTTAAAAATATTTTAAGACGTTGGACATTGATGGTCTCTTGTAGATTAATCCATATGGGAACTTTCACGACAGTGAAAAAAAACACCAGCTTTGGATTCAAGAGGACCCAAGTTCATATCCTAGCTAGACCACTGCATAACTTTAGAAATCTTACAGTATTACTGAGCCTTCATTTCTAGGTTTAAATAAAACTTTTATATTACAGATTAAAGTGATCTCTCTTTCTCTCTCTCTCTTTCTCTTTCTCTCTGTCTCTGTCTCTCTTAATTCAAAATGTGTAGTCCCACAAATTGCATACAAAACCATAAAAAAAATAGTGCACCATGATCAAGTGGGGTTCATTCCAGGGATGCATGGTTGGTTCAACATACAGAAATCAATTAACGTAATTCATCACATCAATAGACTTACAGATAAGAATCATATGATTTTATCAACTGATGCAGAGAAAGCATTTGACAAAATACAGCACCATTTTATATTCAAAACACTAGAAAAACTAGGCATAGTAGGAACATACCTCAACTTTGTAAAAGCTATCTATGCTAAACCCAAGGCCAACATCATCCTAAATGGAGAAAAATTGGAAGTATTCCCTCTAAAAATGGGAACAAGACAGGGATGCCCTCTTTCACCACTTCTATTCAACATATCCTTGAAACATTAGCCAGAGAAATTAGACAGATGAAAGAAATTAAAGAGATACAAATAGGAAAAGAAGAACTCAAACTACCATTTGCCAATGATATGATTCTATACTTAGAGGATCCAAAAACTTCCATCAGAAAACTTCTAGAATTAATAAATGAATTCAGCAAAGTTGCAGGATATAAAATCAACACCCATAAATCAATTGCATTTCTATACATCAGTGATGAATCCTCTGAAAGAGAAATTAGGAAAACTACCCCATTCACAATAGCCTCAAAAGAAATAAAATACTTGGGAATCAATTTAACAAAAGAGGTGAAAGACTTCTACAATAAAAACTACATTAAAGAAATAAATTGAAGAAGACCTTAGAAGATGGACATATCTCTCCTGCTCTTGGATTGGATAGGCAGAATCAATATTGTCAAAAGGGCCATTATACCAAAATTGTTATATAGATTCAATGTGATTCCAATTAAAATCCCAATGTCATTCCTTATAGAAATAGAAAAGGCAATCATTTGGAAGAATAAGAGACCCAGAATAGCCAAAACAATCCTTAGCAGGAAGAGTGAAGCAGGAAGCATCACAATACCAGACCTTAAACTATACTACAAAGCTATAGTAACAAAAACAGCATAGTACTGGCACCAAAATAGACATGTAGACCAATGGTACAGAATAGAAGACACAGAGACAAACCCACTTCAATACAATTATCTTATACTAGACAAAGGTGCAAAACATGTACATTGAAGAAAAGATAGTCTCTTCAACAAATGGTGCTGGGAAAACTGGAAATCCATATGCAGCAAAATGAAACTAAATCCCTATCTCTCACCATGCACAAAATTCAACTCAAAGTGGATCAAAGACCTGGGAATCAGACCAGAGACCCTATGCCTAATAGAAGAAAAAGTAGCCCCAAATCTTCATCATGTCAGATTAGGACCTTACTTCCTTAACATAACTCCTATAGTGCTAGAAGTAAAATCAAGAATCAATAAATGGGATGGATTCAAACTAAAAAGCTTCTTATCAGCAAAAGAAACAATCAATGAAGTAAACAGAGAACCTACATTCTGGGAACAAATTTTTGCCACATGCACATCTGGTAGAGCACTAATCTCCAGGATATATAAAGAACTCAAAAAACTTATCACCAAGAAAATAAACAACCCAATCAATAAATGGGCCAAGGAGCTGAACAAACTTCACAGAAGAAGGTATACAATCGATCAACAGACATATGAAAAAAGCTCAACATCTCTAGCAATCAGAGAAATGCAAATTAAAACTACTCTAAGGTTTCATCTCACGCCAGTCAGAAGGGCAATTATCAAGAATACAAACAACAATAAGTGTTGGCAAGGTTGTGGGGGAAAAGGCACGCTCATACATTCTGGTGTGACTGCAAATTGGTACAACTAGTCTGGAAAGCAGTATGGAGAGTCCTTAGAAAACTTAGAATGGAACCTCCATTTGACCCAGCTATCCCACTCTTTGGTCTATACCAGAAGACTTAAAAACAGCGTACTACAGTGCTGCAGCCACTTCAATGTTTATAGCAGCTCAATTCACAATAGCTAAACTGTGGAACCAATCTAGATGCCCTTCTATAGATGAATGGATAAAGAAACTGTGGTATATATATACAATGGAATATTACTCAGCAATAAAGGAGAATAAAATTATGGCATTTGCAGGTAAATGGAAGGAGTTGGAGAATATCATGCTAAGTGAAGTAAGCCAATCCCAAAATACCAAATGCCAACTGTTCTCTCTGATAAGTGCATGTTGATCCATAATGGGGGAGAGGACATGGGAAGAATGGAGGAACTTTAGTCAAAGCGGAGGGAGGAGGAGGGGCCATGGGGACCATAAAAATGGTGGAATGAGATGGATATCATTAGCCCTAGCTTCATGTATGACTGCATATATGATGTGATTCTACATCACATACAACCAGAGAAGTTGTGCTACTTCTGTGTACAATGAATCAAAATGCATTCTGCTATCATGTATACCTAAGTAGAATAAATAAATTTTAAAAAATGTGTAGCCCCAAATAACTGAAATATCGCAATTATTACTCTTTGATTCTGTGATTATCTATGACCTACATTTTGGAACTCTCCAAAATAATGAATATGTATATAGAGAAGATTGTATAAATATAATTAATAAACAATGATGGAAAATATTAGAATCCCTGGTCAAGTCTTCTCCTCCATGAAATAATTCACTAATGTTACAGATTTCTATTTTTAACACTATAACTTCTGATTCAAAAGAATAATGTGTTTGATCACTATATTTCTTTATTCAAATCAAGTAGAAGAACCTGATCACAGACAATAGCCTCTGTTTACTAGTGAATTCTCATATTTTTTTTTCTGTTACTGTCAGATTTAGAATTGTTTCAAATTTCTCTTTATTTATGGAGTCACAGAAATTTCTAGATGTGCAGTGATTGTTTTTTCAAATTTCTACTGAGAAATTAACAAATTGCTTTATTCTATGTGATATTTGCATTTATATTTTAGAATTTTCTTGCAGTTTTATTTCATCAGTTCTATATTATGTTTATAAACATATACATGTAATTATATATTTTTGTAACAAATAAATATGCATATTTATTTAACTATATTAACCATATGTGCCATTTGAGTATTATATGCATACATATGCATATGTGTATATATTTTTCCTTTGAAAAAAGAAATTACCATTTGGATTAGGACTCTTAGGACTCTACTTCAGCTCTTCATTCTGTGGCTGAATTTCCTTATATGTAATTTAAAATAATAATAAAATTAGTATTTTTGCCACTGATGATACACTTATTTTGCAGCAGGCACACACTTCTAAGAACTTTGAAGGTAATGTGAATCATTGTTGAGTTTTTGAGTTGTTTTCTAATTGAGAAAGGAAGCCCATAGTGGATGTTAAGCGGAGGACTGCAGCCATCCGCCTGTATTTTAATAAGGCACTGGCTGCTAGAGAACAAACTCACCATAGGAGAGCAAGAATAAAAGCAGAAGTCCAGTAGGTTAGGAAGCCCTTTCAGACAACGTTCACAAGGGATGGTGACTTAGCCCAGATGCTGCAGTGGAGATGGGGAACAGTTCAGATCTGGGACATATTGTGAAAATATTCTTTTTAAAAAATACAGTTAGAATATATGATATAAAACAGTAAAAAGTCTATGAAGGTTTCCTGGCTTCTGGATTAGAGATGAAAAGAATAGATTTAATATTTATTATCACGGGAGATTTCAAGAGAAAATCATTTCAGTCATAACATAAGAAGCTTAGTTACAGTAGTGGACAAACACTTAGAGTTTTGTTCTGGGCCTAAGGATTATATTTACCGGGTGACAGATTAATAGGAGAAGAACATTTGAATAATTTTTGCATGACATGGGAGTTATGGTAAGTTAGAAGAACCAAAGTATCAATTAAAATCAATTCTTCACTGAATTGGACCAAGAATTATAAATTGTGAAACTATGACAAGGTGGAGGGGCTTGTGTTGGGTCATTGATCATGGAGGAGTGACTAGGCTGATAAGGGTTAGTCATTTGTACATATTTCTCTTAGTCTTAAATCCTTGTCCCTGGTGAGAAGAATGTTTCTTTTCTCTTGATCCAGGGAGGGAGGGCATCTTCTGTTGTGGTAGGAAGGGGTGGTGGGGGGCATATCTTCAGTTTTCAGGAAGAAAAGGACCTGCTGTTTTTTGAGTGCCTTTAACATAAAATTATGTTCATGACAATGTATCACTTTGGGGTGACATGCTGCCACTTTTCATGGTAATGTTCTTTTGAGATAATAAAATTTTATTTACTAGAACATAAACATACACACACATATATAATATATATAATGTGTTAGTCAACTTTCCATTGCTGTGAGAAAATATCTGAGAAGATCAGTTTAGAGGAGGAAAGATTTATTATAGGTCAGGATTTCAGAGGTTTTACTCCATGGTCAGCTGGCTCCATTATTTCCAGGCCAGTGGCAAGGCAGAGCATTAGGATAGAAGGGCATGGAAGAGGAAAGATGTTCATCTCATGGTGATTGGGAAGAGGAGCTCAGGGACCAGATATAGTCCTTAAGGGCATACACCTATGTACATACTGCCTCCAACTTCATCCGTCCTCCTAATACAGTTTCTATGACCTCTCAAGAATCCATTCAAATTATGAATGTATCACTGAATTAATCTACTGATGAGGTTAGATTATACCATGATCAGTGGTTTTCTAAAGATCCTACCTCTGGATACTGGTGCATTAGTGAATCTGCTTTCAACACATGAGCCACTGGAGAACATTCCAGATCCAAACCATAATGCATAAAAATATATCTTTTAAAGTAGGTTAATGTTACCATTGTTTTTTATTGCAAAATTAAATTCTAAAAACTGCAATGATGTGATAATGGCATAGTTTTCAACATATACAGACATTGCTTGAAGGAATAAAAATCATTAGTGATTGTAACAAAGTAAGCAGAATGTAAAGGTCTTTTTTACCAAAAGAATGCATGCTTTTATAGCTTGCATTCAGCCAAGACTTTGCTAAAACTCAAGAAAATATATCCACTCCATCACATGGAGAAATATAGGTAGAAAAAACATATTTTACTAGACATTTTTTCCCAGAAAAAAAACTATTTGCTAAAATATGGGTCTGCAGAGAGGTACTATAAACTGAAATGTCTAAAATTTTAGAAATACATATTTCAAAGGATAAAATTTGAATGGTTACCGATTGAGAATGTGAAAATGTAGTATTATAGTCATTTAATTGCATTAGATGCTTGAAGTACAATACACACTCAAATGTGTTAAAGAGTGTAATTCATAATGAGGATTCAAAAGGGATCCATAAGCCAGGACAAGAAAGGAGTCCATCTGCAGAGACACTAGAACTTTCCTCATTGCACCTTCATTATTCCCTCTCTCTCACTGTAGATGCTTTTCTTCTCTTTCTGCATCATGGTGTAATAGTGGTCTTTAACTTCCTGTTTCATTACTCTTAGAGGTGGATGCTTCTGCCATCCTATTTGCAAATTATTACAAGAGAGGATATGATCAGCCCTGCTTCAGTCAAGGACCCATTCAGTTAGACCAGGCGGAGTGGCAGGCATACAGTGGGCACCAATGCTCACCCATGCACAGTGCCTGTGTCGTTCATAGGGAAGAATGTCCAACAGATCACACGCTTACAGCAGGAAGTGGAGGTCCTACAAAGACTAAGCCAAAAAGAGCCTGCAGCAGAAATGAAGGCAGTCAGCAGAAAACATGGAAGCAGGATTAAGAGAGAAGAAAAATCCAGACCATAACGAAAGAGGATATGTGTTCTTGGCTACTCAGGAATTCAATAGTGTTAAAATGGGAAGAATGGAACTAAGACATATATATACATACACATATATGTATATGTGTATATATATATATACACACATATATAAGTATGTATGTACATAGGAATTCATTATTTGTACATAATTATATGCATAATATATATTCATCTTTTTATTTATCATGTTTCTATTTCAAATGTGAAAATACATATTTAAGTTATGCTATCTCCTCAGGGACTAATTTCATTTTTACATTAAATAACCGAGTTAATTGCAGGGATTTAGATTAATGTCTGAATGTAATAGGACTAACTGATTCAAGAAGTCAAAGTGCTGAGATTTTGGAAAGACAAGGCAAGTATCACCAAGCAGGATAAAGCCTGATATGTCCTCTTTGATTTGAGAATGACTATCTGCAGGATTTGCATTTCCTTTAACAGGTGGCTTCTGCTCCTTATGGATGGTATTTTTACAAATATGAAGATTTGGGGTGGATTGAAAAGTGCCTAAATTCTTGTTCTTCAGATCCAAGAAATTACACCCAATTTCTCACTCACTGCTACTGACACCAACTGGTTTCCACTGATTTATTTTATTTTATTAATCTGTTGAAATCCTGACATCTGTCTTCAATTAGTAGGAAATCAAGAGGTTAAAAAATAGTTTTTTAAAATCTGGTTGGACTGGACACTATTCTGGTGTTTGTTCATGAGTGATAACCTGAACTCAAGATTGACTGAAATACAACTTAGAATATATCCATTGAAATAAATCATTCAAAAATATTTTAAACATGATCTGTTAAACTTCAGAAGAGTGAATATTTTGTTGAAGGTTATTTAAAAATGAGCAACTGGAGTACACATATGATTGACTTCTACTTTCTATAGAAAACGTCAATATAAATTTGCATTGATGATAATACAGCACATTTCACAGTTAAGCCTTTGTATCCTACTGGGTTCCCTGTGGACACGGTACTCATCCCTGTAGCCTATACATTTCCACAGACTGAACTGAGTACCAAAATACGAGCAATTAATTTTTGAGAAGTAAAAAGACTCATGTTTTGTTAAAAAATAGTCATTCTGAATCAAATCTGCATATTAACAGCTTTCATTATTATTACCATTCAAGCCTTATAGTATTCATTTCCAACTGCCTACAGCTCTTTCATGATCTAAAAAATGCAAAATTACTTTTGAGATTCTGTATGTGTCTGATTGCCTTGAAAAGTGCGAGGAATTCTTTAGAATATAAGGCATGAATCATTAAAGGATTTATTTTGCATCTTCTGCATTGAAAAGGTTTGGAATTGATTTTCAAATGTTGCAAAGCACACTAGTATCTCACGGGTTTTTACTCCCCAAACTCACATTCTCAATAGATGATTTTTCCCTCATAACGCTCTACCTGAGCATGAGGTATACAAAACAGGAGATGAAGCAAAATCCCCTTGGGCATGATTTTAAATTTCACTGGAAAGGATGCCAAAATTCATGTTTCAAAAACTAAATCGAAAGCTTATATATTTACTTTCATAGTATGTTAGCTTAGCACCTCTTCCAGTATCCACTTTTACCTGAATTTTCTCTATATTGCTATAAGTCTTGAATAACTATTTGTGGATTAGTACAATTAACTTCAAAATTCATATCTGTGCATGAATAATGAGCTTCTAGAAGTCAGGATCATTTATTATTTTTTAAATCTTGCAAGCACTGCACAGAGTATAACACATATGCTCTATGCCCAATAGATTTGTTTTATTGTTGTTGTTCTTGAAGGAATAAATACAATTGCATTAAAAATGACTTTTATGTCACATAATAAAGTGTTATTTGTAATATATGGAAGGTATTGTGATCCAAGATTTAAATATTCCACTTGGGATCTTCCACTTGGGGTTTGTCATAGAAAATTCCAAGTCAAGTAAAACTATCTAAAACTGTTCTATCATTAGCTTCTTTAAGTAACTTTTATTTGACATTGTTGAATATTAATTTGGTAAGACCTTCTTTTCACATTTCAAATAGACTTAGTCTATTAAATATACTATCACTTTCTTCTTTCACTATGTCTAAGTAAGAAAGTAACACGTGGAAAACATTGGTTGCAAACTAAATGGTATTTTAATGTACTGAGACAATAAAAAGAAACAGTTGCAATTCAGGCTCATAAATTTAAGTGTGAAACACTGGTACAGAGAATCTGACCTTCAGGACTGCTCTAGTCTTTCCAATTCTCTCAACTGAGAATCCCAACTGAGAAACAGGAAATGATGACAATTAGAAACGAGAGATAATAAACATTGACATCCAGCCCAATGTAAGGCAGGATGTCTCTTGTCAGCAAGCCCTGTGGAGTTGAACAGATGATCCCAGTTATCCAAGATGATTATTGACAAGATGAGAGCCAGCAAGATGTCTATTGGTCTAATGTGAAGGAGATTCTTCATTCACTCTTCTCCCCTATGACCTGAGATGGCAGGAAGACAGTGTGGCAATAACCAGCTACATGGATACAGTCCATATAGGGAAGGATGGACTTGCAAGAACAATATTTGCATACTGATATGTAAATTAATCAAGTTAAGAAACTCGGGTTTGGATTTACTGGGAAGACTCATGGGTGTGTACTCTGGGCACTACCATGGCTGTTGATGTTTTTCATTAATTCTTATTCTCTACAAAAGAGAAGGAAATTGGACTGGTGCACAAGGATACAGGAAAAAGAACATTGTACACCCCATACACAGAGGTTAGTTGGAAGAATGTAATTTTAGGAATAGATGTGCTCCTTAGAAGATGAATAATGAGTAAGAAAATAAAGCTGGACTCATGGAAATATACTACAGTCTGATAAAGAGGAAACCCTATCTTGAAAGTGAAAGGAAAAGTGTACCTCTTAAAAATGATTTATTGTAGTAATATTTTAGAAATCCATTTGGTATTTTAATAAGATTCAAGAAGGCTCAATGAATACTAGAAGAGACAGAAGGAAAGATCATCTTTGAGATAAAGAATAAAGACCACAAATCTTGCAAGTACAGAAACTAGCTGAAAAGGGTTTGGTTTTCAAATAGGATGCAAACATTGAAGTGTACAAGGAGAAGCTGTAAACAAACAAAATCATTCCCAGAGGAGGGGAGGAAAATCAAAGCTTAATCCAGGTGTTCAGGACCTGTCTGTTCTGTCACTGTGATGGAGCCACTCGGCCTTATTGCCATGGAGCAAATTCTGAACCCATAATTAGATAAGTTCCCCCAGGCCTGTGATTGACCTGCTTGTGCCGCATGGTCTGCCTGTTACCCTCAGTTGAGGTTGAGGTGAACGTGATTCTGAGGACAGCAAAAAGCTGTACGCAGTGACAAATTGTCTTAAAAGGTGTTGACGGAAATGAAAAATCAGTTGTTCTCGAACATCCCAAGCCCTTGACATCCTGGGGTAGAATTAGCCTCGCAGTCAGAACAGGCATGTGGAAAAGTAAAGTACGTACTGCTGAGAAATGGGTTTTTATAACAGTTCCAAATAACAAATAATATGAAAAATGGTGACTAAATGTCCATCCAAAGAACATAGATATCCCTGAGGAAGAAAGCACAATTAGAACTTTAGCAGCAATAAAATGTATGTATAGAGAAATTTCTTCTAAACTTCAATTTAAAAAATTAAAAATAATACAATGAAATTAGAGGCAAAATTAGTGAAATAAGCCTTGTGTCTAGGAACAAATGAAAATGTTTTGTCTTTTGATTTTAAACATAAAGTATAAATTAATAGCCATGTCAATTTAGGCAAGAAGAGAAATTAACATAGGAAATAATAAAAAGTCCCTATCCTAGGACTTCCCCATGCAAATCTAATGGTGAGAGTTAAACAGAGAAACACTACCTGAGTTTTAAAGACAAAGTTTGTAGCTCTCTGCTCATTCCAAGCATCTGCTCTTGTTAGCAACATTTGCATTGTACAATCCTAAAACAGGAAATACACATTGCAAACACAAAATGGGCATAAAACAGTCAATCAAATAAAACAGGATGACAGATGTAAAGCCAAAATATCAGTGCATCAATGAATATACATGCTTTAGCTTCTTTACTGAAAGGTAAGGACTCACAGATTGCATTAAAATTCTAAAGTAAAATACACATTTAACACTCTAGAACCAAAGAACTCAAAGTGTTGTGGTGAACAGATTAAAAGCTGAGCTGCTAGTGGCTTCGTTTGTCACCTAGTATGTCAGATAGTCTTCATCGGCAGTTGCATCCTGTGGAAGGATTACTGGCTTGTTTCATGGCAGGAAAAAAACTTCTGTGGAAAAACTGAGCTCTATATATGTACTATGACTTGAAATGCAATTAAATAAACTAATTAAAAAATTAATTAATTAATTTAAAAAAAACTTCTGTGTAGTAACTTCGATATTTTTCTCACCAGTCCTACCAAAGTCTGACTTTGATGCCTTTCCTCTAGGTTTCCATGGTCTCCTCCAATGCGTTCACCTAATACTTTTCATGCAGTCTTTTGTTTGATTTTGCAGTGAGGGCTAACTGGGGTGTCCCTCCTGTTCTTCCCTTGTATACAGGGGTGTTTTTACTCACAGCTATATTCCTGCAGTAGGACTACGCTCCTGGCTATGTCTGAGGAGAGTTCTCTGGAAACGTGTTGGTACCAAGAAAGTGATGTGTCTTCTTAGGGAAGCTGGGTCTGCGGAGCTTTGGTGGCTGCTGTTGCTCTTGTTGTTGTTATTTTTCTGCCCAATAAACTATGGAGGGAACATTAGAAAATCCAGAGACAAGGAAGTAACATGCAAAGAGAAGCAGAGACAGGGGCGAGGTGAGGTCTCTGGTGGTGTTCTTCTGATTCTCCTCTCTGCGTAGTTGTCTCATAGTTGTTAGATTTTTGGAGAACAACTGTACCTTCTAACGAATTCCCCTTTTCACTCAGTTGTTCCAAATTATTTCTTTTTTGTGTTCCTAAGTTACTGTTATACTATGTAAATCAAATTCAACATTTTTTAAAACGGACATATATTCTTGTATCTACTATTCCTTGAAATCAGCTCTGTGGAGAAAAGTTTTTACCTGTGTTTAAAGGATATTTATAGCAACTGATTACCTTTTTTAGTTACTGTTAGGGAATGAGAGGTCATACAGCTGTGTTAAGTAAGAAAATTCAGTGTCAGTGATGTTATTGGAGCATTCAGTCTTGTATAAAAATCAAATATCTAAAGCTAATATTAATATGAGCTTCCTTCTACCCACAGCTGAGTTTTGCTGCAGGCAGAAATCTATGATCACAGAATGAAATGAGAGTGGAGTCAAATTCTTAAATACTTCTTCACCTGGGATCTATTTCTTCCCCCTTCTTGTTCATCAAAGTGGTGACCATTCTAAAACTGGGCAGGAGAAGAATTCTGAACAGAGACACTATTCTTACGAGCCTGGCAGGATTCACTGTAATACTAACCGCAATTGACAGATAAAGTTGCTTGTCCATTGAACACTGTTGTGGGTTACTTAGAGATTTTACTCTCTAAATCTTTCATCAGTAGTTTCCAAAATGCCACCACTTGCTCCCTTTGTTCACTTCTAGGTGTGTAGGTAGGACTTGAAGTCTTTCTTCTGAGCTGTATTTCCCCAGGCTGACATGAATCCCAACAACCCATGCATGCCATCTCATGTTCCTAAAAAATGCATAGGCTTCTTCTGCCTGGACAAATAAGCACACTGATTCTGACAAAGTCCCCTGTCCATAGTGTTACTGTCATCTCAGCTACTCAGTCAATACTGATCACTTTAAACTTTCCAGCCTGTTCCACCATGTTCTCCAAGGCTTCACACATGGATTCCATCCAAACTCTTTCTGCTTTGCTTAGTATTAGAACTAGGCATATTGCCCTGGAAGCTTTCCTGGTGGGGAGACGGTTGGAACTCACAAGACAGCTTCTTCCACAAAAATTCCTCTCCAAAAAATATTGCTCTAATTCCTCTGGTTTATATAAAATAAAGGAAAGTGAGGGGCTGGGGTAGAGCACTTGTCTAGCATGTGTGAGGCACTGGGTTTGATTCTCAGCACCATATTAAATAAATAAAAATAAATATTCATTCATAACTAATATATATATATTAATAAATAAATAAGGAAGGTGAGTTATTTAATAATTACAGTTTACTTCTTTCCATATTTTTTATGCATGTCCAATGTGGAAGGATATTCCCCCTAATTTTGGAATATAAGTCCAACACCAAAAATCTATTTGAAAGTTCATAATTTTTACCACAAAAATAATTTTATTCAATATTTATTTATAATCTATAAGGGGAGGACCAAAATCTTTGAATTAATTTGCATAGTTCAGCAACTGTAGCATATATCACACATTTATTAAAGCTAATTAAAATATTTTTTAAAGGAAGATTGAGAAGGGGTGAAATTTCAATGTAAAAATTTGGGCAGATGATTGAAAAATAGTTGACACTGAGAACATATAATTGCCAAAATAAAATCCATCCATGTCTAGGGAGAAGAATTAAAGGAAAGGATTTGAAGACGGGCCCTCAGATGACAACAGTAAAAAGGATTACTAATTTTGAGTCATCTTTGAGAAACACTATTCTATAGTGGGTTTTCTATGGATTTTAGAGAACCAACTGAAGACAGAATTACAAAGGAATATTGACTTTAGGATATCTGATATTAATTTAGGTCATTTATTCACGATAATGCAGTAACTTTGGGGAGCATCATAAGACGAAGTTCTCAAAAGCGGAGGGGGAAGTAATGGTAGCAAATGGTGCCATCACTAATGGGCAAAGTCTTCTGCTTCTCTTTTTCATAAAAATTGAAAAGAGAACTTGCACATTCACGGTATGTTTATCTGATATTTTGGGTGCTCACATTTTCAATGCTTTGTAACTGGTCTTCTACCTATAGTTTTATTTTTCCTTCTTTTTCTTTCTTTCTTTTTTCCTTGAGAGAACATAGATTTATGTGCAAGAATGATGTCTGCCACCACCATGATAGGAGATCTTGGAATTGAAGTGTTGCTCCTTTCCTCTTCCTGTTGGTTTTGTGACTAAATTTTAGAAACACTAGACCTGCTTGTTAGCACTGTACTCTTTCACAAGGGCTTTCCAGGCTTCTCTCTGCTGATCTGCGACTTGAGTTCTATGTTGCCGTGATGCTCCAGCAAATAAAACCCATCTGACCAACAGATTAAACTTCCTATTGTTCTTTCTACCAACTCTGAACTTCAGGTAACATTTGGTTCACAGTCTGAGAATAGATGCAAGAACAATCCTCCAGCAGCATTTGTCATTTTCTTCTTTGACAAGTCAGAAGCAGTCTACTCCACTACTAACTCAACCCCTAAGTAGATCAGAAAAATGAAAAGTGATCACATATGATACAAGGTTGTGATCCATGATAGAAATCAAGTAGTTCTTTGGAAAAAAAAATATTTATCTGTCTCATTTGCTCTAATGCCATGCAGTATGATAGAAACTTCATGCAATCATTTCTTTAAACTTGATAATAACCCTGTGAGTTATATATATTTAATGAGTAAACTATGCTTAGAGAATTAAAATATCAATAAAGATTATTCAACTATTAATTAATATACTAAAAAATCCATACCAGTATCTTTTTAACTTCAAACACATGAATGTGCCTCTTTGATGAAGGAGTCGAATAAACTTATTTTAGGCTACAGTTTCCTGAATGTACCAATTTCATGTGACTGGATTTTGATATATATGTTTATTAGATATCTAGCAGAGACTAAAAGGAAATATTTGATGCATAAAGCACTTCAGTGTTTTTTGATGTTTACTTATATTAATTAAATCAAATTTAAAAATGTGTCTTATTTAAATGAGGGATAAAAATTAGAACATGTCTAAGAAGAGATAATTACTAGCACCTCAAACTTTTTAGTGCTATTAATAATTTGATTGCTTATGTGTCCATTAAAAATGACAAGAAAATGCATACAGTTATGACTAGTTTAGTAGTACTCCTCAAATTACTCTTTTCTAATTTCACTAGACAAATAAACAAATAAGCTCTTTTTTTTTTTGGTACCGGGGATTGAACTCAGAGGTACTTGACCATGAGCCACATCCCCAGCCCTATTTTGTATTTTATGTAGAGCCAGTGTCTCACTGAGTTGCTTAGCACTTCGCTTTTGCTAAGGCTGGCTTTGAACTTGAGATTCTCCTGTCTCAGTCTCCCAAAGTGCTGGGATTACAGGCTTGCACCACCACACTCGGCTCAAATAAACTCCTTTAACCAAGCATATTTCATTAATATAGTGCTATAGATACCTCATGGTTGCTAGTATTTAAAAGTACTAATTTTATATGGACACAAATCATGATAGCCAACTTATTTATTTTTGAATGAGTGTTTCTGATCATCAATTGATTTAATTCTTATTTAAATTTTATTAAGAAATTAACCACTCAGAAAACAATACACTGTTATTCCTTAAAAAGCATTGTATATCTATAACTTAGATTTATTATCCACTAATTTTTATATAGTTGAGTAGTTATATTGGCAAAAGTTTGTGCCATAGGTTAGACTGCAGCAAGGAGTGAGAAAAGTTAATGAAATTACTTTCATGCTTTCATTTGGTTTATGCTCTGGTGGAGGGAGGTAAATTTGAGAGAGACACTACATGATAGAGAATGCTCTCTGATAGCATATTAAAGAGGAATCTAGTCAAGATTGTCAAGATTTTAGAAAACACTTTGAGGAAGTGTTAGGATGAAGTCTACAGGATGGAGCACAGCATACTTATTAAGGAAAAGGAGGTGGAGAGACCATTCCAGAGAGGGAACGACATCCATGAAGGAAGAAAGGAAGGAAAGTCCATGAAATAGGGAAAAATTGGGACCAGTCTGTCCTGCGCCTGGAGAGAAGATGCTCCAGGGACCATAAGGCCTAGAGGTTCTGTGAAGATTTTCATCCCACACATCATGTTGAAAACCTTCCTGATCTAAGATTAAACTTGTTACATTTTTGAAAGTCATGTATGTAGAGCTACATTTGACAGAAGGAGGTATTGATAAGCTGTTGTAGTAAGTGAGACTAAAGAGGCAGGTGATGTTGTCAAAGCTAATGAGAGCAGACTTGGAGAGATGGAGAAGGATTTAAGAACTATTCAAGATGCAAACAGACTAAGTTACGGATTGTGTATTCATAATGGTATTTTGTAAATTGCCATAATAAATGCAAAGAAGAAAATTTTATCACTCTGCGTGCTGTGTGTGTGTGTGTGTGTGCACGTTGCTAGGGATGTATCCCAGAGCCTTGCATATTTTAGGCAAGTACTCTAGCATTGAACTCTACATGTGTTTTTGCACTCAAAATGATGTGATGAATTTTATATCATAAGATATCCACCTTAAAATCAATTTAGCTAAGCAAAAAGCTATGATACCTGAAAATATGTTCAGGTAGCTTTAGCCATTTACATTGACTAGTTCTACCACTCCTGGATTCTGAAGGAAATAACGTTCTATTTTCAAGGTGGAAATGGGGAGGGGAGGAGGTGGATATCCTTTTAGGAAATGTTGCACTTTGGACAGAAAGAAGGAGGAAATACTTGACATATGTGAGGATATAGAGTATGAATTTAATCATAGACTACAGTTACATATTTTATTTTGAAAGAAATTTTACAGGAGAAATGAAGAGAAATGATCAAAAAAATTTTAAAAGATGGCACTGAGAGTAATTCAGGGTATGATTGCCTGTCTTGATGATTGTGCCCACCTTGGATGTTAATAAGGAAGCCAACAGTGTGGATTAAGTCTCATTAATCACTTGGATATGTGGATACAGGCTCTTGATTCCAACGATACCCAGGGCACAGTTCTGTCCTATAAGATAGACTTGCATGCATGTTTTTGGCGAAATGATCCATTACTTTGTGTTTAGCTGGTGTCTGGAGGTAAAATAAGTAGCTTGAACTATAGGGCAAGCAAGATGGAGCCACATGGACTACTTAGGAGGATGTTTCAAGACATCGATGCTCTTCGTGTGGTGGGTTAGGCCTATCAAAAGAGTACAAACTCAGATACACATCTTGAGTTGATTTCTTCGAGCAAAGATTGAGATTTTGTTTCTTGTGGCATTGCTATATGATTTTGGACAAATGAGTGGTGGCTTTCATTCTTTTTAGGACTCACTATTCCAATTCAGTTGTCTAATATTATGCCCCATTTTTCAAAGGAACCAGAAATTTATTGAAATTACTGATTTTTTGAAAACTGAAAGATGAAATAAACCCTATTAGCCATTCATTAAATGAAGAACTATTTTTATTAAATTAAAATACTCATATTTTAAGAAATATAAATATGTTATGGAGTAGAATGCATTCACTCCATAAGACATAACACTTATTGTACATATTGTGCTTAAAATAGAATGTTTTCCTTCCACAATACCATTGTGAATGTTTTAATGGGGAATTAGGTAAAGGAATCTTAGATGGAATTTTACAAATACAAACTTTGTCATTTGGGCTACCCTGGTTTGATAATGGTTGATATATCTATATAATTTCCTTAAATACTATTTAAATGACTTTTTCTCTCATAGTGCATCTTCCTTATCCTCCTTCCCCACACCAAAAACTACAAACATATCTGAAAGGAAAGGAATGATAAAGAAATAAAAGGAAAGATAACAGAAACAGATAAAACAAGAGCAGAAAATGCATGCTTCAAGACAGTGAGTCCAAATGGGCACAGGATGAAGTCAGCACGTTTCCATGCAGGCAAAAAGCACTGTTGTGGTTTCAAAATCCCTCAAGGTTTATGTGTCGAAAACAATCTCCAAATCCATATGTCAATAATATTTGGAGATGGCACTTTTAGGAGATAACTAGGCATACGTGAGGTCAAGAGAATGGGACCCCCATGCTGGCGTTAGTGGCTTTATGAGAAAGAGAGACCCCAGCTGGCATGCTTGCTCCATCTCGCCATGTGATGCCATCCACCACTTTAGGATGCAGCAGGAAGGCTTTCACCAGATACATGCTCTTGGACTTCCCAACTTTCAGAAGAGTGAGCCAAATAAACTCATATTCTTTATAAATTACCTGGGATCAGGTATTTTCTTTTAGCAACAGAAAATGGATTAAGGCAAGCACTAAGGGTCTTCTTAGACCTTCTGGGGCATTTCAGTACTAATAAAATCTAACTACATCTGATGCTTTACAAACCTTTTAAATACCTTGTAGAAGCCAATTTCAATTATCATGATTTTGGCAGAGGGGCAGGCTTGCCTTCCCTGCACCCTAGAGCCAACCTGTCTGCTCCTCTGAGTAATCATGAAAGAAATGCAACTGATCAGTATGTGGGCTCTGACTTGATCGTTCACCTGTCCCCTGGCATGACTTTCTGAAATTTTGCTCTCATACTTTCATCCTGCAGGTATTGTCCAAACAAAATACGTGTAATTTGACACCTGTACCTGTTAGTCTGTTCCTTCTGATACAATACCAGATCACAACAACTGTGTGAAAGAGAAGGAATGTTTGTACTTTCCTGGTGCAATGTGCAATACGGACATCTACTGTACAACTCCCGTGAAATATTGGTAAGAGTCTTCTTTACTATGTTGTTGGTTTCCTATACTTCATCTACTGTCTGAAGCCTAGTTACTGCTCACTGTTGTTTCTTAAAAGCAAAAGAGGAATAAGTTTTTTTCTGAGGTTCATTTCTAGAAAAGGGAAGAATGGTTCATTATCCTTAATAATATTTAGTGCTACTGTTTCTTCTATTCCCAAGTCTCTCTCTCTCATCTTCAGTCAAATGGGTTTTCAACATAATCAAAACAAAAGAGAGCAGTGATCATAATTAGATTTCTTCATTAGTTGGTTTATTGCTTAAACACAACATATTTAAGTTTATATCCACAGCATTTTAACTCAGAAGTTAAACAATTCTCACGTATGTTCTCAGAACCCTCTCTGACTCCTTCCATTGGCCTCATGCCTCATAACAAAAATGAGAGGTGATAGACAAAGGGGATAGTATTGGAAAAAAGAAACGGTCAGTTTATACATCCCTAGATTATCATACTATAACTGCATTTATTTTTCAGTGGAAATAGAACATGTGTAAATGCATATTTTCACAGGCTGCTTTCTGGCAATGATTGATACAGCAATAGGAATTAATAAAACTCACCAAAAGATGAGTGCATGTCAAACATTTTGAGGCCAAGGAGAGTAGTATTTGTATTTCTCAGATAAATTCTTAAATGGAATTATGCTAACTACTTTTGGCAAAAGATTCTGTCTTGGCTGGAGGAAACCCTAAAGGAAACATGGATTTGTGTGCCTGTGAGTACCCAGCAAGGACTCTGTGAGGAAGCTGATAAGCATCTCTGAACACAGCCTGGGCTGGAGAGGAAGGTCAGAGAAGAGGATAATAGTCATGATAGCTCCTCAGACTTCTCATAGGACAGCAGGGCCCCTCAGTCTCAAGAGGACAATTTTGTGTGGAGCCTGCTTAACACATCTGTCAGTTTTAGCTTCAAGCCCAAATACACATGCCTCAGGTAAACTTTGAACATACAATTCTATGTAATTTTTAATTTTATTCCAGTTAGTATTTTATGCCCTACTTTATTCTCTTTTATTATTTGAATTCATTAAAATTTTTTTGCATATTTATCTTTTCTTTTTAATCTTTCAGTCCTTTTGTTTTTATAATCTCACAGTTAATTGTTTTTAGATGATGTATCTTTTTTTACTCTTATACAAGACTTCTTTTATCTCATGTGTACTTTGTTCTTGTATTACTTATTTACCTAGTTTCTTCTTATCTCCTTAGGCTTTGTTTTAATTATTTCCTTTTTATGTTATCTATTTTTCATTTTAGTTTTTAATTTTTTATTATCTTTTCTCTTTCTTATCTTCATTTTTAGTGTATTTTAATGGAACAAGTGGAGGGTACTAAACTGCATGGGAAGAGAAGCCAGCAGCATCTCAGCAAAAAAGCCCCAGGACTCTCTTCCTTTCTCCCATGCCCATTTGGTTTCCCTGTACAGGGGAGGATCGTCCTGTCTCTAAACACTCCTATGGCTAAATTCTCAATTCAGAAAGTTGGTGTTGTACAGTAGTCAAGGGCAGAATCTTGAGAACACAACAGACCTCGATTCACAGTACAACTGTACTTTTGAGATTGATTCCTAGTTTTGAGCTCTTGAAGCTTTCTCCTTCATAGTAATGGCTTTCAAATGGTGTGTGGATCAATTCATGTGAAATATATTTATTTACTTACCCTTAACCCACTAATAGAAGGACGGGAATATGATTTGTGTTTCAGGAAGTGTGACACCCATTCTTTCTCCTTTACCTCCTAAAAATTACACCTATCTCAATTAAGCAACTGACATTTACCTCTCACTCTCATTTATGAACCAAATGAAAATCATACCATTATCATTAATCTTGCCAATGTTTTTTATCTTCAGACTCCTACATCTTTTTCTTCACTTTGCCAAGGGAGACACTTGTCATTCAAGTGAGGTTTGAAACCCTAAATTTCTTTTAAAGTAGCCTCAAGTAGCTAAAATGTTATGTTTAGGCTAACTCCTTCACTCTTGTGTTGCCTTCTTAAATTTCCCACTGATTCCATGATGGCACTGGATAGCCGGATTTCAAAGACAGATTTTAACACTGTTCCGCATTAACTGTATTTTTCAGTAGGTCTCAGATTTCTCTTTGTAAAGTTGCTGAATGAAATATTGGAATCCTAATTTTAATTTTATAATCATGTATAATTTTAGGAGTTGTCTTTTCAGATTTCATGCCCCTTCTAATTTGAGCAATATCATTTTTTAGGATAACAAATAATATCATATGTGAGCTTCATATCGCCCTCCCATGAAAGTAGTGTCTATATGAGATTTATTAGTATTGATTAGTATTGATTGATTTATTACTATTGATTATTAGAATCACGCGAGTTCTCAGAAGAGGAAAACAGTCAATAAAAATATACATGGAAAAATTACTTTCAATTTTTAAAAGTACTTATTCTCAGTATGAGCTTATTTCAACTAATTATTTCGATTAAAATGGAGTTTATATCTTAAAGTCTTTTACTTCAAAATAAACTTTGTTGTTAAAATACAATTCCCTAGAAAAGGTGGTAAGCGATTTCTATGAAACTTTGAGAAATCTATCATTTATTAAGTTCAGTAGATAATTTGGTTACACAGATCATACGCTATTAATTGACTTATATACTAAACTCTACAAATTTTTTCAACTGAAGTTTTTTTTTTTTACGTTGTTAATTAATTTCTGAGTGTAATTTCACCATTTTTCAAGCAATTATAATGTACCTGTGAAACAGACTTTGGGTTTTTTATATAAGCATGATATCCATTTGGTTTTCCTCTAGCTGCCAAAATATAGAGGAAATATATTCATATAAACATATGGATAGTAAAATTTGGATATCATATAACATGCTCTATGAATAAAGTACATTTTCCAATGAGTCATGGTCAGGGTTTTGTATAAAGCAGAGTTCAGGCTTTTAGATGTCACGTCAAATCCAGTTCTTATCTCCTATGTCTTAGTCTCAGACACTGCACAGAATTTTTGATAGTCGAATGTCATAGATACAGGCAGCTAACTGCTTTCTAAATGTGTTTGTCATCCTTCATTAGATTTTTAAAAAATTTATTGTAATATGTTTTCCTCTTTGTCCTTTGACTTCTCAACATTCAAAACAATTCAAAACAATTATTTCTGCATCAGTAGCACTATTTCCTGTCACCTGGCTTGTCATTTACAGACTACTGTACATGACAACTTTTCAAGGATACATGCTAGCACATTTTTGAGACCTTCGAATTAAAGCTTTGAAATTGCTTGGTCTTCTGGAGCAGATTATTCTGTAAATATTAGAGGAAAATATAGTTGTGCATTTTCATGAGCTGCATTTCACATAAAAACAGTATTAAAATTTTGTTTCCTTTTAATATACCATATTATGCCAACATGATGAATTAACTTTCTTCAGATACTTATTTTCTAAGTATATTCCTTGAGCTTAATATGTTCCCCTCAATTGATTAAATGAAATAAGAATGGGGTTCAAAAAACAACAAGTGTTTCCAGGTGCGACTCTGCTTAGTGTGGTCGACTACTATAATTGCCCAGCAGTGGAACAACTTCGAAACTTTGGATGTTTTACTGCAACTATTAAACCCAGATGCCTCAGCAATCAGATCTCTTTGTGCATTCTTGAGTTATCAGTTGTTAGTAGGTAAATTACATGTGGAAAAAAACTCTCTAACAACGATCTTTTATAATAACATTATTTTTAATATGTAATCATACAGTTGACTAAAAAGTGAGATTAATTTAGCCACTGGTAAGTTTTGCAAACAAAACTCAAACAAATGAGATTTATTAGCATTTCAAAATAACTCACTAAATTATTCATATTTAGGAATTCAATCATTAGTAATACTCATATTTAAGAATGTGACTTAATAATATACCTATTTTTGTCTCTAAATCTTAATTTCATATCAAAATTTGAGAAGTAGCTGGGTGCGGTGGCTCAAGCCTGTAATCCCAGCACTTAGGGAGGCTGAGACAGGAGAATCCCAAATTCAAAGCCAGCCTCAGCAACGGCGAGGCGCTAAGCAACTCAGTGAGACCCTGTCTGTACATAAAACACAAAATAGGGCTGGGGATGTGGCTCAGTGGTCGAGTGCCCCTGAGTTCAATCCCCAGTACCAAAAAAAAAAAAAAAAAAAATTTTGAGAAGTGAAAAGGGACCATGTAATAAAAAAATAATACTCATTAAATGTAATTTTCTCATAAAATCATTTGCCTTTTATATTTTCTTTGAGTCAGAAGAACTATGTTTATTGTGTTAAAATGATTAATTTACTAATAACATGATCTCATTTACCCTTATTCAAGCAGATCCTGACCATGGAATTATTCAATAAAATTATGTCAACTTGAGTGACTGAAATCTAACCATACAGATGCAATTATTTAAGAATTTTGAAACATAGGCATAAGGCAGTTGATTACTATCCTCTTTAACAAAAAAGAAAAACCTTACCTGTCATTGTTTTTGTGTGTGTAGTATTCAAGTACTTCTATTCTGATTTTTGAGGATGACTCAATTTGTTTCCTCCCTTTTTATTTCTCTAGACATTTGGAAAGCTCTTGCCACTTAGATTTCTTTGAATTTCACATTGATAAACATCTGCCCCACTTTACTTAAGTCTTGAGGCTGCTTACCCTTTCACTTTCTGTTTCCTGTTTTCCTCTATCTATCCTGTCTGGCACTGGGAACATATAGTTTTTATTTTCTTTGTTTTTTTTTTAAGAGACGTGGTTTTATTAGCTAAGACTGAATGTGTCTGTAAACACATAGAAATGACAGCTTTAACTAGTGATTTTGTTATTTGCATTGAAGGTGTGTAGAGGTATCCAGATTGTGTCTGGAATAGCAGCAGTAAATTATTACTGGGAAACCAGTTTTTTCTCTTTTCATGTAGTCACATTTGGGCATATGGCTCGCAACTCAAGCTCAGTGTAGCTGGTAGTTGGTTGTCTCACCTACGGCATCAAATTTAAATTTTAGTTAAGAAGGAATAAGGCGAGTGACAAAAATCACAGTCTCCTCATTTAAAGAATATAAAGGGGGGTGGGGGAGGGATTCTGTTTACATGTATTTGGCCCAAATTGTTCAAATGACCACTTTAATTGCAATAGAGATGGGAAAACACACATTTTTAAAGAAGCACCTTAAATGGCATCCAGAACAGAATCATATTTCTGTTAAGAAGGAAGGAGAGAAATGGAAATGCCATAGGTCATAGTAAGGCATTTTTAAATAATTTGGCTTTTTGTAACGTGTAACCATGCACAGAGTGTTTTGGTAATCCCAGAATCAACAGTATTGTTTTTTTTCTTTCAGTTACTCTGAGATTTAGAAGGCTCAATATTTCTGAAAACAGATCAAAACAAAACAAAAACCTGCAATGGAACAAAATTGCTGTTCTTAGCTACTTAGAGATTTGGAAGTCAGTCATGTGCCCAAGGTGTCCCTAGAGAGGTAATGGCTATAACCGTGACCAAGTCCATGGTAAATTCTTGTAATAGTATAATTGCCTCCAGAACTTTCAATGGTCTAGCACATTTTCTTTAGAGGTTCATTTTAAGTAAATAAACCAATAATACAATTGCATAAAGTGAGTTATGTCAGTACTAGATTCTATGTAATAGCTCCTTTTCCTAAACTACAGGTAGATTTGAGGAATTAGTCTGCGATTTTACAACAGAGTAGAACAAACTATCAAGTGTGGAGTGTGAAATAGTCCCAGGCTAATGTCTCACATATTTGTAAAACTGAGTTAAAAACATGATATTTTATAAGATCATATGAAGATTATGCATGTACTGCATGGCTCCTACTCCGGTTCTTTTTTTTTTTTCCTTACCAAATTAGAGTTGTAGATTAGATTATAATAGAATTTCATTGTCTTTATTTTGATAAGGATTGCTCTAAGAAATTGTTTTACAGAATCCCTTTATGTTGATCTGCTCTTGAAGACAGTGTATTAGACCTTTTCGGGATTCCAAAAGCCTTGAGTGACATATATTTTGAGAAAGGAATCAGTTCCCAGTTCTGTGGTATTAAACCAAGAGAAATCAAAAGGCAACATTTAGAAGAGAAAATTTCATCAATAAGCAGGATGACATTATCAAAGTGTCCATCCTTACAGGTCAGGACAAGGGGGAAAGCTCCAGAATGATATGATGAAACCACACTATGAAAGTCTCTCCTTTATGAAAGAATAAAGCCAGATACCATGAAACATTAGAATATGAAGGTAGACATTATTTTGTAAGTACATTGAGGTTTATCTTGTAAAACAACATGACTGAGTTATAACCTGGCATGGAAAATTATTGAATTATATGTAAAAAGTGTTTATAGGTATTATGAACATCACCATTTAATTCAAAGTAAAATTTATCAATGACTATTTCCTTCTAACTGCCTAAAGCCAACATGGCATTGCAGTGAAGTCAGTCCATCAGGAGGAAGACCATGGACCAGATAATTCTTTTGGCAATCCACCATATTTTCTCTTTTAGATATGAAAAAAAAAATCTTTAAAATGCAGTGAAAGCAGTGTTTTTAAAGAAACAAGTGGAGGTGAAGCATATCACTCCTTACCTATGTTATTTCTACAAGCAGCAGTGACTCCTCCAAGTTCTCTTTTTTTTTTTTTTTTTTGCTGGCTGAATTCAGAACACTCCAAGGTATACGGAAACAATGAAGCCACAAAAATTGGAAGGGACTTGAGTCCCAGAATGACTGTAGGGTGGAAACTAGAGCAGAATATAACTTTAAATCATTTTATGTTGCTGTTCTGAAGTTTTGAAGCAAATTGATCCATAAATTAATCCAAGCTGGGCCTTATCATCTATGTTGTAATTCACTTTTTGGGTGTATGTGAAATGGGGAATACAGAAAGGAAACAGAAAGATTTTTGTGAAATATCTATGTGCTATTCATGTGGGAAAAAATTTGATGTTCAATATTTCTCTAAAATACCAAGACAATTTTACGTTTTTCTTAATGAAATAAGGTATTTAAGACATCTAATCAATGTCTATGCCCACAGCTTTCCTCTTTTGTTACTGCTGTTAAAATTCTGAGATTCTTTTCTTAGTTATAGATCGTTATTACTAAATTAATACATATTTCCTGTAATTGGTTATATTTCATTTTTAGCTTTTTGTTCCGACTATATATTTATTTTACTAGTTTTGGTGTTCATTTTGCTTTATCTGCTAGTTTTTCAGCTCCCTAGTTTGTCTTAGCATGCACTTTAGTATAGTAGTGAATCAAACTAAAAGATTTAACATACATATCTAAGTCATTCACCCATAATGGAATCGCTGTGTTATCTATAAGTTTGCTTCTCCTTTTTTTTTTTTTGTTTGTTGTGGTTTTGTAGTTCTGGGAATTGAACTAAGGGGCTTGGCACATGCTAGGCAAGTTCTCAATCACTGAGCTATATCCCTAGCCCCTGGCTTCTCCCTTTTATACTCTTTGTTAATAAGGATACAGTATACTTGCCCAGCCTATCTTGATGAGTCTGACCTCCATCCTAGCTCTCCATACACAAGTTCTATTGATTCTCTGTGTAAAATATCTTAGAATTCTACCCCTTCTGTCTAAGCTGACTTCCACTTCCAACAAAGACTTCATTTCTTCACTCCTAACTATTTCTTATTCACCTAACTGATATTACCAATCACATCTCCTGAACTCCCTTCCTCAAATTTTTCTCCCAACTATCACCAGAAACTCTGTAACCTACTTACATGTTGACTATATAGCTCCTCTCTGCTATATTATTCTGCTATTCTGCTATTCTCCTCTCTGCTAACTATTCATCAGTTATTCTCTTTTCCTTGCTGGAAAAAGTTAAAAAAAAAAAACAAATCAAAAAACATCCAGACCTACTAGGATGGTATAAATGCACTTCATGTCCCAATTCCTGCTTATCTTTGTCTATAGTCTCAACAGTGTCAATCCCTTCCATAGCTCCTGCCTGCAGTATGTGTCCTTAATTCTAGCAACATTCAGTATGGCTGATGCCACTTGTATGCCTTTGTGTATAATCTCTTGCATAGGGTAGTAGAATTTGAATTGTTTCTATTCCTTCTAAATATTATAGCCTTTGGTTTTAGTTCCTAATTGTTTAACACATATGCTTTGTAGTTTCTCATAAATATTACAGTAACATAAAGGTAGTAACAACTACCTTCCAGCCTTATTATATTCATGCATGAAATTGCAATTAAATATTCCCACAAATATTTGCTAACTCATAATAGCTGTTTTTAACTTTATTTTTTCTCTACTTTCCTAGATAATAAACCCCAATTTTCCTCATAGAATGAATAAAACATTGCCCACCTACTAAATAAACCCCTCCTCCACATACTTACCACTGTCATTTCCTGCCTTGTGTTTCCATGTCATTTGGTCCTATGACATTTTCTTGGAATTATTATTTGATTATATAGTTGTCTGTCTTTAAGTTGTGACTTCCTTAAATAAAATGACTCTATCTCACTCATTCTCTTTCTTCATCATCTAGTATAGTGTATGTTTTTTAAAAAAAACAACAAAAATGCACTCACTAAATCATTGATTACTTTTAGAAATAAGCACATATTAAGAAAATGAAGTAGATCATATTTTTCAATATCTTTCATAATCTTCAAATTATTGGCAAATTGAGATTACTGTTAGTACTGCTTATTCACATAAATAGCTTTTCTTGTTGACATTTGATAAATCATGCCATAAAAATTATTTAGAAATACAGAAACTTTGTTGAATAATTCATTTTGGCTTCTTCACCTCTCAAAAGCTAATTGGCTAATTTCAGTGAACTTTGTGCATTTTTCTAGTTGATTTCATAATCAATTCAACAAATAGTGGCAACTATGTGTAAGGTAATGTGGTTATTTAATTCAAGTTAATTTTTAGCTTACATTAATTTTATGTTCATTCAGAATATGATGGTAGCAAAGAAAGAAGTCCTTGTGATATGTTATTATGCAGGTTTAATCCAACAAATATTTACTAAGCACCTACCGTCTGGTAGCACCTATGCTAAGTGAGGGGAATTAAATAGTTGACTGGAACTTTTTCCTTGCCCTTGAGAAAGTTACAGTGTTCTATGAAGCCTGTTTCATTTAAGTAAGTTTTGAAACATTTAATGATGATTCATGCCATGTTGCCTTTTTCTTTCAACTAATTTTAATGTTAAGTCCAGTTTTAAAGTTTTTATAATTACATAGAAATACTTGATGAATTATTTCAAAAGAATAGGAAAATGAGAATAAGTAGAATTTATTCAGCATTTGACATGTGTGGACTACTCTGCTGGGCAGTTTGATATATTATCACATTTGAATCTCAAAACAACTCTACTGGGCCAATACTATGGCTGTCCCCATTTTCATGACAGGAAAGTGTGCCCTTAAAACGTTTGGTGACTTGTGCACCATTTTAAGGAGGTATTTGGGATTCAAATTCCATGAAAATGGAAAGCCTAGGTATTTTCATAGCACTGAACAGCCTCAATAGAAAAATCTGGTATTAACTATTTGCTATGTAATAACTCTGGGTAGCAAATAACCACCAAACTGGTGGTGAATGACAGTAAGTGTTTACTTTGGCTCCCCAGTCTGTGTATCAGAAGACTGGTTCTGATGATTAGAGCTATCTCTGAGGGCTGCCCAGTGCACCTGCTGTGTGGTGATCAGCTGCCCCCATGCTTTCTTACATGCCTGGTGATATTGGCCTGGATCAATTCTTATATATGTGTCCCCTTCTCAGAGGTGAGTGTAAGTGAATCTTTGTGTCAAGGCTGAGGACGAAAACAATGAGTGTGGATATTCGTAGTGTCTTAAGTGAACGAGGCTCAAAACTGACACACTGTCGCTCCCACCACATCATGTCGGCAAAAGCAAATGTCAAGTCCACTTGAGATTCTTAGGGCAGGGAAATAAATTCTACCATTTTAGGAGAAGAGCTACAAAGTCAAATTTCAAAGATTGTGGGGCCAGGGAAGGATAGAGAACTGTGGTCATTCTTGTTATCAATTTTGCACAGTCCACGCACTGGCCAGAATACTCACTTTTCTCAAAATGCAATATACGTTCACCCCTTTAAAACCATAAATTCTCGTTGTATCACATCATCACATCCAGAGTACATAGACTCATGACCTATATTGGATCTGGATATTTATGCTTGGATGAACTTCTTATCCTGAAGAATTATGAAGTAAAAAAAAAACAAACTTATTTGCACCCCAACCCCTTCCCAATCCCTGGCATATAGTGATGAGCTTGGGCAGATTAACAACTTTAGTATTTCCTAACTAGGCTCCGGTTGTGCAACTGGGAACGTCTCTCTAGTTCATGTTCTCCATTTAGTCCATAGAATTTCTTTTTTTCTTTTTCTTTTTGTTGTTTTTGTTTGCAATTCCATTGTTCTATTTGGACTTTCTGATGAGAGCATGAAATATGTGACCTTTGAGCTACTTCTGTTCTCTTGAATTTCTGTAATTTAATCACAACTTCTTGTCTGCTTTTTGAATAATCTGTCCCTTTAGACCAGACTGACTTTTACTGACTGTGACACTCTTTTCAACAGAACCTGCCAGAGTTACATACAAGGTTCCTATCGAGTCCTGTCTTTGTCCTCAAGTAACTCCATGGTAGCAAGTCAATGCTATTATGTCCAACTCCAGTGGGACAAATACCTAAAGATTCCTACAATCCCTTTCATTATCCACAAGGCAATCTTTTACATCTTTCAGAGGCTTTCCGAAGGGTTCCACAGTCAAACTCTGGATGAGATCTTTACTCAGAGGCATTGGGTACTTTGATAGCCTTTCTGCTCCATAAGAACCTGTCTATGTTTTATTTTCTAACATAGTCAATTCTTACTCCCCTGCCATTTTTTAAAAAATTTTCTTTGAATACTGTTTGTTGGTTTTTTGGCCAGATATTTTTTCTGCTCATCTCTCTCTTGTAATACCTCATCCACAACAAATAAGAAGCAGAACCTTTTTATCGCTATCTAGAAATCTCATGACTTGAAGTGTGGGTACAGAGTGGTCTGATTTAACAATTATTTCTTTCATGGCCTCTTAATTTTAATTCATATTTACATAAGTCTTTCCCACACAACTTATTAGGAAATACCTCTATCTTTTAATATTTTAGTGGTCTTAATTTTTTAATTTAAATATTTGTTCAAGTTAATACATTTTTAGTGTATAGTTTGAATTATGGAACCAACTTTTTAAATACTTTTTCCAGATGACATTAATTGTCAGGACATTTGAATAGTAAGTATGCTTCCCCCTTTTTTGAAATAGTTCCATTACCATAATTAAAACATGTACTCACCCAGACTTCTTCTGGCTGTTCTCTTCTGTTTACTCGCCTTTATTTCTGTCTTTCTGTGTGCCCTCTGTGACACTTGACCATATGCTTGGTAACACTGTCCATTCTTGGTAGTTATTTGAGTTTCCTCCTTTTACTTCTTTGCTCATTTTCCCATGCCCTTTATATAAAAACACCTCTTATTTAAAATACAGTATTTTATAGGTGAATTCATATGCAGAGGAAGTCATTGTACTATCCAAGAATAGGATACAGTTTTGTATTTGTAAGAGTACCATATATTCCTTTCTGTAGTTTCTTAAATTTTTCCTCATAAAGATTTTAGATATTTCTTATTTAATATAATCCCTATTTATTTTTGAAATAAATTACATAGTTAGACATTCTAATTTTTTAAAAATATTTATTTTTCAGTTGTAAGTGGACAGAATATCTTTACTTTATTTTTATGTGGTGCTGAGAATCTAATCCAGTGCCTCATGCATGCTAGGCGAGCACGCTACCACTGTACCATAACCCCAGCCCCAAGACATTTTAAATTTTAATTGACTATAGAAGGATACTTGTGCTTTTTAGTTTTTTTGGAAGAGAAAATGTAGTTATTACTCAGCCTAATCTCTTAAAAACTCAAAGTGTTTCCACAAGTGCAAGGGGGAGGGGATGATTGTTCTTAGGTGACCAGTGATCCCACACGTGCAAAAAAAAAAAAAACCTACAAATCATGGATGGTGCTTTGTACTTTCTTTCAATTTCTAAACCAGAAAAGACAAGACATATAGAAATAATGATAAGACCAGTTCACAAGCAACTTCATCTTTTTCTTTAAATTAATATTTGTTCTTGGAGGTAGAGGAGGGAAATAAAATCAGGAAAACATCCAACCCTGAGGCTGAAATGGTGACCAGGACACCTCAGTGTGACTGACAGTGGCTATGGAAGCCAGAAGACGGTGCTGTGGACATGCTAGCTTGCAACAGTTAATATATGTTACCAAAAAACAAACAATTTCATTCTTGAAACCACCCACAAAATATGACAGCAAAATACATTCAAAGTTTAGGTGTGTGTCTCTGTCTGATCTGGAGGAGGCTTCCCGGAGTTAGCCATGTGGTGTGATTCACACACACTACAGAATAGAGACACATCTGCTATAAACAGCACTAGCTTTGAGAAATTGTGATGAATATTTCTTTCACTCACAGGTACAGAGATGCCTGTGAGTAGGAAAGGAGGGGCTGTAGCTGGTTCATCGGTTCAACCTTCCCTGACTAACAGCAAGAGCCACTGGAGGCTGGAGTCTGTGCTTTGAAGGCTGCTACCTCTGGAATGTTGCAATTTCTCAAGGTTTTGTGGGTTGTTGGTCACACTCCACATGTTTTTTAAGTACTAGTTTTATTTTTCACCTGAAAACTGTTACTGTCTAAGGCATTCAGAAGGACACGTACCAACATGAAGAGTCTGTGGACTGCAAGGTAATCACCATGTCCCTCCTTCCTCCTGAGGTAAGACAGGGTAGGCAGTGTAGACAGAAATAAAGAAACCTGTTACACTGTAGTTAAAGTCTAGTCCCTGGTTTGGTCAGTCAGGTTGGGAGGAGTGTCTCCTTAAGAGGCGATTATTGACAGAAGCCTATGGGATGTTGTGACTAGCATGCAACTATCCACTCAGGTCAGGTAGGGGACATGACGTAGCCAGTGTGCAGCTTGGATCTGGATTCTGATTTCTAGTTAAAGACATGCATGATCATGTTCATGTCATCAAAGTGCTCATCGTCTACTGATCAAGACAGGCAAAAATTGTTGAAGGGAGTCCATAAAAAATATTGTTCTCCAGCTAGCTATGAGTAGCACTGAGCACTGACCATTTTGCTGCTCATGCTGGTGAGGAAGGAACTGCCCTAGGAGGAGGCTATGTGGTACACGGGACCCTTGACCTCCAGGGGTTTGCCCTCCTCCTTCAGCATTGTGCCCCAGAGGGAGTACCTGCAGACATTGCCACCCACACGCCTGACGGCTGCTGTGTCACTGCTGTGGTACACCACCCAAACTGGGTTGCTGCTGCTAACGCACTTCAGCAGGATGATCTGCCCAATGCACTAGACCACAGTGTGTCCCCTGGGCCGGCAGTCGCACACTTTGTTTGAACATCCACTTTCACAATGCCTGCTGCCATTTCTTCCCTAGTCCCTCAGTGTGAGGTTGATGTGCTGCACAGTATCCTCCATGCTGCCCCTGATGAGCTCCCCAGACTCAGCCACATTTATTATGGATGACTGAGTCCTATGACCCTTCCCAGAGTAAAAGTCCTTTTCCTAGCCTCTGAATCAATCATGGTTCCCAGAGTAGACATAGGACTTTTCCTGTCTTTACATAACTTCAGACACTAGATTGATTTAATGTGACCTGTGATGATTCCCAGACTTGCTGGTGTTTTCGTCCAGATAGTTCATGCACCCATGCAGGCCACCTCTTATGCCACAAGCAGCCCAGTGCCTGTCCAGAAGACTGGCGTCCTGAGAAGCATTCTGACAATAGAGTATACATTGCATCCAAAATCCTGCAGATTTTGTCTCCAAAAGCAGCAAGCACATAGGTGATATCACAACTCCAACTAATGGCATTAATTCCTCCCCCACAGGACTTGCTTCTGCTGAGTGCCCGTACTCTATCACGTGTCTTCACATCATAGACATAGACCTGGCACACTGGCTGAGGCAATCTTTTCTCATCTGGAGAGAATCACATATGGTTGGGAAAGTGGCTATGATCAGCAATTATAAAAGTAAAATGGAATAGAGGCCCCTCAAAGAACCGGGTGCATTTATCTTCCCTCCCTGACACTGGTTGGTCCAGCCTGCTCTGTTTGCAGTCCACACTGTTGATGATTCTGCTGTGCCTTATGACTTGCCACTGTTCCACAAAAAGATGGTTCCAAACTTATCTTCTTTTCCCAACCACTGCTGTGCTTCTAGTGTCTTCAAAGCAATGTTCTTTGAACATCAGTGAAAGGCTGATGTTCTCACTTCAAGGAGGCTCCTATTGGGCCATACCCCAGCTCTTCAGTTTCTCAAAGACTCCTCCAGAAGTGATACAGAGCTCACTGTGACCTATTTCCTGCAGATGTCAGCAATGGCTAGGTTGTTAGTGTTCTTCAGTATGACCCACTTGCCATTTACGTACACAGAATTATAGCCCTTGGGGTCATTGCCCTTGATTTTGGAGATAGCCCTCTCCCAGGATGGTGAACCCCTACGCTCTGACTTGTTACAGCACAGGGCTACATGTGAGCCTTGTGGGTGGCAAAAGCTACCAATCAGGCATCAGAAGGGTACAGTCCAGTGACAGGGACCAGCAGCTGGCACCTAGCATGCTGTTTAGGGTGGGTGGTGCCAGGCTTGGCTCGAGGCTGACATGCACCTGCCCTTAGGGCTGTAGCAGTACATGCTCTCACCTGGCAGTGGGTCCACACCCTTGATTCTGTTTATGAAGATGATGGTTGTAATATTGCTGATTTATTTTATTGTTTGGGAATTGACTTCAGTTTATTCTCTTGCATTTTATGGATATGCAGTCACATTGTTTATAAATAGAGATGATTCTATTTTCCAAGTTTTTCTACATTTTGTACCTCAGGCAATTTTTACTTACATTATCTAATTATTTTAATTGGAACTCAAGTATAATGTTTACCTATCTCATTAAGATGAGGATTGAGCTGGGTGAAGTGGCACAAGCCTGGAATTCTGTGACGCTGGAAACTCTGGAAGCTGAGTCAGGAAGAGGGCCAGCCTTAGCAACTTAGGACCTGTTTCAAAATTTTAAAAAAAGACAAGACTAAGGATGTGGCTCAGTGGTAAAGCACCCTTAGGTTCAATCTCCAGTACCAAAACAAACAAACAAACAAACAAAACAAAACAAAAACAGGGAATTGAGATTATGATAGATTTACTTTATCATGGTAAAATTTTTGTTTTCAAAACTGATTACTCAGTTCAGTCAAAAATATTTTATTACCTGCAAGAAATTCTTTGATTTTTAAGGAATATTGATTTAATAAATTATATAAATCAATTTAGCTATATCAAAATATCTTTGCATTCCTAGAATAAACCTATTAGAACATGTTGGAATTATTTCTCTAAATAGGTTGCTAACATGTTATTTATGTTTTCAATCAATATTCATAAGTGATATTTTTGTGACTTTATTTTTATAAGGTTATTTATCTTAATATGGACTCAATTCATAATGTGAATTTGAAAGCTTTCTTCTTTTTAAGTCTTCTGGAAGTATTTACATAGCATTGTAGTTTTCTGTTTTATGGAGATTTAGAGAATTACTCTGTAAAACTCTCTAAATCTTTGATACGATTTAGTTTGTTTAATTTAGTTTTTATTACTACTTCACTGTTTGGGGGAAATTAACTGTAGAAATCATTATATGTAGATTTTATTTTCTTCTGAGGTCAGTTTTATTAAATTGCATTTTCTTAAAGATGATCAGTCTTAAGCATGTTTTCAAATGTATGTGCATATTTTAAAACAAATAAATTTCATTTGTTTTTTAATTTCCTGTTTCTATGGATATATTCTAATTGTTTCACATGGTCATGTGTTTACATAGTTCTCTATTTCTTTTCCCTTATTTGATAATGTGGAGTTTTTTACAGTAAACTTTTGTCAAAGAACCATCTTTGGCATAGTATATAATATATTATTCTAAAATATCCTGTATTCCAACTCAGTGTTTTGTATTTAGTATATTTCTATGTACGCCTGTAATTTTGGCTGACTTAATATCGCTGGTGTATGATTCTGCATCGGGACATGAGTAATCATTTCATCTTCACCGTGAGCTGCAGACATCACTATCAGGAAACAGCCTCTTACCTTATGGAGTGGACTTCAGCCTAAATTATGCCTTATCTGATGTTAAGATCACAATTCTGTTTTCCGTTCATTTGCACTCTCATAGTACTCATTTTTTAATCATATTATTTTTTAATTTTATGAGCTCCTTTTTTAAATGTCTTTTTTTATAAGATGTAGGTCTGTTTTGCTTAGATCCAAAGTGAAGTTATTTTTAAAGGATGTTTTTACCCTGTTAACATTTATTGATATCAGATTTTTGTATTGCATTTCTGACATCATTTTCTTATCTTTTCTATTTACATGTTTTAAGTCACTAACTATGCAATCCATTTTATTTGCTCCTGTGTGTGGTTTATTTTATTAAAGAATATTTTGCATTTTTATTCACCTAATGACTTATAATTAAGACTTCATATATTATCTTTTACTTCTTCAGACATTTTTATCAAGTGTCTTATGGTTAATAAGTTAAAAATTAGCACACATTCATCCTCTTCCTGCCTTCTCTATTTTCTGATATTATTCTTACCGTCTTTGTATTGCTTCTTGTCAAAATGGGTGTTGTGCCTGAGTCATTGTTTGTCCTTGTCTTTCAAACCTCTCCAAACCAAAATATTTAGTACAAAATTTTGCTCATAGTGTTACACCCCTGCAGTTACTTAATTTTTATATTATTATGTATATCATAATTGCTTGAAGCAAGTATAATATTTTACCTTCCAGTAGGACTCCTCCCCTTCAGAAAGGATGTCTTTGCTTGTGCTTTTTCTGCACAGCCTCTCAGAGTTAGTGAATTAAATGGTTTCTTCTCTTATTCGACAATGGAGTATGTATGTGATCTCAGACTGAAGAATGGAACATGATTCTTTCCAGAAGTCCCTAATAATTATCAAAAGTAGGCAGCACAATACTTTTGATTCAATTTTAACAATGAAGGACCAGGGAAAAAATATATGGCTGGGCAGGGTGGTACAGCCACTACAGTAAAGAGCTAGGATTGAATTGAATGCACTTTCTCCATAGTCAAGCAAGTTGTCCTGAAAGCTGCCCCATGTAGATAGATTACTTCTGAGCTGTCCCCATGTAAGCTTCTTTCATGATTAATAAAGATAAGCTTATTATGCAAAAGCTTATTTTGTTATTAATAACATATATAAGCTTATTTTATTGTTAATAACATATAAGTATTTGTAACAGCAAATCATTGCCACTAATATGATCCCTAATTATAGACATGTCTATTATCTAACTCTCCAGTACTTATAAGGATTTCCTCTATTAAGTTGTCTAAACCTGGAAAAATCTCTAGTTTATCCCTTCTTTCCCAGAAAGCTGAAGTTCTCCTTAGTTACATTGCATATATATTCAATCAAATGCATCTTAAACACATGCCAGCAATAATGCGTTAATAGGGCACCACATAGTCTGCTGAATATGATGCTTTTCTCCCCATTTTGAGCAACTATGATTATGTCTCTAGGACTTTGCTGAAAGAAATTGGACAAAAATGGAAAGGGGCATATTCAAAAATGAATTCTAGTTTTGCAGTTGGTACCAGGGAACCTCAAATAGTTCTGTGTAAGCTTGTTAACCTTGGGATTGGGTTAGCAAAACAGTTGTCAAATGCAAGACTCAGAGAATGCAGAACTCAAGCTGGCAGAACACATATAGAGAAACAGGTTTCTGTGCTTTGAGAAGTTCGTGTTTCAACTTCACAGTAGCTGAAGCAGTAAACTGTTTAGAGGACCAGCTCCAAAGCCAAACAAGCCAAGAAAGGGCACATTGAGTGCTTACCTGACACATGACCTCACCATGCACTGCCTTGTTACAACAGAACAGAATAAATATTAAAAATACAAACACTTTTGGCTTTCTAAAAAGTTTTTTTCTCTGGGAGTAAAATCACAAATATGACAGACTTTTTGAAGACTTTGGAATAGAGCCATTAAATTCTACTTGGAATCACTAAACACACTGCATTAAGGTACCTAAGAATGTATACAATAAATCCTAGAATGAAATTAACAGGGAATACCATAGTATTAAAAAAAAATTAAAACAAAGCTCTTTTGTCCACACACGTTTACTAATAACTATGAGAGGTCATATTTTCACATAAATTATTTAATTTGTCTCTAAAATTCATATATTGTCCATTACCCTAAGTTGCAGATCACTGATTTAAAATTAGAATGCGACATTTTAAATAACATCCCAAAAATATTACAGTAAGTAAACTAATATGTCTTTATTAGTCCTTGAGAATCAATTTCAAAGCCTTTAGATTCTGATGAAAATTATGCAAATTCCTGCATACTGTCATCCTTATAGTTTATGTTAATTTGACATTAATGTTAGCTGCCTATCACACTAACAATAATCCATCCAAGCGAGCAGGCTGGAATACCAATTACCAAAATGAGTGGAGCTCATCCTTGAAGTTTCTTCTGTCTGTTGCAAGTAGACATATGTCAGTGCACAGGGAATAGCACAGATGTATCAAAGTCTTTCAAGTAACCAGGCATCTTTGTGTAATGGAGCAGGCTGTGGTTGACATACTAAATCTTAAAAAGAAAAGGAAGTCACTTTGTATTGAGAACAAAAAGAGCTGAAAAGAGAAAAATTGATGTGAAGATATTCTCATATATTTAGAGTCATTATTCGAGAATATTGGCCAAGCAGAACCTCTATTTTTTGAAATCTTTATCTTATGATAAATTAGTATGTATTTTATTGAATTTGCTTGTGTAGAATTCAATAAATGAATTGATTTTTTCCAAAAGAGGACTTTTATTTTTTTCTTCCCTGATTCTGGCTGCTGAATGTGAATTACCTCAATTTGGCTTACAATGAAAGTAGAAGTTTTTGAAAAAAGGATCTGACAATTGCCATGCAAGACACATTATTATTTGTCTTCAAAGGAAATTTGTTGAAACTTATGAATTTTTTGCATGCCTTTTCTTATAGTGATGACATTATTCTTTGCGTTAGACTTAACTTGAATGGGAATTTCTTGAGTAATTCTTCCAGTTTTCCTTCCTCCATATATTGTGACAACTAGGATGATTCCAAGAATAAATGCTCAATCACAAATCTCTTTATAAATAGTATGATGACTACCTTACAATAGTTAAAAGGCTACTTTGAATATAATAGCCATATGACATATTTGCCCACTGTTTTGTATCACTAGGTAAGATTTTATGTGCATATTTCTGTATGCATTGGTTTTCAAAAAGATTCACAAGGTTTTAAAGATTTAATACAAAGTTGATTTCTTTTTGTTCCCTCTACAGTGTTTGAGACAGCAAAAGTTCAAATATTTTCTGTACAAATTGTGACATAATAATATAATTAGATAAAGAACATAGTAATATTCTACCTGACCAATCCCTCCAAAGAGTGACACCTTGACAACTATTATCCCAATGGTATATTGAAAGCAGATGACGGGGATAGACATACAGAAGACAGCAAAATGACATGCATAGAATACATAGGTCAGGTATCTGAACCAAAAGATTTATCTTGCCAAAATTAATGGTTAACAAAAATCAAATCATTGGGAAACTATCTCCCAAGCTTGTAAAGGGGATAAATAACAGTCTTGCTAACATAGAAAAGGTGCATAGAAATTGCACAAAAATGTATGTCAATTTTTAGTGTATTTTGTGATAATTATATATATATGCATGCATATATATGTGCTGAATTATTACATCTGGTTATTTTATTCCAAAATATTTCAGCTAGTAAAATTAATGTGCTTTTGTTCTCTGATATAATTCACTTTATTAGCTAATGCTGTGACCATACTCAAATTTCAGAATGGAGATTTGGCATCCTTGCATACTGGTTTGTAATATGGAAAGTTATATCCAACCAATTTTCTCCATGCTTCTGGTGAATGAATCTGCTAGTGCTCTTTCAAAAAGTGAAAGAATTAGTGGAGAGGTTTGAAAGACCTTGGACTGAAAACAGTGATGCTGTACCCAGTTCTCTAGGTAAAAGATGTCAGAAGACAGGCTGTAGCCTCTACTGCCCAGCTCTAGGGTTTCCCACACAGCCAAATGATCCATGATGAATTTCATTTCCTCTGTAATTTGCAAGGTGACAGAATATTGAATTCCTTTGTCAGATGTTAGATCCAAGCCTGTCTTTCCATAGAATGATGAGAGATCAGAGACTTTGGGACAATTTTGCCTTATCAGGCTTCTGTCTGTAAGTAAGTTTCTCTAATATATGTATTTCTTTTTTTTTTTCTTTTCTTTTTGTTTTAGTACTAGGAATTGAACCCAGTACCACTGAACTATATCCTGAGCCCCTTTTACTTTTTATTTTGAGACTGGGTCTTGTTATGTTGCCCAGGCTGGCCTTAAACATACTTGCAATTATTACCTCAGCTTCCTAAGTTTCTGGGATCACAAACACGTGTAGCCATGCCCAGTTTTAATATATATACTCTGGATGCACATTTCCTGCCCTTTGATGTTTACATATGGCAATTGCTCAACATTCTAATGCCAAGCAGAGTAGAGATAGGGCAAGAAAGTATGGAGACCAACACACCAGACATTATGGGAGACATTTCAGGAGAACACACCAGTTATTGAAGCAGCAGAAAAGTTATTGCTATTCCTGAAGATAGTCTTAGAGATACAATAAAGACTTATGGATTTTTCAATTATAAAATTGATTTCAAATGACAATACAAGAAGAGCCGACTTTCCAAGTGATGAGATCATTTCCAGACTTAATAGGCACAAAATGGTATTTAAGTTTTATAACATATAATGATACTATAAGAGATGCATACGGATTACTGTTCAATTGGTCTTTGTGATTCTTTTGGAAAATAAAGAGAGCTTAATGGAGGGAAGTTTCTGGACCCCACTCATCTTTGTTCTCCCTCAGCCAATGTAGATTTCTTAGAGACGCTCAGATACCAGCATAAAGAACACATTCTCTTTGTACTTCTGTAAGTCCATGACATCCTCCAATTTCCTGAAAGGGACTCAGTGGGATTGAAAGGATATGAACATCAATCTTCCACACATTGCTGATTAAATTACTTTATTTCTGGGAGAGAATGAAGATGTCGGCCACTGTCCCAAGATGTTTTGTTTGTCCCTTTTGAGTTGCTCCAAGACTACTCTTGTCTCCTCCTGTCTCTAGGACAGTGGGACATGTTTACAAGAAGCATCACAACAAGGGCAAGTTGCTCCTTTATAATTAGATCTAAGGTTATGATGGGGCCGTTTTCTTCATTGCTCCTCTTCTTGCTACCTGGTTATTGAGTCCTTGCTTGCCTCCTCCACTTCAGCTACTTCCATCTTCTGGGTTCAGTTTTTAGTCTGGTTACTCAGTTGGCTACTTGTCCTGACATTTGCTCATTACCCAGGACCACAGGCCTAACTTCCTTCTTCCCTGTTCTTCATGCCAGTATGATGACCATACAATCAATTTCAGCACTGTGAGACCTTCATCGGTTCCACCAACCTGAGATTTAGGGTTACATTCTGCTCCCCAGGATGCATAAGCTATGTGTCCCCAGATGTGTATGTCACATTTTTCCTTACCCATGTGTTTGTTATCTTCAGTCTCTGTAGACTTTATAAATATGTGACCGTATATTATAAATATGGAGTGTTTCCATATTCTTTAGCTTTTGATGTGAGATTTGGTTAGTTAGTATGCATAATTTATTTTACTCATCCACTGTAGTTCGGGTTCGTCTTTATGCCTCATTTATTTCCAGGAACAAATGAAGGCAGTTTACAAATAACCCAGAGTAAAACAACATGAAATAAGGTAAAAATAAAAGAGAACAACTCAATGAGCTTCATACTTATGATCTGAGGACTTCCATGAGTTATTATTCAATTAAGTAGTATATACAAATAAGGAAGAACAACAAATTAATTAAATTTAACAAAAATTAGAGGTGTTTATGAAATTGGGAGGAGAAGTAATGCATGAAAATATATTGTAATAGATCTCTGTAGGTAGCAGACAGTTTATTCTAGCTCTGTGATCACCACTATAAATCTTTATTGTCTTGACAGGGTGAAGGTTACAATGCAACTGACCAGTTAATACCAGATAATCTGGGAGGACCTGACCTATTCACATGAGCACTCTGAAAGCAAATACCTTTCTCTGTCTGGTTGCAGATACAGAAGGTAGAGAAGTTCTATGTGATCAGAGCAACATTACAGGCTTAAAGATGGAGAGCGGCAAGTGGCAAGAAATGCCAGCAGGTTCTAGAAGCTTAAAACTATCTCCAGCAAAGAAGGAAATAGGGACCTTCATCCTACAACCACAGGAGATGAATTCTTTTAGCTACATGAATGTACCTGCAAATAGATTGTTCCTTGAACTTCAGAATCAGCATCCAGCCCATGAAATCTTGACTTTGGCCACAACAGACCCCAGCAGATAACCCAGCTATACCCGCTTGTACTTATGACATAAAGAACTGTGAAAAAAATAAATGAATTCTTTTAAGCCATTGAATTTGTGGTGGTTTATTACACAGAAAAAGAAAATTAATATGAAGAACATCATACTCGATTGTCCATCTCTTGGGATAGATGGCAGCTAATGGTTCCAGTCTAAGCTTTCTCCAACATGATTTTGCCCCTGGGAGCAAACTTGACCCTAATAATTCTCCACTCTCTGAGAAGTTCCACATCTAGTGTATGGTTACTGTGGGATACAAAAGTACAGCCCCTTGTCTGATGTAAGACACTCCTGAAGGACCATCTTACATTCAAAGGTTCCTATGGGATTGACTTAGATGTCTGAGGCAATGCACCAAATGTCAACTTCCATTTCTGCCAGAACCACCTTCTTTTCTTCCTTTGGAGTTGTAGATGAGGGCATTCCCCAGAAAACTTCCTCCACTCAATCTCTTTTTGAGAACCCATTTCCAGGAAGAACCAAACACACTTTATATTAGAGAGAGAAATGAAAAATCAAAACAATATTTCAATTTACATAATTTAGTTTCAAGTCTATGGTAGACATCACACACACACACACACACACACACACACACACACACTTCTTTAAACTTTAAGAGAAAATGGTGTTTCTATGGAGGATGAGTGTTTCCAAGAGAAAAATATCATCTGGATCATTTGATGTCTTCCTTCTTTTGTAAATATAAATCATATATATTAGCATAATTTATGGCCATGCAGACATGGTTTACATTCCCTGGATTCCGTGCAGCTAGACTCAGTTGTCTGGTTTGACTAACTGTAGACAAAGGAATGTGAACAGGTTTACTTTAAAAGAAATTGTTCATTCTTCATTTCCTTCTTAACTTCCTTCCATTACCTGGAAATGGTGGTGGTGATAAATGCAGCCAACTCAGTAGTCACATATAAAGGCTGTAGTGCCCCAATCATGTAGATCCTGATATTCAAAAGAATGGTATGTTTACATCATTTATCACAAACACTGTATTTTGAAATCTCCCTTGACAGAAGGTTTCCCTAAACTTGTTACATTGCTATAGGAGTTTTTGGAAAAAAAGAGTTTATCCTTTATGATCTCTTTTAATAGATCTTAAGAGAAATGTAGTGAGTATGTAATTATCATGGGTTTAATTCCTGTAATGACCAAATTGTCCGGAAACAAGACTCTAGACTCTTTCAAGTCAATATGTATACTTGTTCATGAAAATGTTAGCATCATTCTATAGATCGACCATATTCAAGAATCAAAAATCTACCAGCACTTACATATTTAGACATGTCTACTGGGTGATTCCTTCATGTTATTGTGTGTTATTCAGCACCTGTGGGGGACTGTTTCAGGAAGCCAGGGATAGCAAAATCTGAGGGTGCTCAAATTCCTTAAATAAAATGCATTGTATTTGTATACAAGTATGCACATCTCATTCACTTGATATTGATGATTTCCCATCTTCCTCTTTTGAGAAAAAATAAGTGCAATTATCAGTAAAAATCTTGAAAGAAATCTTGAAAAAAAAATAAGACCTTAGCTTCAGTAAGCAGATAGGGAGTAGTGTTTTATTCCATTCTTGCCTCAGTGGTTGGAAATTTCTCCCTCTTTATAAGAACCCACTCTCTGCTAGACTTTGCTTCAGTTCCTCCTTCATGCCTTTTGAGCAGCATCATGATTAATGTATCCTTGAAATCATTTTCTGGCCGATAAAGACTGAAGCAAGGGAGTTTGAACCGACTGTGAAGTTCACACAACTAAAAACTGACAGGCATGATTTTAAGTCTAGATGTGCTAGACTCCAACACTCTTTATTTCATTTTTTTCCTACAAAATACTACCTCATAAATATCTTCTGTTTGAATAGTTGGTTAAGTATGACCAATGCAATAAGGCATGCTGCCAAAACTGTACTAGAGAAAGTTTCACACTGGTATTTGATGAAATTCGAGTTGTGCTTTTTAAAATATGAGCTTTGGGTTAGGTAGTAGTTGCTTCTTGAGGAGTTTCAGGCACTGATTTTGGTTAGAAGAAACTCCTAAAATGTTCACACAATGTGACAAGGGTCTATATCCCCCACAAAGTCACTTCCTTTGAAATAAATTTATGTTTATGGACAGTTTTCAAGAAAAGCTGATTTCACCCAAAATATAATATGGGGAAATGGTTCTATTTTGTTATAAATGTTCTTACATAGCTCCAACCAAACATATCTTTAAATAACAAAAGTATTTAACCTTATAAAACAAAGTTGGAGAGTTATAGTTCTACTGCTAATAGTGGTACCTTGTTGATAAATAAGCGAGATATTCAGTTTCTAAAATTTCACATTTCACATAACACTCCTCCTTGCCTTTACATTGAGTTCAAATAACTTTTATTTTTAAAATACCCCCTACTTTTCTCCTCCTACAGTTCTTTTCACTTTTCAGCCCACTCATTATCTCACTCTGCATCATGAAAGTGAATTTCTTTTTATTGTCATTCTCCACAGTTAAAAGTGAGTATTCTCACTTCATTGACTCATTTGCACTGATAATTCAATTTACATGTTTCTCCTGATAGCTACTTTTTTTTTGCATAAATCTCTCCTCCAATGTCTGAATTATCATGACATTTTGGAATAATCCAAAACATTATGAAACTGTGTTTTTCAGAGTGACCCTAAATGGCACTTAATATTAAACTCCATTTGTAAGTTGGATACAATGATGTGGTCTTAATAACAATGCTCAGTGAGCCAGTAATTATAAAGTGTGTGATCTGTGTAGATTTTTTGTAATTTGCTTATATAAAGTGGAGGTTAAATCATTAACCCTGTTGTTTACCTCATAATTGTAATTGGACTTAGGTTGTGAAGAGAATCAAATGAGATAATGTAGATGAAATTTATTTGTAATGTGTATAATTCTTTGGGAGATATTCATAATCTGAAGTACTTAATACATTTTTCTAAATGAAAACTTGTCTTTTCACTAGAAATGAATTCAAAAAAGAAAATTAACATCAGTCCTAGGATAACAGAAAAGCTGCTTTGTTTCCTTCTTATTAACATCCAAGTACTTCCTTTTCCACTCATGGAATTTTATTATTCAGTTTCCAGGTATGCTCTTGTTCCTTATAGCCTTCCAATGGCTCAAACATTTTCTTTTCAGTGAATCAGCTGCACCTTCCCTCCCTGTTTACCTCGTCAGGTGGACAAATACAGATAGACTTCATACCTAACTATAAGATTGCCACTTTGTGTTATGCACATTCCCTTAATTAATGCTAATCATGATTCTAAATAATGATTGACTTCAATGTACATTCTAATAAAAACAATTTTTGTTACCTGACTTTTCGATTAGATGAATTAAGAAAGCACCTTGCCTAGACCCGTGAAATCATACCTTTGGCATTTTTTCACTCTAACTTGGTTTTCTCAGGGGTGTCCAGTCTGTGAGGGGACTGACATGCTTTGGATGCTCAATAATGCTAAAGGCCCATGTGTTAAAGGGTAGGTACCCAAGCTGGTGCAATTGGGAGGTGGTGCATCTTTAGAAAGTGAGAACTTAGTGGGAGATCTTTAGGTCTTCTTGTGTGACATACCCTCAAAATGGACTTCAGGATCCTGTCCACCCCTGCTGTACCTCTACTTCTTAACTCATGATTTGTGCTCCTGTCATTGCTATCTTTTGCTGTCATCACAAGCCAAATTGGCACACTGATCTTGGATTTGAACCTCTGAAACTGTGAGCTAAATAAATCTTTTCTCTTCATAACTTGGTTGTCTCAGGTACTTCATTGTGGTAATGTATAGATGACAAATACAGAGACCTGTATAATTTGGTTAAATAGGGATATCCTTGCCTTTAAAAATGGAAGAAGACACAATTTACAAGGCATCTGTTCTAGAGAGAAAACTGGAAAAGTTACTCCATACACAAGATTAAAGAAATATTTATCTTAATTAGATTTGGCAACAACTTTTAACATTTTAACCAGAATATAATTTAAATGTTCTTAATTCTTTATTTAAAATTGATATTTAAATTAGACATCAATGCATCACTTTAAATATCATAAAAATGTTTGCTTTTCATTTCGTATTGTCTGTTTTGGGGAATGCATTGCAGCAGTTATAATTGTATTTGGCTAATATTTGCACAGTAATTTTATACCATATTTAAACACTACTGCAAATAGATACGTTCTTTTCATTCTTTGATTCTGAGCTGATTTTACTATGAGATGTCCTTTCACAGTGCTCTACCAACAAAAGTGAATATTCTCATAACATAAGTAAGTTAGACTAACCAACATCACAATCCTGCAAGGAATCCATGACTTATTCATGCAATAAAGATTTGCTTAGCAGTATTTATTTATAAGAGATTGTGCAAGACAATAATAAAAAAGGTAAGCTGTATAATAGTCATCTTTTTATCCCTTATACTTATTATTGAGTCTAACATTCAATAAATGTCTGGATGGATGAAGAAACATATCTAAATAAATGTAACAGGAAGTAAATACAATATTAATTATTAAAATGCACTTCAACATCTTCCCACATTTAGAGCACATAGACTAGAAGAAAGTCATATAAACAAATACTTGCAATACTGGGTGACATGGAGTAAGTGAATGCGTAAATGGTGATATAAGTGCTGAGTGAATAAATGCAACAATTTGGAATTGAGGAGTGAATCCTGATATTATATTCAGCTGTAAGTGGCAGAGGTTCAAAATTATCAGCATCTTACATGAGGAAGAATTTTGTTTCTGCTTGACAAACATAAAATTCTGGAGAGAGGTAGTCCAGGGCTCATATGTGGGCTCTGACTCCCAAGGACTTCCTAGTCCCGAGCTCACTATTGTTCTTCAATCAAAGGCACAGACTTTCCTTCATCCCAGGCCACTGTCACAGTGACATTTATACCTTTTGTTGCTGTTGTTGTAGTGAAATTTCATTCATCAAGAAAGCAAAGGACTTTATCTGGTTTGCAACCAGAGAAATGGAAAAACTGAGCTCTATATATGTACTATGACTTGAAATGCAACTAAATAAACTAATTTAAAAAATAAAATGGAAAAAAAAGAAAGCAAAGGAGCTAGGAAAGGAGAGTATGGGGCATGGGTCAAATGTCCTCCTAGACCAGCTCTCTGAGGATCCCACAGGACATGTTTGCCTACATTCCGTAGCCTCAAACTTCTGAGAGCCACATGCCCTTTCAATAATGTCCTGTATCCAGCAAAAAACAAAACATGGGAAAAGGTTGCATATCTATGGGAGAAGAAAACAACTGGAAGCTTTCTAAAGGTTGTGACATCTGACTGAATTTTGAAGCAAAAATATTCATGGAGTGGGATGACGTTGAGATAGAACAATGTAAGCATAGAAAATGGCATTGGCAGAGGCACAGAGGTCAAACGAAACATGCTGTGTGACATTGCGTCAACTTCAGTAATACTAAATTTGGAGGTGTCTCTTGGAAAAAACTACAGAATCACCAATGGGCTTTGCCTGTGAGTCACATTATCAGGTTTTGAGCAGAGGAGGGATAGACACAGAGCGATGGGCAAGCGGGAGAAGAGACCAGAGGAATGTGACTGCAAGTCTATGACAGTAATTAAATTATAAAAGTATTGCCAATATTGTAGAGGAAAGGAAAACATCAAAACTGTGAAGATGAATCTGTCTGGTAGAACAGAAAGAATCTGAGACTACGACTGGACAGGAGATCAAAGCAGCAAAAGGGTTAAACACTTGTCAGGAGTTTCTGCTTGGGTTCTTTGGTGAACAATTGTGGTCAGAAACATAATGTGTCAAGTGCGTTTCATGGAATAAACAAATTACATTTGGGCTTTTAAGTAAGAATTGCCTTTGATGTGTATATTTTTGAATGAGTGTAAGATTTAAGAAAAACCGTACATAAACTGACGGTACTGCTTGGGAAAATACAAAGAGTTAAAACCATCTGATACTCTAAAATGTCATATCTGTGCTGTGATCTCCTACAGGTTGCATGCCTCACTACCTCAAATACATCTCAAAAGATAGATGTAACCTTCTCCTTCCCTGTGTCGGGTGGATACCCTGACTTTCGTGGAATACGAAGTGTATGGTAACATTTAAAATGAAATACCATGTGCTCTAAATCAGATTAGAATTTCAAATGCCTTTTTCAGTACCATTAGTTAATATTTTAAATAGTAAAAGGGGAAAATGATTCTAATTATGGTATCATGCAGCTGAAAAGGATGAGTATATGCTCATTTAACTAAAACTCAGCAAGTGGTAACTGTGTGGTAGATTTAGACTGGGTCTCTCATCAATGTACCTATGGATAATGTTAAAACCTCCTCTGGGAACTGCTCTTTCTATGCATGGAGTTTCTTATGACATATACATAATCTGAAATGAATCTTGAAAGCACAGTGGAAGGAAGATGCTAGGAAAGATCTGACCTCATAATGAGTCTGTAAGAAATTAAAGGGTAAACACAAACCACAGACATAAAAGTGAGTGTAAATATCATCCAAAAAAGCTCTAGCAAGTCCTGTGTCCAAGTTCTAGACACTTGTCATTTAAACAACTAGTTTAAAACCATTTGACTTGGGCAATAAAACTTTTTCTCAAACATTTTATTTCTCCATAATACATTTCCAAAACACCTACAAAACCTATTTGTTTTTAAACTCCTAATAGTTCTGTTCTGTGAGGCAGATGACTTATAGACCTTCCTGAGCATAAATAAAAACCTTAATTTGAAATGGATATGAACATTTTCAAAATATAAAATTTCTTACTGTAGGGTGAGTCCTCCTTGCTGCTTTTCTCTCTTTTGCTCTTCCCTTATATTTTAAATAAAAATAATAAAGAATACCTTAGAGGTTTAAAAATATGATGATTTCAAAATATATAGGGGACACTTTTATATTTAAAAGTTTAAAATTAAACCTGTTTTCAATTTATTTTAAAAAACTGCAGAAAAAGAACAAATCAACACTAAAAGTAGTACCAGACAGTAAATAATTAAAATCAGAGCTGAAATCAATGAAAGTGAAAAAAAAAAAAAGAAACAATAACAATTGACAAAACAAGAAGTTGGTTATTTAAAAAAATAAATAAAATTGATAAACCCTTAGCTAAGCTAATGAAGAGAGAAAAAGAACTCAAAATAATAAACTTCATGATGAAAAATGAATTATCACAATGGACATTACTAAAATACAACCAATAATCAGAAACTACTTTGAAAATTTATACTGCAATAAAATAGAAAATCTTAAAGGCATCAACAAATGTCTGGAGACATATGACCTACTCAAATTGAATCAGGAGGACATAGAAAATTTAAACATATCAATTTCAAGCAATGAAATTGAAGACACCATCAAAACCCTACCAACAAAAGAAGCCCAGGACCAGATGGATTCTCAGCCAAGTTCTTTTTTTTTTTTTTTTTTTTTTTTAAATTTTTTTTTGTAGATGGACACAATGTCTTTATTTTATTGCTCTGTATGTGGTGCTGAGGATCGAACCCAGGGCCTCACGCATGCGAGGCAAGCGCTCTACCACTGAGCTACAATCCCAGCCCTCAGCCAAGTTCTACCAGACCTTAAAGGAAGAACTAACACCAATACTCCTTAAATTATTCAATGAGATAGAAAAGGAAGGAATCCTTCCAAACTTCATTTCTATGAAGTTAGTATCAGCCTGATACCAAGACCAGGAAAAGACACATCAAGGAAGGAAAATTTCAGTCCAATATCCCTGATGAACATAGATGCAAAAAATCTTAATGAAATCTTGGTAAATTGCATACAAAAACATATTAAAAATATAGTGCACCACAGTCAAGTGGGGTTCATCCCAGGGATGCAAGATTAGTTCAACATACAGAAATCAATACACTTGATTCATCAGATCAATAGACTTAAAGCTAAGAATCACACGATTATCTCAATAAGTGCAGAAAAATCATTTGACAAAATACAGTATTTATTCATGTTCAAAACACTAGAAATAGTAGGGATAGTACTAACATACCTCACATTGTAAAAGCTATATATGCTAGATCCAAGGCCAACATCATTCTAAACGGAGAAAAATTGAGAGCATTCCCTCTAAAAACTGGAATAAGACAGGGATGCCCTCTTTCACCACTTTTATTGAACACAGTCCTGAAGAAAGAAATTAAATGGATATAAATAGGAAAAGAAGAACTCAGACTATCCCTATTTGCTGACAACATGATTTTGTGTTTACAAGATGCAAAAAAAAAAAAAAAAAAAAAACTTTACTAGGAAACTTCTAGAATGTGAAGTGAATTCAGCAAAGTAACAAGATATAAAATTAAAACATATAAATTAAATTACTATAAATCAGTGATGAATCAGTGAAAGAGAAATAAGGAAAACTATCCAATTCACAATAGCCTAAAAACAAATTAGGAATCAATATAACAAAAGAAGTGAAAGATCTCTACAATGAAAATTACAGAACTCTAAAGAACGAAATTGAGGAAGGCCTTTAAAAGATGGAAAAAATCTCACATGTTCTTTGATAGGCAGAATTAATACTGTCAATATAGCCATACTACCAAAAGTGCTATACAAATTTAATGCAATTCCTATTAAGGGTCTGATGATCTTCTTCATAGAAATAGAAAAACAGTTATGAAATTCATTTGTAAAAATAAGAGGCCCAGAATAGCCAAAGCAACTCTCAGCAAGAAAAGTGAAGCAGGAGGCATCACAATATCAGACCTTAAATTATGCTACAGAGCTATAGTAACAAAAATGGCATGGTATTGGCACCAAAATGGACATGTAAACCAATGGTACAGAATAGAAGACACAGAGACAAATCCACATAAATACAGTTATCTCATACTAGACAAAGGCACCATAAATATACTTTGGGTAAAAGATAGCCTCTTCAACAAATGGTGCTGGGAAAACTGGAAATTCATTTGTAGCAAAATGAAATTAGAATCTTATCTCTCACCCTGCACAAAACTCAACTCAAAGTGGATCAAGGGCCTAGGCATTAGATTAGAGACTGTGCACCTACTAGAAGAAAATGCAGGCCCAAATCTCCATCATGTCAGCTTAGGAACCGCATTCCTCAACAAGATTTCTAAAGCACAAGAAGTAAAATCAAGAATCAGTAAATGGGATGGATTTAAACTAAAAAGCTTCTTCACAGTTAAGAGAGAGCCTACAGAATGGAGAAAATCTTTGCCACCTGCACCTCAGATAGAGCATTAATTTCCAAGACATATAAAGAATTCAAAAAACTTAAAACCAAAGCCACAAAAAACCCAATTAATAAATCTGCAAAAAAAAATTGAACAGGCACTTCACGTAGGAAGAAATATCACTGGTCAACAAATATATGAAAGAATGTTCAACATCACTAGCAATTAAAGAAATGCAAATTAAAACTACACTGAGATTTCATCTCAGTCCAGTCAGAATGGCAATTATCAAGAATACAAGTAATAGTAAATGTTGGCGAGAGTGTAGGGGAAAAGTACACTTATAAATTGCTAGTGGAAGTGCAAATTAATGCAACAATTCTGGAAAGCAGTATGGAGATTCCTTAGAAGAATTGGAATGGAACCACTATTTGACCCAGTTTTCCCATACCTTGGCATATATCTGAAGGACTTAAAATCAGCAAACTATAGTGATGCAGCCACATCAGTGCTCATAGCAATTCAATTCACAATAGCTAAGCTTTGGAACCAACTTTGGTGCCCTTCAATGGATGAATGGATAAAGAAAATGTGGTAGATATACACAATGAAACATTACTCAGCCATAAAGAAGAATGAAATTATGACATTTGCCAGGAAATAGATGGAACTGGAGACTGCCATGAGTGAAATAAGCTGATCTCCAAAAACAAAGGCTGAATGTTCTAATATGTTGATGCTGACTCACAATAGATGTGGGGGATGGAGGTTCACCAGATCAAACAGAAGGAATGGGTGAAAGCTGAAGAGATGGGAGTGGGAAAGACAGTATAATGACCCAGACACAACTTTTCTATGTTCATATATGAATACAAGATTAGTGTAACTCCACACCATGTACAACCACAAGAATGGGAAGTTATACTCCATGTTTGTATGATGTGTCAAAATACATTCTTCTCTCATGTATAACTATATAGAACAAATAAAAATTTTTTAAAAAAGAAACATGCACTATAAAAAAAAACTGTAAAAGGAAAAACTAAGAATGAACTAAACACAGCAACTAATAACTCCATAGTAGATTTAGAGTGGGCCCCTCATCATTGTTTTGGGAAAACAAATTTTACTATAGATTGACATATTTTTTATTTGAACCAAGAACTAAGATTCTCTTTGATATATGGTTAAAGCTTGGTCTTCATTGTATTTAGTATTGGTACATATTTAGTAACATTTGGAAATAATTTTTTTAAGAAAACTGACAGAGGCATGCTTTCACACACACACTTTTTTGGGTATATTTAACTACCATTAAAGTGGCCATGATAAAAGTTGCATATTTATTAAGCCATAAATTTAGTGTAAATGACGCCTTCACTTGGGCTAACCAAAACTAAATGTCCATTCTTTATGACAAACCTCGTTGTATTCACCATTTGTAAATGAAATTAAATTTTATAAAACTAAAATAATTTGTTTAGAGTTATTCAGCAAATTGGAAAGGATAAATATAAACTCCATTTAAATAAAAACTAACAATATAACTCAGAACAAAATAACTGAGACAAAATAATGTTATATTTCAGGAATTTTACAATATATATAATTACTTATAGGATGAGAATTATAAAAATGAATATTGAAATCCTCTTGTTTTTCTCTTCAGAGGACTTAAGAATTTTTTTTGTTTCTCAGGAGTGAGAAAAATTAAGATTTTAATATATGAGAAAATTATTGTGCTTTTTAAAATAATGGCATAATGTAAAGTATAGAAGTAAATAAAAATCTCTTGAGCAACAAGGAGTAAATTATACATAATAAGAGGTAAATGATAAGTAAATCAAGATGACCTTGGAATAATCTCTTAATTAAAAAATTATTCATCAGTCTACTGAAAAAGCCAGGTAGTCTGGTTATTTTTTTTCTCTGAAAATTTAAGTACATGAATGTCTTAATTTTATTCAATGATACCTGTCAAACTTAAAAGACATTTGAATAGACTTGAAAACTTACTAATATTCCTGATAGGAAAAACAGTCAAAGAAATTCCCATAAATAAAAGGCGTAAATAGGAAATACACTAAGCTTTATGTTCAGCTATTTTTCAGGATGATACAATAAAATCGGGAAGCAATACAAAGTTTCCTTGGAAATACGCATTGTGGCAAGATTCCCAAAACGTTAATCATGTACTGTTTTTTGGGGGGAGTTACCAAGGGCTGAACACAGGGGCTCTTGCCACTGAATCACATGCCCAGCTCTATTTTGTATTTTATTTAGAGACAGGATATCACTGATTTGCTTAGCACCTCCCTTTTGCTGAGGCTGGCTATGAATCCATGATCTTCCTGCCTCAGCCTCATGAGCAGCTGGAATTACAGGCATGTGTCACTGCACCTGGCTGTTAATCATGTACTGTTTATTGAATTAATAAAATGTGAGATACAATGGGTAAGAGAAGTCTTAAAATACTCATTAAAATTGAAATGCCAATATTTAAAAAAATAGTTTGAAGTTGAATTTGAAACTGGGGGTCCCTCAGTGATTCTATTAAAACTTTCTCTTTTGGCTGAAACACATGCAGTTAGTTTCTTTGTTTTCTGTTCAAAGTGACAAAATAAAAAAAATTATGAATTGCATTAATATGATTAAAAATATTTTAAAAAACCAACTAAAAAATATACACCCTGGCAGCTCTGGGAAACAGAATGTTTTCAAAGACTGGAAATATAAAAAGGATTTTTGCAAGATAAGACAGATGAGTCAGGGAGGACCAGAGCTCAGCATAGGGGTCTTGTTTCCATATTTAGCATCTTTCATGAATTTTGAATATTTAGTGTCTTTTCTGACTTTTATTTTTATTTTTGATTTTGTACCTGTCCTCCTTCTGGAAAATAGCTGGTGTCTCTGGGACTTTTTTTCTGTGCTCAAAATGATGTCTTCTCTGTACCTTTTGATAATAACTTCTAAAAGTTTATTAATTAAAATGGCTTTGGCAAGTACAGTTTCTGGAACAGAAAGTGGGTGTGGCACTGGCGATAGATATTGGATCAGTTTACTTTTTCACATTGTTTAGTATTTTTAAGATTAAAACAAAGACGGAAGACATTAAGTTAAATGAAATGAGCCAAGTGCAGAAAGAAACATGGATTGTGTAGGATTCTGTATGGTCCAGTTTGAAAATATTTTTATTTGTATGTGTATATTTGGTCAAAACAGGTTTTTGCCTACTATTTTGACAAAGAGTTTTTGCTAAATTCTATTCATCAACATTTTACAAACAGCAAGGCTACTAACATTGTTGGGGGGAAATGGGTGACATTTAATATGCTTTTAAATACTCACTATAATTGGCTGATGTATCAGGATGTTATTACACTCCTTATTTAAACGTCCATTGTTGAGTTTTTTATTGATGTGCTTCAATAGTTTCTGAATTGACAATGAAATAAAGTCCTACAGTGTGTTGACATGGGTGACATGGTGGAATCAAATTGAATTTTGGAGAAAGTAGATCATATCACATTTTTATAGGAATTAATAAACAGACTTGACTCTTCCTTTCCTTTACTCCCTTAAGAGATGTTGTAAGAATTTTGAGAGTGACATTTTGATGATCTGTATAGTAACACTTAGTACTCTAGCAATTCCAAATGCCTGAGTGTTTTCATCACATTATATGAGAATGACAAAAACAATGTAATATAATAATAATAACCAATTCTTTATAGTCATATAGCCTTGGGATTAAATACTGACTGCTCCAATCTGAGCCATATGAATCAAAACAGAAGTGAGATGACTGAGTCCATAATATAAAATGAACTGAGCTCATTGAAATCACAGGTATTTTTAATCCAATGTGGCTGCCGTCCTTTGGTAGAGAAGCACTAAGATGTACTTCCAGTACCTCCAGAAAGTAAGACACAATCTCTATACAAGCTAAGGCAATTCATACTCCAGTGTAAAAATTTGGAGGAAAAAATCTTTTTGGGAGCTATCTTTTTTGACAGTCTAACCAATATTCAAATATAAAATTATAAAAGCTCCCATTTGTAAAGACAGTTTCCATTTTTTCCTCATTATATTCATGTTGACCAATCAAGCTTTTTTTTTTTTTTAATTTCAGGGTGTCTGCAGAAGCTGTGTAAGAAATGGTCCTGTGCTAATAGATATTATTAATGCTTAACAGCTCTATGATGCTTTCATCTGAAGATTACCAAAGGGACCTAAGGGTATTACCATCTCCATTTTCTAGAAGATAGAAGAGAATTCTAGGAAAATAACTGTGTAGTTTTCCCAAATCTTTGTGAGCATGTGGCTGTCAGCATACTGGCACTGTAATGGTTGAAATGTAAATCGTATTCTTATGTCAGGTATCTAAAGAATCAACAAACTGGTTGTAAGGAAGGGAAGCTTCTTTCATTGTGTCGCTGAGTGCTCAATTTATTCTGATTTTATTTCCTTCTCTTTACCTCACCTCTTTCAGGCAAGCTGTATCTGTGATAATTTTAGTTTATTTTATTTTTCCCTAGAGGTTCCCTGTAAACCACTATTAGAATATTATAATGTACTTTCCAAAAAGAGTAAGAACTGCTTGTATTCATTATTTATTGGCCAAACCAAAACCCCTGCCTGTAAGCAATTGTAGGCATAGTGGTTTGGATGTTGATGGCTACATTCCTGTAGACACTTGTAGACATGGTGGTTTAGACGCTGATGGCTATATTCCTTGCTTAAGCAATTTCAAGTACTGAAACAATTTTAAGTAGCAGAAACTTCATAAGAAAATAATTTCCAGCAGAAAGCTCTTTTCTTCATTACTGAAATACCATTCTCTTTTCTGTTAAAAGCAACATTGATTAAGAAAATCATCTTTGCAAGTCAATCTAGTTCCTAAATTTTTCTTTATTTCCCTCTATGGAAAGTCTTACCATAATCTTACTGTTTACTACATTATTCTTTTTTAATGTACAACATGATGTAGGACAAATAAAAGTTAGAAGACAAGACAATTTATTGAGTTATTTAGCTATTTTCATTTTTTCCCGGCTGGTAGAAGTTTCAAACGGGAGTTTTATTTTCACTTTTACAGCCTTCAGTTCTAATACGGGCTTGCTTTTTTTTTTTTTTTTAAACAGTCTTTAACATATGACATATTTCAGGGCAAAAAAAGAGCATAGAGCCTCCTGAGACACTTTCTCTTCCAATAAGACCACTTTCTGTTTCCAAGACAAAGGCAGGTTGAGGGCAAAGGCAGGGGGCATCCATTAGAATTAAGGATGGGACATTGTAGTGGGCTAATCCAAGTGACAGGGAAGTTTACTCACACTGAAAAGTAAAAAGGTTTTAGGATTTTATTCCTTGCTGTTAACTTATGTGAGAATAGTAAACCTGTGTCCATCCTATCCTGAATTTCATGGCTGTAGAATGTATGGGTACCAGAGCCAGAGTTGAGCCCTGGGCCACCGGTGTCCCAGGGGCAAGGAATCCACTAGGCGGCAGCACTGAGCAGGAGGTGCAAGCCATTCACTTACCCATAAAAGAACAGGATTTTGGATTAACTCAATATTCTGGCAGTACGTAAACCCTTAAATTCTTGTATGAACCTAAGATAGTGGAGGAGACTGTAAAGCAAAGGAAATGCTTTCACCTCTAGCAAGTGAGGATTTGGGCAAAATATAAGCTCTGATTTAGGAAAAAAATGTGAAGTTTAATTTTGTACAAAAGCGGTAGAGCGCTTGCCTCGCATGCGTGAGACCCTGGGTTCGATCCTCAGCACCACATACAAAGCAATAAAATAAAGACATTGTGTCCATCTACAACTAAAAAACAAAATATATAAAAAAAAAAAAGAGGAATGTAAGAGAAAATTGTAGCTATTAAATCACATATAAAGTGGTATTATAATAAATTTAAATTATGTAAAGTATTAATTTATAATTATTATAATTAATGGTCCATTTAAGCTGTTTATTTAATTAAAAAAGCTTATTTCAGCTTTTTTGTCTTTCATTATCATATTCTGAGTATCGTTTGCTATAAAAAATTTATTTTTAAAGATGTGAAATTGAGATTGTCTTTTAAGTAATATTAATCAGATTATTTGCATGAAATCAATAGCATTTTAAAATTTTTGTAATCAAAACATTTATAATACTCAAACTAATGATTTTGTTAGCTTTCTGAGGATGGTATGGGTTGTCAAAATAAATAAAAATAAACAAATTTCTTAGTTTTCTACTACTCTGAAAGATTTTCAAGTAAATAGTAATAAAATTTTATTTTACATTGATAAAATTGTTTAAAATTATATATGCGTGCACGTATGTTCGTGTATAACTGGTATGTTAATTTAAATCTACCCAACACTGAAAATTACATAGCCTTTTAACCTTGAGAACTCATTTACATATGAAAAGGGAAGTGGAAATAAAAATATGAATCAGTCATGAAAATATTTAACTACTTTATACTTAACCTTGGAAGCATTCTATTATTTAAAATTTATTTTTATTAAAGGTCTGAATTGAATGTTTTTATTCATATTTTTTGTTTTAAGAATAGAGTCCTAAAATTGTATTCAGCAGCTCTTGCATGAGTGTAGAATTATTACAGGCCACCAATAGTGTTTTTGTGCAAATACAAGAGTTATGAACTTTATGGACTTTTGTATTTGGTATCTGGAATTTGTAGTTAGAAATAGGTGGTCATCTGAAAATCAAATTATCCAATTGTTTGTGACAACTGCTAAGTAATTGTCACAATTCACTTAATGAAGTTATCTGCCTATCAAAAACAAAGCAGATATGAAACTAGAAGGGAAACTAGTAACACAGAGGAAGAAAGGGGAAAGAGAAGAAAAGGGGAGGCACTGGGAATGAAATTGACCAAATTATGTTACGTGCATATACGCATATGTAACAAAGACTCCCACTATTGAATATTTTAATAACTTAAATGTAACAAAATTAATTAAAAATAAAGAGTAAAAATTTATGTTATGTTATAATCTCTAGTAATATAAATAACATCATTTAATATATGTGTACTGTAAGTCTGACTCTATTCCATATATTTATGAACTCATATAATATGACATTTAGAGCTAGGTGCTGTAGTTATTCACATTTTTACATCTGAAGAAGTCAAGGAACAGAGTTCAAGTAATTAACTGGCTTAAGTTCGCACAGCTGGCACCAGGCAGCCAGAATCAAACTCAGGCAGTGTAGGGCCAGAGCACAGAATCCTGGCACCACCCATAGGAGGTGCTGCATTGGAAATTGCTCATACATAATAAGGCTCACACTCTACATACCATTAACTTCTGCCCTTAAATAATTATGTCATTTGCTACTTAATACACAGCTTTGGAATGGAACCAATATCATTCAAACTTCGGATAGTAGAAAGTCTTAGGATATTGACTTTTCTAAGTGAATATGAAAGTAAATGGGAAAGACAGACGTGACCTTTGTTCTCTCTCAGAATCCGGTGTGGTCAGCAAGTCCACCAACATGCTTCCCCAAGAAGCATGCAAGTAATATTTTTTGGTTACTTGCATCATTTGGTTACCACAGACTTCGATTTTATGTTTTCAAGTTAACAATAATGTCAGAACTTCTGACATTTTTAATGACCTGAGTCACTGTGTACATATGTTTTAACTAGGGGAATATAACATTCTTAGAAACAAGAGTAGTTTAATGTAACAAGAATAGTTTAATGTGTGGTGAGTCTTTAAAATGTTTATATTAATTGACCTAGTTATTTTTTAATTAGAAATCTCATTCTAAAACTAAACACAGAAATGGTTTTATAAATAAGAGCTATTAACTGCATAAATATATAGCAATAAAAGCAAAAAATTGTAACAACCTAAATACCAAGCAATAAGGAAGGAGTTGAGTCAACTATAGGATTTATTGTTGTTGGGATAGTATTCATGGAAATATTTCCTAAGAGTAGATAATAACAAGGAAAATATTTATGAAATACATTCAGAATAAAAATTTGGATACACACCTGTCGTATGGTAATGGTGATTACTTTGTTCTTATTTTTTCACTCTTGTGATTGTTTTTTCTTTTCAAATATTTCTGTGTGAAGAAGAAAAGATCTGAGTAAATGAGATGACATGGTGATTGTGTCAGCTGTAGTGCATAGATTGCTACCTATTTCATTAGGTTTAAGAAATTATCTGTGGTTGAAATAGTTATGCTTTTCCTGACTTACTGGTATTTAAGCCTTAATTTCCAAGAATATACCATTAAAGTTCATCTAGGAAAGGAGGCTGGAGAAAATAGGCAGAGAGCGGTAGCATTATTATGTTAGGAGATTGGATGGAAACAGGATGAACAGAATGTGTAACTACAGACATCGGGGCTGCAATTTGCTTTCCTCACCTGACAGAGAGAAAGCATGGTAAGCCAGCTGAGCATGCTTGAACTTGATTTTCTCCCAGCATTCCCTTTGAGGTACTGGGTCCCTTATCCACTTGCTATCGGTATAAATACCTCTTACCATGGAAACTATTCCATCATGCTTACAACCTGAGAACGGGTGTGGAGCCTGCAGGGCCAGCCACACTCAGTTGATTTACCAAAAGACAGGTGGAATCTGGAATTTATAGGTGTAAGTTGGACCTGGGGCTTGTTACCTGCTGTTTTAGTCAGCTTTTGCACTGTTGTGACCAAAAGACTCGACAAGAAAAAATTTATAGTTGAAAAGTTTATCTGTGGACTCAATTTCGGTCCATAGACAGTTGGCTCCATTCCTTGGGGCTGGAGGTGAGACAGAACATCACAACGGAAGAGTGTAGCAGCAGGAAGTGGCTCAGAACATTGCTACCAAGGAACAGAGAGACTCTAAGCTCAGCTCACCAAATATACCCCAAAGGCACGCTCCCAATGACCCAGCTCCTCCAGCTATATCTTACCAGCCTGCAGTTCGTTACCTCTCAGTTAATCCCTGTATAGGATTAATTCACTGATTGGGTTGAGGTTCTTATAACCCAGTCATTTCACTTCTAAATCTTTTTTTTTTTTTTGGTACTGGAGATTGAACTCAGGGGCACTCGACCACTGAGCCACATCCCCAGCCCTATTTTGTGTTTTATGTAGAGACAGGGTCTCACTGAGTTGTTTAGCGCCTCGCCATTGCTGAGGCCGGCTTTGAACTCGCGATTCTCCTGTCTCAGCCTCCCTAAGTGCTGGGATTACAAGCGTGAGCCACCGCGCCCGGCTCACCTCTAAATCTTTTTGCATTATCTCACACAAGATCTTTAGGGGAACACCACATCTAAAGCATAACACCTGCAATACAGAATTTTCAGAACAATTATCTTTCAGAATATTCAATCTTTCTTAGATTGTTGAATAAATAATTTGTACTAACTAGTCTGTATGAGAATTATAGGAGTAAAAAGGGGCTCTCTGAACATGGTGTAATTAAAGCCTGCAGTAGAATCCTGCTTCGTTTATTATTAGCTGTGCAATCTGGACCAATTTATTGAAATATACTATTCTAGTTTTCTCACCTACAGAATAGGATCAATCATAGAGCAACTCTTGATGTTGTTACAAGGCTAAATTAGGTGTGGACTTCTCTGCCACATACAATATATTTTTACTGTTGCCACTATTAGTGGCAATGTTATACCCCAAGCTCCTCGGGGAAATAGATGAGAAATAAACAGTTACTCTATTGACTTCCTGGGTGGGGAGAAAGGTTTGGGTCATCTCTCAATCAGGAATTTTCTGTTTTGAAAGAGTGGTAGTGATTAGCAAGGCTGGATGCAGTATGAAATGAAGAATTATGGACAACTTTAGAAGGCAGAACACAAAGGGCTGACCCACAGTTTGGAGTCTTCTGTGAGGGTAACATTTTGCTTGCAGAAAAAAATTAAACAAGATAATCTCAACCTGCCTTAAGATCCACTGTGTTAAGTTCCATGATATCCAGTCACATAACAGCAACGAAATGGATTGGGAAGGGGAATTTTAATTAGAAGGGACTATAGACTAGTAAGTTCAGATTTAGATATAAAAGAGAAAAAGCAAATTGTGATTTTTACGCTTCGAGTACGATAGAAAAACAACATGGAAATCAAAAGAGAAGATAGAAGTTGGACATTAAGGTTTAAGAAGCAAAACATGTTGAAAAGATAATAGCATGTAAACATACAAGAAGTCAACACATTAGCTGGTTGCTGTATTGCAAGGTTCTATCATTATTTTTGTGAATCCGTTTGTGTCCTTGAATAGCAGGTATAAGGTTCCTTCAGAAAGAGGACTACCCTATCATCCCTAGATCTTTTTTTTTTTTCTATCTCATATAAGTGGAATAGGCACATAAGCAAACATTAGCTAAAATCATTGCAAGTGGATTATTTGTTTGAGAAACCAATGATCACTTTAAACAAATAGATTGCTTAAGAGTAAATTAAACTTTGTGTAAATCTAGGGAATGAGAAAATTTGAATGGTTTCCATCGATCCACATGCTCTCTAAACACTTGTGTGCAAATAACCTCAGCTCCCACGTGCCTACCTCACTCAGGAATGCTGAACTTTATCCTGCACCACCCTGTATTCCTGGGCTGTGAACAGTACACTCTGGCCCATCAAATTGTAATTATTCTCCAGCCTTTGTAACTCATGCTTCATGTGAAACACAGGGCACCCCTAGTATGTTTGCAGAATCTTAGCTAACACCTGGGAAGGGTAACTTTGCCTTGAATTTATCTTCCTTCTTTCCAATCCTCTTGCCTGAAAATTGATTCTTACATGGACTTTAGGGGTACAGGTAGACATCCCATCCTTAGCAGTAGTGTCCACGTCTTCCTTATATCATGTCTACTCTGTATCTTGCCTTCCTCTGGTAAAGTCGTGTGATATCAGAAATAATTATGGCTTCAGCTGACAATAGTATGATTAATTGCTGTACAGCTCACAAATCAAAAATTTGTCAAAGGATTTCTCTAGCTGTTGGTTTTAGTTCACTGAGACTGCTATAACAAAACACCAGAGGCTGGACAGCTAATAAACAAGGGAAATTTACTTGTCTTAATTCTGAAGGCCAGCTGTCTAACATCCAGGCTTTGGCCGATTTCCATGTCTGCGAGGGCTTATTTCCTCTAGACATCTGCGGCACACTGGGTGTCATGTAGAGGCAAGTCTCTCCCTGGGGCTCTTTTATAGAGATATTAATCCAGTTCACGAGAGTGGAGCCCTCCTCTCACCTCTCCAAGGCCACATCTTCTCATACTGTCACCTGGCTTCAATCTATGGATTTTGGGAGGACACAGGCATTCTGATCATAGTACTGTTAGGAGTCCTGACTTACACACATTATTTCCTTGTTATAAAATATCTTTATAACATTAACGCTATGACTTGAGCTTCTCCCTCAAAGTTCATATGTTGGAAACTTAATCCCTATTGCAACAATGTGGGGAGGTGGGGCCTTATAAGACAGGATGAGATGGAGGGCTCTTCCCTCATGAATGGATTAATGTCACTATCATGGGAGTGGGATAGTGAATTTATTATAAAATTAATTAATATAATTAATTTCTTATGAAATTATTTATTAGTGTTTTAGTTATAGAAGTGAACATAGTCCTGCTTATTCTTTGGTCCCTTTTTGGCAGCTTTCTGCCATGGGACGACACAGCACAAAGGCCCTCACCAGATTACCCCCACTTTAATATCAGACTTCTCATCCTCCAGAAATGAGAAATAAACTTCTTTATGAATTACCTGATCAATGCTATTCCATCATAGCAACACAAAATAGATTGTGAAAAATAATAAAATATACCTTCTTTTAATATAGTTTTGGGGTTCTTTTATTTTCTTCTGTTTACCTTTTATTTCCTTCTGATAAAATAAGTAAATGTTGGTGTCAATAGAGACTATTTATGTTTTATCTACTCTGAGGACATTTTGCCCACTACAAAATCTTGAATTTACACACAGCCAATATCCTAATCCCTTAACCATGTCTTTAGAGAGAGAGAGGGATTATCATTCTGGAATTTGAACATCTATTTAATGAGCATGTACTACGTAAATAGGGAGAAAAAGTATTTTTAGAAAATAGGTGACAGATAGCAGAGTACATCCAGAGTACTGGTAAATAATTGAAACTGCCTCCACCAGAAAATCTAAGAAGACCCTCTACCTAAATGATATTCTGAGGACACACAGCTGTATTTTATATAAGCTATCTATTTATGAGTTTTTTTATTCCATCTTAAACAAATAAAAGTGATTACCCTCAATAGAAATGCACTATAATTCTGATAGCCCAAAATGTGTCATACTGAAATATGAGTATCCCTGTTCAATTAGGATAAAGGTTTTCAATAAATTTTTGACATTTTTGAAGGCCTGATTCTTAAAAACATCATTATAAAGCAATCATTATTAATCCTCTGTGAGACCTTGGTCTGTTTCAGAATATAGTTTCAACCCTCAAAACCACACTGCCGTTGTGCAGATTATTTTAGGAGGACACATTTTATTTCCCTAGAATATCCACAGTAAAGACCTCCAGGAGCATCACTAAGGAACCACATCTAATACTTATAGTGAATCCACAGGAAGGTAGATAGCAATCTGATTATATCATTGTATGCTGCATAAAGCCATAAAGAGATAATTTTTAAGACAATTGCTGACTTGACATCAGAGTTTTCAAAAGGTGGGAGATCTTCATGCTAAATTATCTTCTGGTAAATGCATACTAATAAATATCTGCTGCAGAGTTAATGTTGTGGTTTGCAATTTTAAGTACATGATGTATTTATTCCACAATATGAATGATTATAAATATGTTCTTAATAGAACATGTATATGTTAATATGTTCTGAATAAAACATATATATGATATATGTATGTGTATACACACACACACACACACACACACACACACATATCTTCTTTAGAAATTTCAAAGCTAGATTCCCCAGGATAGAATAATATTTGGAATATTATTCTCAATGTGTCAAGACTACAAAATAGATTGTGAAACACAAAATAGATTGTGAAAATGCATTTCTGCAAATGTTTTTCTTAGTAACTGCTGTGTGTAAAAAGTTTGAACACATGAATGACACAGATTTTGATTTAATCATAATAAATAAAACCATCTTATATTTTGTTATGAGTGACACATTCAAGTATCTCCCAAGGAAAGGCGAGAAAAGCACAAAGCTTCTGGACAAAAGTACTGACATTGCAAAGGCACTGTGGCAACCTGGGAAGGCTTTGGTTGTTTCTAATGTGTGACAAGGAAAGGGACACCTGCTTTTCAGTGCTGCTAATAGTTTCAAATCAGTGACTTAGGTCTACAACTCCAGTGTTACATAATCTAGTTGTTCATGGAGCTTTGGAAATATCTATTTGTAGACAAATTATTGGTTCATTGATAAAAGAAAAAAAGAACCTGCTGTTCCTGCCAATCAAAATATTCTTTTGTTAGACACATTTATGATATTTATACCATGTTCTTCAATATCTCAGCTTCTCCACAATAACAAGAGTTTGAGAAAGTAAAGTTCTGTTTTTAATTCTTCTTTACACTAGTATATTTCAATGCCTAACTTTTGGCTAGGAAATGAGATCAATGGTATTTTTGACCATCCCTTTCAATCCACATGTTGAACAGAATGAGGTCTTTACCTGCATTATTTCCTTGATTCAGTCTGGGTTTTGTTAACATTTTATGTAATTTTACTTTATAATTTCTGTTTTCCAGAGTTATGACGGCATGGGCCTGTTGCCACAACTATTTGGAAGGCTGATGCAGGAGAACAGTTTGAATCCAGAAGTTTAAGGCTAACCCAGCAACATAGTGAGATGCTTTCTCTCAAAAAATAAATAAATATATAAATAATTATTTTAATTCTTATGAATATTTATCTTGTGTAGTTCAAAATTTAACTTTAATAATTGCTTTAAATTTCAGAAAACATGTCAAAACTCTACTACAATTAGCTGTAAAGGTTTTGTTTCTTATCATTCTTTCTTGAATACCATAACTTTCCCTTCATATATCCTTTCATCTTAAAAATAAAAAGAATGTATACATGTGTATTTTATATGTACCTATACATTTTGCTCTTTTGTTTTTCTAAAAGGAGAAAAATGTCAATAACTTAAACTATGCAAAATTGATGAACTTTGACAAATCCTGGGCTTTCCTGCAAATTTCTGGTTGCAAGGGCTATCCAAGTGCAGGGCTCAAGTGGTATCGTTGTGTTCAGAATTATCACTTGCAGGTTCAGTTCGTGGTCTCCATCCTATGGACCTAGATCTTTTTCTCACTGTTTACCAAATTTGGACAAACAATTGAAGGCATTGATAAATAGTCCTGATTGAAAGACTTTTACTCACTTGGAATTTGAGTGTGAATTTCCTCTCTGCAGAGTAGCAGCTTTCCACATGTAAAAGGAACCTGTGAAAAGACTGGCTGATTGAACATTCATTCCCTACCCTGCTTTGCAATGAATATAAACTGACTCTGTTTCAGTTTATGCACCTACTCATTTTCTACTTTAGAGCAGCTTTTATGCTAAGAAAATGTCTGAAGAACTTCCATCTCCTGGGAAGAAAAGTGTGTTATATGTCAAAGCTGTAAGCGTTAAAAGACTGTAATATTTTCAAAGGGTGGGAATCAAGGTCAAATCAAAAGGCTAAGTCCTTTTACTTTCCTGCATATATTGTTTGCATTTCTCTTCTCTCTATTATAATCATGTCTATTTGCTAAAAGGTTATGCAAAATAAATTAGGCTTTCAGAGCACTGACAGCTCAGCCATAGAGAAATTCTTTCCTCTATTTTTTTTTTTGCACTTTATACGTGAACACCTGCTACACTTTTAATGAGCTTTAAATTATACTTTACACCCATGTAACAAGAATGGATATTGCTCTTTCGTTATAATCAAAGAAAATATCAGTATGACTTGTTGCTAAGAGCAACAGCTTGTCAAAAAACGATACTTCCTCTAGCAGCAATATAGATAGATAGGTTCAGGTTGATAGATGGAAAATATGATTTATAATACATTGAGAGTTATCAATCTTTTAAATTTTCTTGTCTTCTGTGATTTAGGAGGAATTTGTCATTGTTCTGTGGCTGTGCCCAGATTATTTTCTTCTGTTCTTATCTCTGTTCTTTCAGTCTCCTTGCATCTTATAGGCCAAAGAATAAAAATGAAGATTTTTCCTTTATGCTTTCATTTGCTCTGACATATTAAAATGGATAAACTTTCAATGAGACTCCAGGAGACCCTTGAAATGCCCAAATATAATGATGCACGTTTATTTTTGATCTCTCCCCCATCATCTGTTTTACTTTTAAATACTTAACCTACTTAAGTGACCTCTGGTTATTGTCAGATTTCCTTTCAAAGGAGTTTTAGTATGTGTCAGAAAAGAAAGCATTAAAAATGAGCCATAGCAATTTGGCTCTATACCACCACTCATGCAAGCGATCTCAGACTTCATTATCAACTGGAATTAATTTATTTTTCAAAATGGTATAAATTTAATGCCACTTACAGGGACGTGAGATGGCTGAGCGGAAGAGAGGACTACTTAGGTATGTAAGACATAATGTAGCAGAGGGAGAAAAAGGGACCCTGGCAGAGGGACACTGTTCATGAGGATTTTGATCCAGTGTCCCCGTAAGCAAGGCAGAATAGGATAGGGTGAGTACTGCAGCCATGGGGGATCCTCTGGAGTCTGCAAATAATAAAAGTCTCTGTTCTAAGGTTCATCCCTGGCCTAACTGAACTTGTGCTGAATCATCTGACAGAGATGGAAACATAACATACACTGGTAGTTACATTTGGATTCATCATTTATTAAGTGTTCCCTCTCCACTAAGGGTGGGATTGGCCTTGGCATGAACATCCTGTTATTTAAGATGCCTCTTGAATGTAGAGATGTCAGGTGATGAAAAAAATGGAAAGACGAGAAAACAATGGAATCCAACAGAAAGAATATTTAAAGGTTGATGAAGAAAGTTGTCGAAGAGGAGTAATAAAGCGAGGAAATGGGGATATTTTAGTATATGGTCCTATGCCATTTCAATCCAAAATTGGAAAACAAAACAATGTTTAATTGGCAAACTAGTCAACATAATAAATCTCATATCTTCAGCCTTTAATTTTTCCAATTTTATAAAAACACTTTAATTTCTGAATTAAAATGAATAAAAATGCAGTACACAATCTTTCTTTACATATTTGCTCCAATAGTTTACCTTTGCCTTTATAAGCACATAGTACTGTAGTCTCCTTTTCCAACAGAAAAATTTAAATGTGTCATTAAAAAGCAGAAGAAGAAATGTACTTTTTTTCTTATCAACCGTAACAAAAAACTTCAAAATATGTTTAGTTCCAAAGCTCCTCAATATGCAAGCTCTCTATTTATACTAATTATTCAAGCCTTGAGAGACTGAAAACCAGAGATAGAATTCTCATGAGAAAAAAATAGCTCTGCATGTTATGTGTGAGCATTCCTGAAATTCACTGCTTCCATTTACAACAGCTTCAAAATGAATATCATATTTGTTATTTTAATTTAGCTAATAACAAGGATAACTGCTTATAATAAAACAACAACAAGAATAGTATATTCATGGAGATATTTCTTTATTTCAGTTGGCTATAATGACATCATTAAAATGCAAGAAAATATTCTTTAAACATTCTCACTAATTTTTCTTGAAACTGAAAGAATATAAAATTTTAGAACTAATGTTTGATCTTTTGTGTAACTTTGAAAAAGCACAGAGTTAAAATGTATTAAATCTAGTGAAAATGTTTTTCCATGTTCAATAAGATATTGTCCAACTCAGGCAAGATTTTATGATGTTTTCTTACTTACCTTGCTTCTATCTATAATATATCTCCCTCTGTTCACTAAATGGTGCTCAACTTTCCCAAGGTGCTAAAGCTGAAATTCAAAAGCAACTGTGTCAAATATCCACTTATGTTAATTATGCCTATATGACTTAAATTCCCACAGTTTGACAGACTCAGGTAAGCTATAAAGCCATTTGCCTTGTCTTAATGACAACATAATATTAGACTTCAATCAGTTATTAATATCCTTTGAATGCTCACTATTTACCAAATTATAAAAATCTTTGATTTTAAAGTGTAGGCTTTGCTGTTTATCAGACAAATTGGGAAAACATCTAGTTGGAATATAATTCAAATTATTTCCTTTTATGAAATATATGAGGATATCATGTATTCAAATATTTTATGAAGTATAGAATAATGTATGTGACCATGTGTGTCTGCAGGTTAGAAGGAGCACATGTTCATTGAATGAAGAATGAGGTGTAAGGGATTAGAAAACAATAACTATCCAATATTCTGCCTAATTTCTTTGCTGACCCTACTCTGTAGAGTCCTATGTGAGCTACACTATATTAAGAGTCTTGATGCTCCTGAATTGTTTTTGCAAGTGCTAAAAATCTTCTAACTATCTAGTCATTCTTACATCTCTTAACCCAGACAAATCTCAGCCCCCATATTGCCCAAACTACCAGCACTTAGTTTACCCACTACTCTAATTATTCTTTGACCAGTAACATATTGAGGCCCATAAAGTTATGATTTTGAAAACTAGGCCCAGCATCTCTGTAGCTACTTGGGCAGTGGCCATCAACAGACACATGTGAAACCTCCTGGGTCTTAGGCTTATATGGAGGCCACAGAGCTACTGTTTTAGGATGGATCATCCTAAACTACAGGCTTGCCCCAACTACTAGCCTGGACTAATTTATTCAGATCAGTGGTCATTTCCAGTTAGCAAATGACACTGGAAGATACACCTGTGTATATAGGTTTGGAGACCCTGAAATGTGAAAAAGATTTATAACACAGAGGGACAAAGTGAGTGCACATGAGAACAGTGTCTTTGTTTTATTTCTCTTTAGTAACTCACAACTTTTTAACAAGTCACGTACTCATATACTTGTTTAGTGTTTGAAAAGCAAAGCGATGGGATTGGGACAAGGAATTGTTTTGTCTCATTTATTCTTTGAGTGTGTCCCATCCATGAAATGTGGACAGGTTCACAGAATCATAATTCTTCCCTCATAATTAGTAGATTGTACCCATTCTCCTCTCCTACTCTGTAGCATATTTCAATCAATGTTACTTCCATGCTTTTTACTTGTGGGGTAGACTGTTCCAGAAGAATGGAAAACAGGAAGTCTTTTGGGGAGTTTGAACTTGAGCACAGAGTTTCAAAGTTCTCATCTCCACATATATTCAATGAGTTCAGGAGAATTAAAGCAAGATATAAGAAAGGCTTTTCACTCCTGGCCCCTCCCAGATGACTAGTGGAGGGGTGGCACCCCTGGCTGGGGTCTTGAAGCCCAATATTACACGCATTATCATGGGCAAGAAAGAAGACAATAGAAATCTACTAGGTTTTAGAAAATCTGAATCTAGAGAGATATTTAATCTTTTTTCTTGGTAAATCTCAAGAAAGCATCAAGACTTGAGTAGAGATGGTTTCAAGTATGCTTATCAGACAAGCTCAAGGACCATCTGGGGACCAGGAATATTAAGACAGAGACAGCAGCAGAATAACTCGGATGGTCCTCAGGATAGGCTGGAAATGGTGAAAACCAGAGATGGCTTCACAGACTCCACACAGCTCCATCATGATGGAGACGCAGCATGATGATCACATGCACTTGAGTGGACACCGTAATAAGGCTAAGATACAGTCAGACTCAAACACCCCTCACTGTTGGCACAAGGGATGGCAGAATGCTTTTCCTAAGAGTTTGCAGATTGCCACCAGAAGAAAAAGCATTTTTTCAGATGTCCCCATGTACTGGTAATGACTCAGACCATCAGAGGGGAACACTGAGCATAGGAGAATGGGCAAAACTCAAACTGTCCAATATTCAGTTTCTTTCACCTTGTGGACTAGTGGTGCATACTAAAAAAAATCAGAGTATAGAAAACGTAAAGCTAGACATCTTGTACTTTTGAGTTTTGTGATAGAATTCAGACTCAGAATCTATAGCTTTACAGAGTCAACTACATGCTCTCCAAACAGCAAAGTAAAGAATGAAGTCCTTGCAGAGGTTGGTGTAACCAAGAAGAAAAGAAAATGTATGTGAGCAGTTCTCAGATGGACAAGTCAGAGGGACATTAGAATAGACCCCAGCTTCAACATGCTTTAAAGTAATGAGAATTTTTGAAGGTCTGCTTTAAAACTTTAAGATGGACCATGCATTTAGAACGCATATTACAAATAGCACCACTATTATTTTAATGTTTAAAAGGAACATTTATAATTTGCTAATAGTTAAAAGAGATTATATATATGTATGCATATAGATACATAAAATATACATATACAATATATATAAATATATATGTATGTATACATGCATACATATATATAATATTTAGATTAGTTGTCTAATCTTCTTGTGTACCCAGCTTCTCTTCATTTCTGTTGTATTTTCTTTTAGAGAGGAAGCTAGATTCAAGCAGAAATATATGCATTTGGTTTCCCTTTGGTGGTGGAAAGGAAAATAAGAAAAGACAATTGAGGGATCAGTAAGTCAAACTAGGAATTTTAATTCTAAAGTATTAACACTAACAAATAGCTGAAAAGCCAGAATCCATTAAAGAGAAAACCAACCAAATGTGTATAAAATGCACACATACTTTATTTTACATATTTCTATTTTTACATAAGAGAATGTGTTTTTCTAATCATTCTCATTTGCCTGCTCATTGAGCTGTTCATTCATTTTAAACTCTTCTGCATTTTCCTCTGCAAGAAATTCTGAGTAATTTTGATCAGTAGCTCTTTCTGCATACACATCGTTTTGTTCTTACCTTCAACTGATACAGTTTTACTTTTCATTTTAATATAGCTCTTCATTTTATGACTTGTGATTTAGATTAATGCCTTTGATGTGAGTCATTAATGCAAGAATTTGATCATTTTACATTGACAAATGTATGAAACACATTCACTTATTCCTTTAATAAGAAATGTCATACCATAGGCACTTAGTAGGCAATTATACAAAGGAAAATGAAGGTATGTCAGTGTCTTTGTTAAGTAAAAGCAACAAATCATGTATTTTATCTTTGTGAAGAAATAGGTCTTTTGGAGATAATTGCATAAGAAAAATCTAAAGAATTTTTTTTTAAGTGATGGATAAAAGACTGGGGTGTGGATAGCAGCTGGCACTCTTGCTGTTCTCCACATTGGCCACACAGGAAAGACTCAGTCACAGTTCTGGTGGCATACGTGGTGATCCTCCAGCACCATGGCTGGATGTGCTGTCTGGAAAGAAGCTGTCCCAAGGCAAGTTCTTGTTCACCTGGTACATTGCAGGTAGTGCTAGGAGGCAGTTTTTCAAGTCCCTTGATTCTAGTCAGCCCTAGGACTTCCTATCTTGTACTCATCTGGGGACAGCTGCAGAGTATAACTGCTCAGTAGGATAGAGTCAGCTCCTTAAAGATGGGGCACCACCACTCACTGGGTCTATCACCGAGCTCATCCTCTTTGGTTTGGTGCCCTGGGACTATGGTTGTGAAGAGCTGACACTACCAATCAGACTTCATCTATTTTGAAAGTAATAAAGTTCTAATTCCATCTGGGGTCTCGTCCACCTATTCGATTTATTTCTGTAAGTATGCAAGCCAGTGTAGAGGCTGCCAAAAGGGATTGCCTGTCTGCTTGACAGGCACTGGAACATAAGCAATAGCATCACTAAAGAGTCTAGATGGTAGGACATTCTCTATTGCTTGACTTATGTTAATTTTTAGTCAAGTTCATGCTTCCCTAAGTCACGTATTTCTTCCTCTCTTCAAGCTTGTCTTCTCATCTTTTGCTTGCTGGATGGAGTGAGGCTTCCTGTGTCTCCTTTAAGTGTGTTATATGTATACATACTCATAGATGTTTAACAAAATGGTAAACACGATATGACTACAAATGACAAAAAGTTTTTTTCATACAATAATAGGAGGAACTAACATATATTTTTGGAGCTGAGAAATGTTGTTTGTGGGTATTCGTCAAAGAATACACCTTCCTGCAGAATACCCATTTCCCCCTGCCCTCTTCTAACATCCTAGCTTTGTTAACCCTTTGATTGATACTAGAAAACTATCAACTATCCTTTTCTTTCTCCTTTCAGCAAGTGAACCTGTCCCACTTACCACACATTTCCTCTGGACCTCTTCTTCTTTCACTGCCCCTAAGAACAATTTAAGTTCACATCATGGGCTGTTATTTTTAAGATTTCATTATTTTCTAGATGTGCTTATACATCACGTAATCATAGGGGTTCTTTAAAAACAAATAATAAAACAATATTTATTCAACTGGAAATCACTTGAGCTTATGTCCAGCCTTGTCTTATCTTTTGATACCACTCTCTGAAGAGCTGGGGGCTGGGGAGCTGCTCTCCTTCTTCGCATCTGATTGCTTCTCATCGCTTCTCTGTATCCATCTGCTCCACTGGCACAGCGAGTCAGGTCATATGTGAACAATCACAAATTTCTTAGCCTTCTTAAACCATGAATTTACATGCTTATAACATCTATAGCACAGAATTTATTCTAGATTTTTCTCTAAGGCAGAAAAACATGTTTCTAAATATGTTATTTTAGCATCTTCTCTTTTTATCCCTAAAAATAGACGATTTAAAGAATTTCTTTACTTCAATGTCTCTTTTTTTTCTTTTTACCTTTTCTTTCTTTGAAGATATCATCAGGTTTCCTACTTTTAATAATTATATTTATATTCTTCATTATCACACTTGGATTTGCATTTTCAGGTATTAATAGAGAACTTTTATTGAGTACCTTAGTAGCCCCTGAGAATTAATATATGCAAACTGCTCAACATCTTCAACATCTATAAATTTCTCTTTGGAATTTCTTATTTCTTCAATAAATGTCAGTTTCCCAGAAGCATCAACCCTTTTCTACCCTCCATTGCCAACTGCTCCCTCATCCATTTGACAAGTCTTGAACTTGTCAAAGTTCAACTTTTCCAATGTCCTGAACGCAATCTCTTCTTATTCATCCCATTTAGACATTCATTGAAACTCTTAGAATAGACTCCTTTCTGGGCAGCTTATTTTGAAAGCTCCTTCTCATCTAAGTTGTAATCAATTTATATCAGGTGTTTGCCTGTGCACATGTAGCTACCTGGCTTCTTTACTGGGAAACCCTGATGTTACCTTGATGTGCACCATGACTTGGTCCTGGGCATAACGGCTCTCTCTAGTCCCTTGGGGCCAATCACAATCCATCTAAGATAATCAGGTTTGTTTTATGTCCTTTGAAAATAACTTGTTGTCAGAGCCTGTGATCCATTCCTGGCCAAAGTATACCTAAATGGGAAATCTTTTGTGGGCTGCTGGGAAAATTTTCACTTATGAATTAAAAAGGATTTAAGGTTAAAAAGTGCCCCCATCCCTTTTTTTAGCAAGATATTAACTTTCTATTTGTGAAGCTTAGAACTGTTGTGGCTATTTTTCAACAATGAAGGGGAGAACTGGGAGGGTAGCTCATTGGTAGAGCGCTTGCCTAGCATGTGTGAGGCACCAGGTTCGATTCTCAGCACCACATATAAATAAACAAAAAAGGTATTGTGTCCATCTACAACTAAAAATATATTAAAAATGAAAAAAGAAATGAAGAGGAATACCACCAGGTCTGTGCATAGATTGACAAGGTAGACAGATTAAAGACTCTGGTTTTAATGAAATGAGTAAGCAGTTGAATTTGTCAGGCTTATATTCACACTATCTCTCACAACTTCTGTGTAACAAAACAAGCCACTTATATTTAAAATCTTTTTAAAGTTACTTAGGTTGCTTTTTGTTTGTCTGTTATAATAGCTCCCCCTTATCCATGGTGGGTATGTTCCAAGATCCAGTTGATGCCTGAAACTGCAGATAATACAAAACCAAATATATATATATATGTGTATACATGTAATAAATATATACATACATATATAAACATATATAAATATATATGTAAATATGCATATTTATATACACTATATATACATATAAATACATAATTTTTTTCCTATTCATACATGCACAAATTCAATGCCTTTACAATTTTAACCAAGAACTTATCACACGTGGCCATAACTTTTGCAGACTGAGGTGCAAGTGTGAAACTAGTGTGAATTTCTTTTTCTTCACTATAATTTTACAAACAGAAGATTTGTTCTTATGATAGATCTTAACAACCTCTGTATACAAATTTTTTTATTTCCTTACTGAGAATTTTCACTGTTCAGTTAAAGGAAACACTTCATGGCCTTTTTTTTTTTTTTTTTTTAGCATATCCAAATTGCCAGCATTACTACTCTTGTGGGATTTTATCATGCTACGCAAAATAGTGTGAAATTTAAAAGTTTCCAATTATTTATTTCTGGAAGTTTACTAAGATTTCTGGACCATAATTGTGGACAATTGAAACTGTAGAAAGTGAAATTATGGATCCTATATCCCAAAGCACAGCTATTGCAACTCAAGTCACTTCACCTTCTTATTTTAAATGCTCTTTCTTCCTTCCCCCCAGTAAAAATGTAACACACTTAGTATAGAGTTTAAAGACGTGTATGAGCTGGGCATGATATATGTTCCCCGTTTCATCTTCTAAAACTACTCTTCACATCTTTTATACTCTATCCAAAAGAATCCATTAATTTTCTGATGTTGAGCACATATTTTTCATTTGCCTGGCAACGTTTTCTCTTGCACTCCTAATAGCTTCTAGTACCTTCTAACCTTATTTTCCTATTGAAATTATTACAGTCTTCTAAGTCTGGTTCTCAAACCACAGTGCTGATGAAGCTGCCCTGTTCCTCTAGCTGGAGTTTAAAAACCCTCAATGTGCTAAGTATTTATGTGACATGGGTATTTTCTTCAGCCACTGACATAGTCTCTTGCATCATGAAAATTTGTTTACATAGTGACCTCTTTCTCTCTGTAGTTGCAATTACACCTGGCAATTTCCTTATCCCTGTGAAGCTGGAAGCCAAAATGATGCTCTTTACCTGAAACAGGGAACATTGAAGATTTGCTTTGAACCCTCTAGACAAAGGAAGAGGGGCACTTACCAAAACTTATTCCTACTTTGGATTACAAGGATTGTGAATTTTGAATTATAACTTAGATAAATTTTTGTGCTGTGTACTGGGACAGATTTACACATGTGTTCATTGCAGCATTATGTGTAATATGAGAAAATGTAAATGGCCTAAGTGTGTCTATCTATAAAAGAATGAAAAACAATTACTTTTATCCAACTATTGAACATTAAATAGCCATTAAAATAAATGAACTAAACCTGTATGTGTCAACATGAGTATATCTTAAAATCTTAACATTGAGTAAAAAAAAAAGTACATAATATTAAATATAACTTAGAAATTTCAATATTAAGAAGATAATTTCAGGGCAGAGATCTAGAGCAAACACCTTGACATCAAGGTAAGAAGGACTGTACATCTCTAAATTGTTTGTGTTATTCAGCTTTCTGTTACTGTAACAAATACCTAAGATAATCAACTTACAAAGAGAAAAGGTTTGTTTTGACTCATAGCTTGGGGTGCACCAGTGCATGACTGTGTGGACTTGTTTTCAGGTCTGTGGTGCTGAGGTAGCTGAGTGTAGTGGGTGCATATCCTAGAACAAAACTGTTCACATCATGGTCAGAAAATGAGAGAAAGAAGTAAGGCTGGGGTTCCCAATCCCCTTTGAGGGCATGTCCCCAAAGACCTAAAGGCCTTCCATTAGGTCCTACCTTCTAAATGTTCTACCACCTTCCAATATTGCTACCCTTGGAGACCTTTGGGGAATGTTAAGATTCAAACTGCAGCACTGATGGGCATTCTTCTTTTTTTTTTAAGAACATCAAAAAGAATAATTCCAGTTTATCAACACTTGAGAGACAGAATGCTACCAAAGACCCTTGGCATGACTCAGATGGTCCCCATATTCCCTCCTTACTACTGTCTTCCTCCTTTCTGAGAAAGAAACATCACTCTCCCTCTTCCAGGCTTGCTTTCCTTGGTTGTAGTTATCATTCACCCCATTGACCTGGGAACTTTACGTAAAACATTAATTCCATTACTTTATTATTCAGCTTATATATTTTTTTAAAATTTTATTTTTAGTATTTATAATTTATAAATTCTCCCATTTCACCAATAATTTATTTTCAACAAAGGTTTTATTCAAACTTCCTTCTTTGCCTAAGTTGCCATTTACTCTGTTCCCTTGCCCTCACTTACCTGGCTATCAGGGTATCTCCCAAGAAATCCTCTTCACAAATCCAGCAAACACTCTGAAACTATTTTTTTCTTGACTTCAATGGTTACCTTTTTCAAAACTAGCTCCTTTATAAAATAGTGTTTTCACTTGTTAATTTTTGTTTACATAAGCATTATGGTTAGAACAGTTTTTGTTTTGCTTTGTTTTACTTTGATAGTGAGGATTGAACACAGGGGTGTTTAGTCACTTAGCCACATCCCATCCCTTTTTATTTCTTATTTTGGAGACAGGGTCTCACTAAGTTGTGTAGGTACTCACCAAGTTGCTAAACCTGGTCTGGAATTTGCCATCCTCCTGTCTCAGTCTCCCAAGTCACTGGGATTAAAGGCATGGACTATCATGTCCAGGATTGAATGGTTCTATCTTTACAGAAAAGTTAGGAAGATAGGGCAGACACAGTTCAAACATGATCTACAAGGTTTCTCCCATTAATCTCATATTAATATGATACATATGTGCTAATTATTGAAAGAATATAGACACATTATTATAATTTAGTAAAGTCCTCTTTGTTCCAATATTCTGTTCAGGATACCACATCACATTTAGGTGACATGCTCCTTAGGGTCCCCTAGGTTATATTTGCCTATGAGACATTCCTTGTTTTTTTTTTTTTTTTTGTACTGGAGATTGAACTCAGGGGCACTTGACCACTGAGCCACATCCCCAGCCCTATTTTGTGTTTTGTGTAGAGACAGGGTCTCACTGAGTTGCTTAGCGCCTCGCCGTTGCTGAGGCTGGCTTTGAACTTGCAATTCTCCTGTCTCAGCCTTCCAAAGTGCTGGGATTACAAGCGTGAGCCACCGCGCCTGACTACATTTCTTGTTTTTATGACCATAAATAAAACCTATGCCTGGAACTGTTTCTATTATTGATTTCAAGACTCATTTGCAACCTTTAGGTTATATACATCTTAATTCAGTTTCTTTCAACAGCAAACCTTGGGAGAAGAATTTAAGTGAAATAATTGATCTAGGAGTTGAAGCGCGGAAGTACCATGACAGAGTGGTGGAAACACAAGGTAAGAAGATGAACAGTGAATCACACTAGACAAAGAAGTTCACTCCTGCCTGAGATCCCTTCATGGACTACATAAAATGCTGCTGACATAAATTCTCCTGTTTCAGCCTCCCTAAGTGCTGGGACTACAGGCGTGAGCCACCGTGCCTGGCTTCTTATTTATTTATTTATTGGTACTGGAGTTTGAACTCAGGGGCACTCGACCACTGAGCCACATCCCCAGCCCAATTTTGTGCTTTATGTAGAGACAGTGTTTCACTGAGTTGCTTAGCGCCTCACCATTGCTGAGGCTGGCTTTGAACTTGAGATTCTCAGGCAAGGAGCTGGGAGATTTAGCCTTCAATTCTGTCTCTAGCTGCTTATTTGTGCTTTCTGGTACTTCTGTGGACCTCATAATGGCCCAGGAAGCTGCCAGGCGTATGGATGTAGATGAGGCTGGTAAGAAGTTGATGGTATGTACAAAACCCATTAATGGAAGGTGCAGATGCCATTTGGAGTGGCTAGATAAACCAAGGACACAAAATAGTGTCTTCTAGAAAGTCTACTCCAGAAGAATTCAATACCAAGTTTAGTTGGAAAATAATTATTAGATTGAGTCTTACTTTTGATGGACAAATGATAGTTGGAATGTTGAATATCACAGTCATGTTGTCCTCTATGAAGGACTTTCAGTTTATAATGAGAAAATGAAACTATTTACACTTGGCTTTCATTACTAAAGCATAATAGTCTAGTGAGGTCAAGAAAGACAAAATACAGATAAACCTAGTACTATCATATCTGATGGATTTCTCTGTTCATATTAAAGTGTCCAATTTCCAAGTTTGGTTTCATTCCTTTTAGCACTGTGTTTTTACTGTTCTTTCTTTCAAACTGTTAGCTATCAAACCGTTAGCCTTTATAATAAAATTTTAAGACTATAAAATGATTCTGTAATTCTTTGCCCCAATGTTTTTAAAAATTACCTTACAGAAAAAACAAAAATTAATCCCAAGGACTTAATAATTCTTAGCATTTGACTTCATTGGCTTCATCTACCTATATCCATTATTATCTATCATCATCTCATTTCATCCATCTATCCTAGATTGACATTATTTGATAAAACAATTGAGAATAAGTTGTAAATATCACTACATTTCACCACTAAACTATTTAGGATGCATTTTCAATAAACAAGACAACCAACTTCATAATCACAATAATATTATCAATCTCAATAAATGTTACATTGATAAAAATGTTACAATCCATATTCACATTTCCAAAATTGCTTAAATAATGCTTTAGGCTGGCTTATTTGTTAATCCGGGATGATGATAACTGCACTTCATATTTAGTATCACTTTTTGGACTCTATATTAGTTAAGGTTCTCCAGAGAAACAGAGTCAATAGGATATATACACAAAAAGAATCATGAGAAGGAATTACTTCCATAATTAGGAAGGCTGCAAGTCCCAAAACCCACAGGTCGAATGGGTAAACTGGGGACCCAGGAGAGCCAACAGTCTAGTTCCAGTCTGAAATTCAACACACTTGAATCACAGAATTATAAATCAATTTGTCTGATTTTCCAGTTCACAGGCCACCAGGCAGCAAGAATTCTGCCTTATTTGGAGGAGAGTCAGACTTTATGTTCTATTCTAGCCCTCAGCTGATTGGATGAGGCTCACTACATTAGAGAGTGCAGTCCTCTAAGTGAAATGTTAATTTCATTCAACCACACCCTCACAGAAACACTCATATAATGTTTGACTAAGTACCTGGGCAATCCAAGAAAAAACAAATTGACACATTTAATCACCCATCTCAAATAGACTCTTATTTTTTTGATTATTCATAGCAGTAATTTTAAAAATTTTAGTGGTCTTGTTTTAATAATTTTATTACTTGGATGATATTAGAACTATGAAATATTTCAAATATACTCCAAAGAATTTCCTTATAATCCTTTCTTCATTTTTAGCTTTTTACATTATTACATTTTTTAAAAACTAAGAAATTAACATTGGTGCATTACTACTATCTACAGTCCAGACCTTGTTTGGATTTCATTTTTTTAAATTCATGTCCTCTTCCTGTTTCAGGATATGATCCAGAGCACCATATTGCATTTACTGGTCGTCTCTGCCAGATCTCCTTGGGTCTGGGACAGTTTCCGAGTCTTTCATTGTTATTCATTATCTTGACAGTCTGGAGGAGTATGTGCTGGTATCCTGTAGAATGTTCTCCAATCTGGGTTGCCCATTTATCTCTGTAAATTAGACTGGGATAATGGGTCTTGGGAAGGACATTACAAAGCTGCACGTTCCCTCTCATCCCGTCCTACCATGAGGGTCATGCTACCGTGTGATTCCTCTTGTGATGTTAACATCCACCACATTGTCAAGGTAGCATTTGCCAAGTTTCATTTCTGTGAGATTATGATTGTTCCCTTCCTTACTCTGTTTTTGAAAAGGAAAGTCACTAAGTCTAGAACTCTCTAGAGAGGAGTAAGATAGTAGAAATTGAGTTTTGCCACCTGAAGGAGAGTATATCTACCACTATTATTTGCACTTTGTCTGCATGATAGATTTATTTATGTGTTTATTCATTCACATATTTATATCAGTTAGGACTCATGCATAATTCTTTTATAGGTTGGGTTTGAGATGGAATCTACTTTATTAGCTTTGAGGCTTGAATGTTTCTAGTTTGGGCCATGGGGAGCTCTTGCCACAGGCAGTTTTCATGTTACGCACTCTGTTGCTTTTGTTTTTTACTCTGCCTTTTCCTCAAATCTCATGTCTACTCTGCTTAAAAGAATAGAAATTCAACACATTTGGACGACTGCAGTCACTATGATATGTGACTAAGGAGAATACTTTTTAGTTCTATATTTAAAGTTTTGTAAACCCATCATTTGATTACTCTAACAAATTAATTTGACATGAGGCATTATTCAAATACACTTACTATGGTGAATATGAGAATTCATGGAATATAAAAAAATAAGCTATCAAGCCATCTGTCAGAGAAATCTTGATACTTAAAAGGACTCTCCTTACTCTGACACTTGAGCAACTCTCCCACTTCTCATATGCTGCTCTCAATATGACAGCTGCACGGGTGATTAGATCCCTCACCTGTGAAATCTAAATTCCACTTGCTTAATATATCATCTAAAATAATACAGAGCAACAGAAAGGCTACCTATATTTATACATGGATATATTCGTATGTTGGCAACTTCTATTGCCACTAGCTTAAAGAGGACATTTCAATGTCAGTTGCATTTGACAGAGGACTTTTTGCTTTAATTTTTCCAAAGGCATGAATATTTTTGTACTTTGTCTAAATTTAAATTGTCCAGTCACTGTCAAGTGGCATATTTTTTTTAAAAAGTACATATCAATAAAATCAAGGCCAAATCTATCCCCATATTTTATCTGCTATCTTTATGCTATTTGTATATAGTCTTCAGATCTTGCAGTATGGAAAGTAGAGATATAAAATGATACGATGAAACGGTTCAAAGCTCTGCATTCTAGCTCCAAGACATACTATTTCTCATCTGTGTAACATGGAGAACATAATAGTCTCTTAACCACATCATTAGAGTAATCAAATGAAGTGAGCAAATAAAATACCAAGAAGAGTACTTGGCATAGAGTGGGGATTTGATCTTCTTTCTTGCCTTCCTCCTTCACAAGTAGATGTTGAGAAGGTTTTTCTTTATAAATAAAGCCATATAATTTTTTTAAATGTGCATTAAGATGTTATAGTTCAACCTGGAATTGATATATTACCTTCATATATTACCATCTCTAAGTTTAAATGAAGATGCAGTATTTTTTTTCTCTGATAGTGGAGCAGTGGTATAAATCCTCATAATGTAGAAATTGTATTGAATATTTTTTATATTAAAATGTACTTATTTTATCTAAAAATTTAAAAAGTTACAGATATCTCAATGAATATTTTGTAATGATTACAAATGGCCAGTCAAGCTGTCTATGACCACCTACTGGGCAAAAGAATCTCCCTGTTATGGCTGCTTTTTGTCTGGTGACCAGGGCTTTCCCATCCCTGAATCCATTCACCTCCTGACAGCTCACTTAATACATGTCCTCTCAGGGTAGTTATTTAGGGAGCAAGCCCAGGTAAGTGGAAGAGAAATAAAAAATAAAATTGGAGTTTCACAGTGATATTCATTTCCTAGTCCTTCTCCAATAAGATTAGCATATTTCTGGACAATTACATTGGAGCTCATCTGGAACACTTAAGCCCCACCCAACTTCATGTTGCTACTTTGCTACTTTTTTCCCCAATTAAGGCTTACTTTGAAATTCATTTACTTTTATGTTACCTCTGCAATATGATAGGAAGACTTTGACGGCCATAGTCAACCCAGGTTCCTTGATCTTTAGTCCTGAGTGTGATGCTTGATTTTCTTAGTGTTCCATGCTTTCAAGTCAGGCGTCTTTGGAAGTCACATTAATTCCATCAGGATTAACAGACTCTCAAAAGCCAAAAAGTTATCTCACTGAATTTGAGCCTCTTGTGTCCTGGAAGGATCAGTGCTGTCACGATGGGTTCATAGATTCACTGAGAACTGTTTTAAACAGTGTAAAAATTCAACACCATCACAGCAACACTCACTGTTGCCCACACATGCTCTCTAGATTATGCCCCGAAGCTCATAAATATGTATACATTTTATGCATATCATAAGACTAGTCTATTTAAAATACTTTCAGACTATTGAAGAATTTCTAATACTATGCAACCTGTCAATGGCTATGTGTTTTATTACCAGAGAGATAATTTATGTGGGAATTGTGTCCTTTCCAGCCAAAATTTAAGGACACATTCTTATGTATTAGATTTGTAATAACTAAATACATAGGTACTCCTAAAAGAGGATCCTGAATATAAAAGAGAAATGTTTTAAATTAAGAAAATATCAACATGTTTCACTTGCTTTGTTATAATACATAACTTTGAATGTTAAATAATTAAAAACTTCTTTTCCCACATCTTTTTGCATATGATCAATGTGAAAATGAAAAGAAAAACTTGTATGATAGTTATACTCACATGTTCTGATAACTTGGGTTCTGATCCAACTTAGGTTAGATCATTCATTGCATATAATATCTTATTTGACTTAATCACAAATTCTGAGTGAAGATGAGAGAAGATTCTTTCAAGAGTAAACAATTACAAATTGTTAATAAATAGTATTATATAAAAACTCTTGTTTTCATTTTACTGATTATATTTCTTAGTATTGAAAGAATTCTCAAAAACACTATCAAGCTTGTTTTTATGATGGTTGGCATGTTTCCTTTATTTGTTTCACTGAGGGGTCTTTTGTACATTGAGTGTTTTAGTTACTTTTTTACTGTTGAGACTAAAAGACCTGACAAGAACCACTGTAGAGGTTATTTGGGAGCTCACAGTTTCAGAGGTCTCAAGCCGTAGACAGCTGGCTCCATTCCTTGGGGCTTCAAATGAGGCAGAACATCATGGTGGAAGTAGGAAGCAGCTCACATGATGATCAGAAAACAGAGTATGAAATATATGCCCCAAAGCCACGCCCACAATGTCCACCTCTCTCAGCCACACCCTATCCACCTTCAGTTATCACTCAGTTAAACCATGTCGGGGGATTAATTCACTGATTGATTTAAAGTTCTCACAACCCAATAATTTCTCCTCCAAACCTTCTTGCATTTTCTCACACATAAGCTCCCTGTGGACACCTCACATCCAAACCATAACACTAGGTAAGTGCTCCACCAGCTGTGTCCAAACCAAGGTATGTAGTCTTGTAAAACCTTGAACATTATTAAGTACATCAAAAATAAATGAGGAAAACAAAAACAGTTCTAAAGTCAATATGTCAAATGCAAATAGAGCAATCATAAATTTTAATGATAAAATAATGAGTTTAACTAAAACATCTATCCATTTTAATCAAAGTATTTTAAAACACCATTTTTTAAAAAAAGATAATGATTACTCTTATTTTTTATCCAGGATTTTTATGATTAATCTCCATTTTACTTAGTTTCCTTTATAGTATAACAATAAGAACACTAATATTTATTGTAAGTCCATAGATTTTGTGTTTCATTTTACAATTTTGGTTATTATGAAACTAAAATTAAGGGGGAAAGATTCATAAATACTTAAATCCTTCAAAACCATGCAATTTAAAAAAAAAAATTTGTGGGAGTACTAGATATTTAACTCAGGGGCACTCAACCACTAAGCCACATTCCCAGTCCTATTTTGTATTTTATTTAAAGACAGAGTCTCACTGAGTTGCTTAGAGTATCTCTAAGTTTCTGAGGCTGGCTTTGAACTTGTGATCCTCCTGCCTCAGCTTCCTGAGCCTCTGAGAATTTTAAAGTTAATTTAGTACATGCTTACAATAAAAAGAAGTTTTGTTATAATATCTCCTATAAAATCATTGTGTTGCTAGAAATACAACTCTTAAGTGCATAAAATATACATATGATAAAGATTGGAGTCAGTTGCATCTTCTAACAGATAACCAAAGAAGATTGGAGAGGAATGATCAATGTCACTCAGTACCTGGAGTAGAGAAGTAAAGTTGGCCAAAGTAGAAAGGATTGTCATTAGTGGGCCATAAATTGAGATCAGATGGAATCAGGGAGAGGCAGACACATTGATTTCGGCTTGAAATAACAGTTTAAAATAGGAAATATTTGAATATTATGTCTATCAAGTGCAGCAAAAGGACTAAGACTAGTTGGATAAGAAAATTAACTCAAATTTCAGTTTTCTAATGAACTCAACTTACTTCAGGAATGAGGTCTGTGAGTCCTAATGCCTAAAAGATTCAAAGACTATTGTATTAATCTATTTTCTGTTCCTATATGAGAATGGGGTAACTAATAAAGAAAACACATTGATTTAGCTCACTGTTTCAGAGAATGAAAAGACAAACATCTTGGATAGGCTCTGGTAAGGATACTCTGGTCATATGGCAGCGTGATGGGGAGCATTGCCACCAGAGCACATGCAAGAAGGGATATCAGGTGGAAATACAGCAAGCCAGAGTGCAGGGAGGATCAGTGTTGGTGTTATGTAGCATTCTGTTTCTGTAACAAAACACCTGAGAGAATCAACCTAAAAGAATAAAGGTTTACTTTGGCTCCCACTTTGGCCCCAACAATTTGGGCCTGCAATATTTTTTTTTTCCATTTTGGACCTGTAATACCTTTTTCTCATCATACCTGTGATACATTTTTTGTCCAACTTACAAGGAATATTTGGGAATACTCCTTTCCCCAGAGCCTCATTAACAAAACATTTTTTTCACAAGTTTAGAAGTTTGCCAATCTCTTGAGATAAAATGTTCATTTATATTTATCTTATTATAAAAGAGCGTGAACTTTGCCGGGTGTGGTGGCACATGCCTCTAATCCTAGTGGCTCTGGAAGCTGAGGCAGGAAGATCAAGAGTTCAAAGCTAGACTCAGCAAAAGCGTGGTGATAAACAACTCAGTCAGACTGTTTATAAATAAAATACAAAATAGGACTGGGGATGTGGTTCAGTGGTTGAGTGCCTCTGCTTTCAATCCCAGGTACCCCCTGCCAAAAAAAAAAAAAAAAACACAAAGAAAAAAACACGGAGGTGTTCACTGAAAATTCCACTTCATATAATTATTTACTACATAAAAACAAAACATATGCATAAAAAGAATTAATGCCATTTTGTCCTTTTTCATTGTAATATTTTCTCACTTTTAAAATCTGCCTTTCTTTATTAAGGATCCCATTGATGTGTGCTTCAACATTTTTTTAACCAGTTAAGAATACATGTTCTTGAAATGATAGCATTCTCCTTATAAAGAAAAGTTTTCAGGTGATACTAATTGATAGATTCTTATTTTTCTCCTGTTCTCTATTTTAAAGCAAATTAAATCATTCTTTTAATAGATGTAGCTGGTGGATATTGTCTCCTTTTATGGTAAAATTTAATATGTAATGTTCACAAAATTTATAGAGCATAAAAAGCTTTCTCTTGTTATCACTCAAGAGCTTTCTAATATATTTTATTACAACTTCTAGAAAAGCTAAAGAATTTTAAAGTGAAATGTGTGAATTAATATGTATGGAAAATAACTTTAAATTCTTTGCATAGGAAAATGGTGTATCAGTACATACTTTGAAGTGAATTATAATATTAAAAGACCATTACACAAATATTTATAGGGCAATATTAACAATCAAGTGAAGTTACTGAGTATTATAAACAAGGTAGGAATATATTTACCTCATCATGATCTAATGTGCTATTTTAAACAAATTTTCAGTGACAAAGAAATAAATGAATAAATACAAGCTTTGTGCAAAAAGATTTTTTCTTTTCAAGCTCCAGTGGGTGAATATACTTTTAAACAATTCCCACTTCACATGGAATATTTTTGATTATTTTAAAAAATATAAGAAATAATCAATTTTAGAATCTGTTCTTAAATCAACATATTTTTTTACAAATGTATTCCACAAGAATTTTATGTATACTATTAGATTATATGCTAGGAAGAAAATAATATATTATTCTTCATATATCTACATCTATTTAATAATGAAGTATATATTAGGTTCATATTATGTTTTATTGTATTTTTACAAATATAGTTTGTTTCTAATATTATCTACATGTGCACACCATGAACATTTGCACGTACATACACTGCTTTAGTCAATTTTTTACTTCTGTGACAGAATATCTGAAAAAAAACAACTCATAGGAAGAAGAGATTTATTTTGGCTCATGATTTCAGAGGTTTCATTCCATGGTAAGAAAATCATGACAAAAGAGTGTGGCAGAGAAATCCTGCTCACCTCACAGAAACTCAGAAGCAGAGAGAAAGAGGAAGAGACAAGATATGGTCCCCAATGGCACACCTCAAGGACATGGTCCCTTCAATGAGATTTCATCTTATGAATCCACCAATAGATTCATCCACTGATGAATGAAGTTAGAGTCTTCATAACCCAATCATTTTCCAAAAGCCCGTCTCTGAAATGTTGCACTGGAGATCAAGACTTCAAAAAATGAGCCTCTGGAAAACATTCCAGATCCAGACAACACACACACACAGATATGATGGGGCAACATATATATTTGAACTTGATTATCTATGATTATGACTACCATCATCTATCTAAAACCTTAAATGCCTAAATTCCCACATGCCATGCATACATAGACCAGAAAGAAAGTATTGCATTTCTTAATTTGTGTCATTTTTAATTTCACTCATTAACATTTGCCTCATTTGAATTATAAACAAGCTTTTATAATAACCTTATGATTAGTAAGTGACTTTTCCTAACTCTAAGTAGGCATGAAAAATAATGTAGATGTCAAGTACATCAGAATATGACCTCTAGCTAATTAAATTAAATTAAATTAGCTACCATTTTGGAGTAAATTTACTAAGATAATTTATCTCCTGTGATTGTTACCGAAATTCCGTGAGACATTTTTTTCTACCCTCACCCCCATTTTATAGAAAACAGTAAATTTTAGAGACTTTTTGAATTGTTCAAGGTCATGCAGTTAATAACTTGGATTCAGACTAAGTTCTTAGATTCCATTTCTAGTTCTTTCCGTTGTCACAATGATGTCACTTATTATAACTAAATCTTATAGAACAAATATAAGATGTTTTATTTGTTCATGACACTCTCAGCTTGGCATTTCATCGATATCAGATATGATAGTTGTTGATAAGAAATCTTACTATGACAATGTGTTACTGAATTCTGAAATGAAGCATTTAATGAGTTGTACTGTATTCCTCAAAACATTTAAAAAATGTCAGTGCAATAGGCAAATGCCTGCCTATATCAACATATATATGCAGAATATATATACCATCATTTATGAATCCTTTTAATTAAGAATTATTCTATACCAACAAGATGTTTTAAAAGACAAATTATGTTTAAATCCAATGCTTCATATTTTACCTTTCTGTCAATTTTATTGGATACCGTAATACCTTGTCAGTCTTAGGAATAAATAAAGTAAAAGAGTTCGCTAGTATTTCACTAATACAACAAAACTAGGTACCAGGTGATATTTCAGAGCTGGAAGATACTTTAACTAATAGTATCTAACCATATCCAAATTCCATATGAGGAACATGGAAAAAAAATGACACTGTGGGAGCTGAGACCCAGAACTGCCATGCCCTATGCCCATGAGACACTGAGCTGAGAGAATCATGACTCAGAACTAAAATAACCAAATGCAGAAATCTTCAGGTAGCTCTCAATTTCTGCCATTCCTATTTGCAATAAGATCTGTGTTAGAATAGTAAGATCATGTACACAAAAATTGTGCATTATACAGACAAATTATAAAATAAATCAGACAAAAATTTAAATCACTGGGTATATTTAAATTCCAATGTGAAAGAAAAAAAACCCTGCATAGTGAAAAATCTACTTTTTTTTTGGTATTCTAGATGATTTCCTGGTAATATATTATTTGCTTTATTGGCCTATAAGGAACATTATTTATTAAAGTGGTAGATGTAGGCAATAACAATGAGCCACTCTCTGTGGCAGGCTGCGCCTAACCTGTGAATTACCATTTTTCAGTGAATTTGGAGAGTAGATAACCTTGAAGCTTATAGTGACCTACCAATAAAATTCACAAGAAATCATAACAAGAAAGTCATTGTATACATTTCCTGAAGATTATTAGAATAAAAAATGCAGAATATTTAATTTATGGTCCTCCATAGTGATTACTTTTATGTTTTCAATTCTATTTGTCTGTAAAAGGTGGAACAAAATTAAAAAAAAAAAAAAGACAAAACTGTCTACTGGGGCTAGTTGAGAGCCTGTACCCAGCTCTTTCCTTGAATCTCACTGGAAAAGACAGTGAGACATGTCTTGGGGTCACCTGTGGAGGATCAGAAGCCTAGGGTTGGACAGAGAAAGCATTTGAACTACTGAGCGCTTCCAACAGGAACAAAGTCTTCAGCTCTTCCCACAAGCAACACTGGGCTGGGGTGATTCCTCAGAGGTGCCCTTCAATGAGGTGAATGGAGCCAGACCTTCCTACCTTGTCTTGCACTGTTTTTTTGCACACCTACTACATCCAGGTCCAGGTGTAAACTTGGGTCTTGAATCTTTCCCACAGCTTCCCTAGGCTGTGGGAAATTTCAAAGAAGTAACTCAACTGAGCACTCTCAGAAGCCAAAACTCTGGGAAGACTGGTGGATGCCTAGGCCCTGACTGGCTACACAGGGTAGCATCCACCATGTGCAAAGCTGTAAAGGGAAGAGCAGAGCTACCAGGTATGCAGAGTGTCGGAGTGGTCCATTAAGACACCCGTGACAATTGAAAGTGACGGTCAAGCTTTTAGTGACTTACTAAATTAACCTAAGCCAGAGACCTACCAGGAGAAAGCTGGGTTTCCCTGATATCCAGTGTTTCCTCATGGGAAAGGTGAAGTACAGGAGGCCATGGTGCCGAGTCTCTAGTTACAGTTCCCTTCAGACTCTGTGCGCTGGTTGTGCCCCACATTGGGTTTGAGGAGACCAACTTTCCTCATGAGCCCTACCAGACAAAGCCTTTGTGGCTGTTTCTGAAAAATCACAGATTCTGGCCAAGAGCCAGAATCTTTGCACTACCTCTCATCCCTGGCTATTATCAAGACTACCGTTGCCTGTACAGATTTGAAAATCCGTTTGAAAATACAGGGGGCTAGGTCCATGTGAATACTTTGGTCCCTATGGGAGTTGATTAAAAAAAAACAAAAACACAAACAAACAACAGCAACAAAACTGATGGGTTTCTGGGCTAAGGCCAAGATGAACTGCTCAGAGTCCAAAGCTGGAGTTTTACCTGAGGACTTCAAGGTGCAGCTTCTTTGCCAAGTGTGCTTCTCAGGGGTTTGTGCACATTGTGGAGTGCACAAACTGAAATCAGCCTCCTGAATGTGCTTCAGTTTCTCAACATATTGGGGTAGGGGCTAGGACCAGTGGCCTGCCTAATTTTGTATCATCTTATAAAGGAAAGATTTTCCTTTTCAATAGTGGGACTCTGCCTAGAATTCCCTAAGAAATTAATGCAATGAATTAAGAGTATTGAGGCTGCCGAAATGGTGAATAACACTCAAAGTTAATTATCTATCTATCTTTTTATCTATCTATCATCTGTCTATTTTTAATGCTAAGGGTTGGATCCAGAGCCTCATAATGTATGATCTCAGGCATTTGAATCTTGATCATTAAAAAGAAAATTCTTTTACCCTTTGAATCTATATGGTATGCATTTAACACATCTAGGTTTTTTTTTTAAAGAAATTTGTATGCTATGAATTTTCCCATTCTTTACCTTCAATCTTTTTGTGTATTTATAGTACTTAGTATTCTTTTCCTTTCATTTTTTTTACCCTTGCTGAGAATTATCTTCTAAGTGAAGCCTTAGCTGAAAATTTACATTATGATGTAATTATGCAATGATTTGGCCTTGAATGTATTCTTTGATGTCCTTTTTGCCTTCTATAATGGTGCTTTTCCTTTTAATACATCTTATTTTGAAATATTATGAAATTATTTAGTCACTTTCCCTTTCAGCTTTTAATTATTTACTTCTTTTCTATTCACTTATAAGTTCCCATAGAATTTATAAACTCATGCTGCATCTTTCAACTGTTAATATAAATAAATATTTGACTTCTTTTCTCAAATGCGTGGATTTTAAACATTTTCTCTCTATATAAAATTTCTATTTTTCTTGTATGTTAATTGTATATTTAAAAAAACCATACTACATTATTATTATGGATTAATATACTATATATTTATTTAAATTTAATGGTACATTTATAATTTTTATTGTCTCTAACGTTTACTTTCTAAACTGGGCAATCATTTCTGGCTTAAAGAACACCATTTTGTATTCTCTATTGTGAACTCACTCATGAAATTTTTTTCTTAGATTTTATTGTCTGAAAATTACTTTATGTTATTTCTACTATTGTTAGTTATTTTTTCTGGTCATTTTCTTCTAAATTGGCGGCTTTTTTAATTAAAACATTTTTAGGATATAATTGCATTATCATCGTTCATCTATTTTTTTTAAGAATTTGCTCTAAGCTTTCTTATTGCTCCTTTGAAGATAACATGAGTTTTTCCTACTGCTTTTAATATTTTCTGCCTTTTCGCTGTTTTACTCTGATGTGCCCGTGCAGCATCTCTTTGGATTTAGCCTATTTCAAATTCACTGAGCTTTTGACACCACAAAACAAAGCAAAACAAAACAAAAAAGCCAGTATCTCTTCCAGTATTATTTCTTCCCAATTCTTTTTTTTTTCCCAAGTTGAAAGAAATCCTTATGATCTTTCCACATTTATATCTCTTTTTATTCATTTTGCCTCTTTATGATTTTCATTTTGGGTATTCTCTTTTTACTTTTCTTCCAGTTTACTTACTCTTTCAACTTATCTCCACATACTCTGCCATTTAGCTCATCTACTGAGTTTTTAACTTTATTAGTTTTCTTTAAATTTTATATATAAAATTATATTTCTTTTGAAATATTTTTTTATTTCTGTCAGTTATTAAAATAGATCTTCAATTTTCTAGAGCCTATATCTAATCAATCCATTATATGTGTCTCCTGCCTATTGTAGTTTTTCATTGTTTCTTTTCTTTTCACTATATCATTTTCTCCTATCTTTTCTTGTTATGTTTACTTGAATGATGGACATTACATTTTACATTAAATAAATGTAAAACTATTATAAGCCCTATAAAGATGTTAACTTAGAGAGTATTCATATTTTCTTTGGCAGGCAGACAGGTGCACTAGCAATGCTAGATTATTTTAGTTCCTTTCCAAGATAAAGAGGAAGAAATTGGGTTCTATTCCTTGCAGGGAGTGGACGATCCTTTTATCCACCTTTTATTTGAGGAGCCTCTTAAGAGTCTCAGCACAAAGCGTGGTGTTGGTAAACAGATTTGCTTGTTTGGACAGACTGTGTGAGTCACATTATAATACCTAGAACCCAGTGAAGCTCCTGGAAGCCTAGATTCTGAACTTTTTAACTGACTCTTTAGAACTTGTTAGTTGCTTTTTATGATAAATTTGAATCAAAGATAGGGTTCTTGGTTTTTATATTGTCTCATATATTATATTGGCTCTATAATTCTTCCTGACAATGTGAAGTTGTCTTCCTGATAATGTGAACTTATTTTATATATATACATATGTATATATATATATACATACATATGTATATGTACATACGTATGTATATACACACACCTATATATGAAATAGATATATTTTATAATACATTATAATTAGATATATCTATTTCATATATAGGTGTGTGTATATAATAGAAAATCAACTGAAAATTCAAAATAAGTGAAATATATCCCTAATATATAATATACATATATTGGACATGATATATATATTATATAATATAATGTATTATAAAATATATGTCCAATATATCCCTAATATATAATATACATATATTGTACATGATATATATATTATATAATATAATGTATTATAAAATATATGTCCAATATATGTATATTATATAGTAGGTATATATTTCACTTATTTTGAATTTTCAGTTGATTTTCTATTAGCTTAACATTTTCTTGATTTTTTCACAGAATTTTCTATTTTTTTTGATATTCTGTACTTTCTGTCATCTCAGTCTTTCAGGCAGTTAATTATCTTTTTAGTGTGTTTAGCTTTTATTTTCCTTTCAGTTTGTCTCTCATTTTTAGTACCTATGGGTATTCATCTAGTTTTCAAGTTGTTTCTTCTTTATGAGCACCCAACTATACTTTTATATCGATGTAGGGAAGTTTTAAAACTCTCTAAGCAGACTAATAAGAATTCTTTTAAAATTTCTCCCTGTTTTTTTTCCTCTTGAATTATTTTGGTTTCTTTTTGGGGATGCATGTTCTGTTTTATTTTTATCTTTGTCTTTCTTCCTTCCCTCAGCAGGAATTAAGAGTTGCTGGCAGCATTCCTAATTCTCACTCTCCATAATATTCACAGCTTGCCACAAATGTCTGCCTTGGGATCATCAGGACCAGTATCATCATGTCTTTTACTTCTGTTTAGCTGATAGTGTAAGAAGCTTAGAATTCTCTTATTATCCTGATACTCTGGTTCTGATATATACACAGCTCTAAGGAGCCTCAGGGCCTGGGATGACCTCTGGGGTCACAACACTCACAGACTTCCACTTCCTTTAAAAATAAAAAAAGAAAAGAAAACAAAAAATGTTTAGATTGGCCAGCAGAATGCATTGTCTATCATCTGCAAATCTGACACTGATTTGACATCAGTGACGTTATCTGTCACAGCTGAGAACATGCCTCTTCTCTAATGGAGACCTAAGTTTCCTCTGCAAGTCTTTCCTAACCACACAGCAGCTTGGTAGTCTTACTTCATATTTTGACTTCTAAATTATTTTCCGTTTACTCCATGAGAAGTAACCATCTTTAATTCTCATTTTAAGACTCTACTAACACATTCTTCTTCAGTTCATGGTTGATGTTTGGGAGCTACATTACTTGGCTCACTCTCCCTCTCTCCATCAGTACTACTGTTATTACTCTAGGTTATCTCGATACTCTAGTTACTAATACTCAGTTGAATTTTTGCCCAACAACCTGGTTTAATTGTGTGTTGGCCACCTTCATTTCATATCATAACCCATCCCACTTGCAAGCGCAAAAGTACAGGATGGCAGCAAACTTTGCAAGTCATTTCAGGCTTTATTCAGGAACAGGTACTACATCTACGGGGATGGACTCACTTTCCCGGTGGAAAATGAGCCAGCGAACAAAAAAGGGACTGGGTTTATATAGGCTATCAGTTTTCACGGGCATTTAGGAATCTGGGTTTTTTTTCATCAATCACTGAGATAATCAATTTATCACTTTGATGTGGTGATACGCTCCTTCCTTCCTGGATTAGCATCAGGAAGACATTGTTGGGGGAGACATGCTTGGCTATTTTCTTTTCCTCAGACTACATTATTTTCAGGTCCCACACCTATTACCACTTATTCCCTGAGTCACGTCATGAACTGTGTCATCACTATTAAGTACAACTTCTGAAAAATGTCACACAGTCCAGCCAGCATTTCTCATTATCCATCCCATTTCTTCTAGAAATCTAACTCCAATGATTCTTCCACTTCAAAGCAACCTACAATATTTTTACTTCTCCCAATTTTTTGTTATATTTTCTCCCATCAAGTCATCATGCCCCATTTTAATTTCATAGGCAATCATCAGCACACATCTCTTATCATTTTCACACATCTCCCCCTACTTTTTGTCTTGCTTGCTTGCCCAAATCACCGTCTTGATAAAAAATACCTGTCCCTTTCTCTGCCAATACTGAGGAGCTAAATGTAGCTATTGAAAACTTCAACTAGCAAATCATCTCAACTAAGATTAATACTCACTGTCTTTAATGATGCTACTAAGCAGAAATCACAGGCCTTCATTAATTTACACTTTCAGAAGACTTTTGAAATAACTTTTCTTCTATCTTTAAATCTCCAGTATCACCTACCTCATTCTTTCCCTCAAATGATAACTTTACTTCTTATTTTAAAGATAAATAATAACAATTAGCTGGATATGTTGGGTTTGGGAGGCTGAAGCAGGAAGATCATGAGTTCAAAGTTAGCCTCAGCAATTTAGTGAGACCCTAAGTAACTCAACAAGACCTTGTCTCTAAATAAAATATGAAAAAGGGCTGAGGAAGTAGCTCAGTGGTTAAGTGTCCCTGGGTTCAATTCCTGCAATTAAAAAATAATAATAATTACAAAATGATTGATCAAGAAGATCTCATTACCACATTATGCCTTCTGTGTGTCATTTCAGATACTCTTTTTATCCTGTCAACACAAAATAACTGTATTCTTGACTTCGATTGAGCACCTGGATGTACACTAGATGTCACATTTCATGCTCACCTATAGTTATTAGCTTTCCCTTTCTGTTTTGCATCATCTAGTTTTTCTTCTCTACTGTGTTATCTCCACGAACTTGAAAATATATTGTGATTTCATCTATTAAAACTCAACCAAGAAACCTAAAAACTTTCCGTGGCTTCAATTTCTTATCTAGTTAGCTTCACAATTTTTTCATCTTCATTACACAACTCTGTGAGAGGGGGGTCTGTATTTGCCAAACCCTTGAATCTGGAATGCTGCCATGATGAGGACTGAAAGCATTTACTAGTGGCTTTGGGACTGTGCAGAGAGAGTAGGCTCAGAAGATAGTAATTAGACTTGTGATGGGCACAGAAATAGCTGCAAAGAAGCTTTTATGTACAAAATATAAAATAATAAACATAAATATACAAATTATGAGCTTTCATTGATCTTATAGCTTCTTTCAACTTCAGTATCTTCCACTGGGGCCTTCTAAAAGCTGGACCTGTTCCAAGACTTTCCTGCTGTACTCGAATGTTTTGAGTAGACCTTCCAAGAACCTGCTCCTGGAAGCTCCTCAGTTTTGAGTTCTTCCAGATAGACAAGGTGGGAGGATTTCATCTGCCTTCACACCTGATCACCCCTTTCTCTACAGGAGAAGTTGAGCTTTAGAAGACAACCTACAATGGATCTTTGCTGCTCATTTTCCTCAGAAGTGATGTAGTAATGGAATCGAGAGTTGCACGGAAACAGTAATAGAAAGGACTTGGATGAGGGTATCAGGAGTGGGCATGGGAGAACTGAGCCATTGGAGAAAGGATCAAAACAAAAATCAAGAAAAATCAACAGCCACATCACATCAAAACTACAGTAGTTTTAAAGTTACAAGGGCACACAATATTAGCTTAGTGATGTCCTTCAAACCATTGACTGGCCTTGAATAATGGTAGGAGATATCTGAGGACACATGGGGAGGACAAACAGAACTGTAGGATCCTTGATGGCGAACTCCACAGGGGCAGATACTGTCTTATGTATCTCCGTGTTTCCAACAGCCAAGAGAGCCTGCTGCTTATTAGGGTCTCAGGAAATATTTGTTGCGTATAAATAAAGGCATGTTGAAAGTTATTGATCCTTATGGGCAAATAGGCAGAGAACCAGAAATATGAAAAAATCATGAGTAATGAAGTTTGACTGAGGTCTAGAGTGATGATAATGAGGGTCAAATGACCAAGCTTGAGAGGGGGTAAAACACTTACTATCGCATTAATAACCCTCACTGCATAATCTAATCAATGTACAGTAAGCACTGTGTGAGAGCCTTCAGCTTTCTAAGAGAGGGTGTGCATCTTTAGGAAACTGATAGGCTTTTAAGCACATCTCAGATCACACCACATATGCCATTTTATTTTGAAATGACGAGTAGTTTGAAAATGAAATACTAATAAGAGTATTTTATTTTAATTAGTTTGTATTCTTAAATACATTTCTGGAAAGGAAATGCAGAATTTATTTTCCATGAATGTTTGTAATAAATACTCCAAACTATGCTGAATAGGATCTATCTGAAAAGCTGATTTAGTTTAACTAACATGTCGGCCAGCATGTAAGGTAGTTTCTCATTCTAGCTAAAGACTACTTATTTAGTAAACTCAGAGTCTGTCATTCAGAAATAACCACTGTCTATTGATCAAAAGAGAGTTCCGTTTTTATTGCAGAATGCCGCCACTCTGAGGAAGCAGAGAATTTTGGAACTATGTGGCACAGCTGCATGAGGCATTAACAGCAACAGAGAGAGGGACGAGGGTGGCAGGTGCAACTGAACAGAAACTGGGAAAAGACCGCAGTGCTATTTGCAGAAAGAGGTTCAATCTATACTCTTACCCATTGGGGAGACAAACTAAACTTGTTGCAAATTAATAGGCAAAGTCTAGAGAAGGTTGGAAACTCAGAAAAGGTTGGAAAGACTGAGTTCAAAAATCAAAGAAAGGAACTGGAACTTTCTGAGAAGATGAGTTTCTGTAGAATTGAGTGAAGATTTCATCTCGTTTGTCCTCCCCATGTGTCCTCAGATATCTAAATTAAGTCTCTTGTAAGAAAGTTTCAGCTGTTTAAGGATTGTCAAAAGAATATTAAAAAGGCACATTTGCTTTTCTTATGCTCTTAATATCAAACTATAAACCTAGACCTAGGAGGCAGTTGAAAAATAGGTTCATTTAATGTCTGAAATATTATAAATAAAATATCATCAGCTATTGAAGAAAGCAAGATAAGGAGAAAGGAAAGAAGGAAGGAGAAAAAATTTTATTCCTTTAAGACTTTACATCTGCATATATTTTTATGTTAATCTACATTAATATTGCTATGGTCCTTCAGTTCCCCAATTTTATTTCCATCAAGTAAAGCAGTGAATCTTAGGTAAATTCATGCTTGGTATTTGACATGAAAAATGGGTACTAATTTTTACAATAGAAAATATATTGCTGAAAATGAATATAAGAATTGAAAGCAATTTTAACTTGCTAATATTTTACTTGAATAATTGAAATTAATACCATTATATATGATTGATTTATAGATTTTTATTTTGAATTATTGTACTAAGTTTTATTTGCATTATGATTACATATATGCTTCTTTAAAACTTAAATTAGAAACTTTTCTATGCTTTCGAATGCTCAGGGACAGTTTGATAAGAATACTGATTACTTATTCTTTGGCAATTATTTAAGAAATTTCTTACCGTAAAATCATCTGAAATCAACACTTATGTGATAGATTATTGGAAGTTTTCAATATGCTATGCATCCTTATGTCTTCTTTTTTTCTATTAGTAATTCTCTATATATTACCAGGACTTCTAGAGAATCTTATACTACGTTGTCAATGCCTCTGCTTTGAGGCTGAAGCCATAAGCCATAAAATTATTAAGAGGAAACAAATTAGCTGCAGTAATTTTGAAGACCGTTTTGAGGTCCATATAGCCAATAAGGTATGAGTAAAAGTTCAGAATATAATACTATAATAGAATAGCAGAACTTGAAAGCAAAAATGAGCAGCTGGATTTACATCTCAGTAGAACAAAAATTAACATATTTTCACATGTAAAGGCAACCATTCCTGTTTCCTTATCATGAAATGACAAGTAACCGGTAAGAGAATTAATGCCCCATGTTGTTTACTTTTTATGGGTTTTTGTTGTTTTATTTTATTTCTTGCTATTTTAGTTCTTATGTTAAAGTAATAGGGCAGTTGTTTCCTCTTTGGGTGACTTTCTTGGCCAGGAAAGTCTTCATTGAATTCCTGAACTAAAGAATGTGTGACAAAACACACATTATTCCTCAAGATATAAGTTTTATATCTTCTCTCCAAAGCTCTCTGTTAGAAGAAGCACCAGAGGACTGTGTCTTCAAAGACTTTGCCAACCTGTTTGCTACCTGTTGGGAAACTAGAGAGAAACGGGGGGCAATGATTCAGCAGAGTGACTCCGTGGGACCACAGTGGCAACAATTCTATCGTCACCTCTAACATCTGGTATCACAGCTTCCTGTGCCCTTCTCTGGTGTCTGTGAAGATACACAAGGAATCAGCGCACGGAAGTGGGTAAATCCAGGTAATTAGATTGGAAGAAGGCTTAAGGATTAATTACGGCACATGAAACACCGCATAGTTATTGATCACCGGGAAACTGTTGATAGGAAACCAAATGTGCGACAGATACGCCTTGAGCAGATTAATTTAGACTTGGGGCAAGGATTTCAAATTGACTGTTAATTTCATTCAAAACTGTTTGGATCTGTTTAAATTTGCATCTGACATCGTCTGTTATCACTACTGTGTGATTCAAACTGTATTTTACCCAGGGAGTACTAAAAAATATTTTATTTGAAGTAAGCCTGTTAAGTAACTTTCCAAGGCAAAGTATCTGTGGCAATGATTGCTTAAAATTAGTGTTTCTACCTACCATTACTGAGAATAATAGACTACCAGTAAGAAAGGTAATCTTTTAAAAATTTGTCACCTGGTGGTGTCAAAACAAATAACATTGACACGATGCTAAATACTCAGTCTAATTGCCATTTATCTTAAAATGTCAGACAAGATTAGGTCCATTTCAGCAACACTGTCTGGTATACCATATTGTTTAATGTTTGCGCTTAAGTATTTTATGTACTTTCTGTATCCAGTTTCTCAGTCCTTTCCCTTGTAGAAAATAAGCCTGAGTTTCCCTTTGACCCTTTCTTTCTTCTCACCTGCTTCCAAACTCCATTACGTCTGTCTGTTCTATTCCACATTCATACCATTGCACATAATTCCACAGTAAATTTCCAAGTCTAAGAGGTTTTAATGAACAAGTCCTCTAATGGCTCTTTCGAGCTTTCCGATGGTCTTCATCAAAGCCACTTGCCACACTGCCTAGGGAGCCACCGGTTTAATTTAAACAAACAAACCTGTCCAAGTGTCCTTGGTTCAACCATTTGGTCATTGGAGATAAACTTCTTGACCTCTTATTTTATAGCTTCTGAATGTAGAGTTTGTTTTGCGTGAGGAAGGAGAGATGGGTTTTCAACCAATTCAAGCTGAGTGTGGCTGTTTGCAACACGGAGTTCTATAACTTCAAACTGGTTTGTATATGTTTTATTTAATCTTTTAAATGTCTCCATGAGTAACACCACATGTGTGGAATCAGCAATCCAGCCTGCTTTATTCCCCTGAGCAGTTGATTTTGTCCCCTTTCCTCTTGTTCTTGCCTTTCCCTCTGTCTGCGATTCTTTCTCTGTACTCTCTTGTCCTACCTCTGCTTCCTTTCGATATTCAGGTAGATGCTCTTTTAACACAGAACGCTATCTTTAACCAGTTGGAAGGATTTATCTTAAAAATCAGATTTTTTTTAAAGGAAAAAATAACTTTCTTCAATATTGAAATAATTAGGGCATTCTCTGTTGCTGCATTTACCCTAAGGTATTATAACTGCAGTTCTCAATCTGTCTCCCTGGAGCTGCAAGTGTTTTGTGAATAAAACCTATTATTATTCATCTTATTTTTCTTGGCAATGTATTTGGCACAGGGTGGTGTTTCAATAAGCTTTCCAAATTAAATGTGGGTGGAAAAAATAAATTTGGCAAAGCTTATTTGTGCATTTTTAAGGTCACTTGTAATTGATTCGTTTGGGGATAATGTTACTTGATTCACATAATTGGCTTTATAAAAACCATACACACTCACATGTGTGTGTGTGCATGTATGTGTGGTTTTGTGTGTGGGTTTGTGTATATATACACAGCACACATTAACATGTGTGTATTTATATCATAGATGAACCAAAAATTCATTAACTTCAGCAATACGATTCTCTTGGTGATGGGAAGATACTTCATACATTTTGAAGGCAAGGGGTGACAGATTGATGTATTTCCTTTCAAAAAAATGTATTGAATAGTCAATCTTTTATATTAAACAATTAAGATCCCTCATTTTTATACTGATTTTAGATTTCTATATACACTTGACCCCTTGATGATCACATCGGACAACTTTAAATGATATCAATCCCTGAAAATTTTCAGACTGTAAGTAGAGCTGCTGCTGCACCCTCTCCTAATTTGAGTATGCTGCAATTGTAAATGCAACTACTTGTTGAGCATCTCCATTTAAATTTCTAATAAGCAATTTGAACCTGATTAAAACTTAACTCTGGATCTTCCCCTAAAATCTTGCATGTTTTGATTATTAATTACCCATAGTCTAAACATTTAAATATTCCATATGTATTGAAAATTAATTGAGTTAATTAGTGCCAGCTTTATTTCTCTAGCTACACAGGCTAAAACATGCAAATATCATTTCGATGCCTGGCTTTCCTGTTCGTGTCACATAACTTGTCATTGAAGATTAGGGACTCCCTGACAAGAACTCCTTACCTCACACACTGCTGCTTCCATTACAGTGTGTTCCAACTCTTCTAGCAGATTTTGTCTGTTTTCAGTGAGTCTTTCCTCAACACAGTAGAGGAATCATTCAGTGTCAATCTCAGTCTGCTTGTGATCACCTCTTTGTGAAAACCTGCCCAAGTGTTCCCCGCTTGCTCACAGTGTAAAGGCTGCTGCCACACAGGTGTTCACAAGGCCTCTCTCCATCTGCCCCCGGCTAACTCTCTGACATCATTTGGTCCAAGTCTAGCCACACTCGTTGCTGCAAACATAGATCAGTCTCACGTCAGAATGCTTGCCTGTGTTGTCTCTGCTGGGAATAACCTCCCCTTACCTTCCAGGACGGTTTCCTCGTGTTTTTTAGCCCTCTGGTGTCAGACACTTTCTCCGCAGAGCTGTGGTGCCCGTCCTATTTAAAATTTCAAGTGGATTTCTTCATAACTCTATCTATCCCCAGTTTTACTTTTATTCACATGGATTATCCCCACTTGTCATTTTATTTCACTCATGGATCTTGTATATTGTTTACACCCTGTCCGCCATAAAACAAAGAATTTCTTATGTATTGTTCACTTCTATAGTCTGAGCACTTGAAACTGTTACTAAGTGCTCAATAAATATTTGTGAGTAAAAAAAAAATGAAAGAACAAATAAAAAATGTTCATACACTTAGACTTATGTCTGCTTGTTCTTGTGAAAAATTTCTGAAATGTTATTACCTCCATTGTAGCTTGGAGATAGAAGCAATGGTCCTAAATCAATTTAAGAAGTCAATGATCATATTTATTTTTACTTAGAGAGTTTCTTTCTAAATCCCAGAGATTTCTGAATGACCAAAGACATTTTCATATTGTTAGACACTTTAGAAATGTTCTTATTCTTCTTATAAATATCTGTTTCTGAGAATTTAATTGATAATGCTCATCGATTGATTCCCTTGCGATTGTTATTGATTGGACAAAAAAGGGATGGGGAGGATAAGTTACAACTTAGAGAAGAATGAACTCAATCAGAGCTAATCCTTCCTAGGAGCATTTGTTGTTCCCTTAGGTATAGGAGTCTAGAATCTATGGGGTATTGAACCAGTTAGGATTCAACCAAAGGAAAAGAGGAGATACGCATTTAGGTATTTATTCAAAAGAATTCTATCAGCTTATTTTGAAGGCCTGTTGGAAAACCCCAAATCTGTAGACCAGGCTGTTATAAAGGACAGCCTGGAGTTCTCAGGGTCAATCTACAAGGAAAATTTATTTCTTTAGGAGAGCCTCAGCTCTGTTATTCAGGTTTTTCAACTGATTGGATCTGGCCTACACAGATTATTTTGGATAACACATATTGAAAGCTAATGGGTTAATCACAAAATAACACTCATGGTAACATCTTGTGTTTGAATATGGGAACTGTGACTATGTTAGTCTGTTTTGCTGCTTTAACAATATATTACAGATTGAGTAATTCATAGATAATAGAAATTTGTTTATTACAACACTGGAGGCTGAGACATCCAAGAGCAAGATGCCAGCAGATTCAGTGTCTGCTTCCAAGATGGCGACCTCATTGCTACGTCCTCTGGAAAAGGTGAAGAGGAGGGAAAGGAAGGGAGCTCTCTGAAACTTCCCTTACATGAGCATTAATCCTATGCATGAGGGCACAGACCTCATGATTTATTCATCTCCTAGATGATACTCTTTCTAGTACTACCATCTTTGTGAGTAGATTCTGATATATGGATTTTGAAGAGATATATGCATTTAAACTATAGCAGTAGCCAAACCATTTTGATGCATAAAATTGACATCAAGTCAACATTCCATTAAGTAAAGCAGGAGAATTTTTTAAGTATTTTATTCTTTTCATTCTCAATTTTACTTCAACATCTTCAGTACAACATGACAGGGGAATGGGGAAGATTGGCTCCCAAGAAAATCCATTTTGTATTTGGAATCTTTCAGGTTTGAATTGCTCCAATCTGCCCTGCCCCCTATCACTAATAACTCAATTGCTTTCTTCCTTATTGGGAAGATTTGATAGATTTTTCTCTATCCACCTTTCTCACACTTTGTTTTGTCTCAGAAATTGGTGTGTCTTGCAAGTTGACCATAATTACAAAGAGATTAAGGGTCTGTTTTGCAACTGTCACTCTCCGATTTTTCCAAAGAAAATAAAATAATAATTTTTATAACATGTGAATTGTTTTTCATGTTCCACGAGAGTAAAACTTTTCTAAATCTTTTGTATACTAAAAGTATCAAATTTAATCTTCTTTACATTTCTTAATTTGATTTGTATGTTTGTCAAGTATGTCATTTCTAATTTGTGCTATTCCCTCAAAATTGTGACATTTTATTAAGACTTTAGTTTACTTTAAAAATTACATTGTTACATGCTGTGTTTTGCTGCTTCATTCGAAAGGTGCATTCTCATTTTCTTTTGGACCATTATTTGCTACAGTTCTATCACTATTCTCATAGTTTGTATAGGATTAAACAAAAATCCCTGATTAAATGATGTGAGTATCTTTTGAAAGGAGTAGGTAGATGTTTCTGGTTTCCCATATATCAAAATGTAGAGTGTGTCCTTGTTGAAGAGCCAGTTCTTTTTTTTTTTAATATTTTTTTAGTTGTAGATGGACACAATGTCTTTATTTTATTGCTTTGTATGTGGTGCTGAGGATCGAACCCAGGGCCTCACCCATGTGAGGCAAGTGCTCTACCACTGAGCTACAATCCCAGCCCCGAGCCAGTTCTTTTTGACTCAGTAGAATTCTCTGCCTCTAACCCTACTTACTTTCAAGTTTTATAGTTCGCTAGCACTTGTCTTCCAAGACAAAGTATTCAGGTTTTTCAACTGATTGGATCAATGTTACTTAATTTTGCTAGTGAAATAGTTTCTGGGTCTACTTCCTCTGGGTTCTATTCTGGTTCAATAGAAAAATCTTTTTACTGGTTTAATTTCATGTTCTTGTGTAATTATTTATATTTTTCTGTTTATTTGAATTTCTTTCAGAGACAGGCATTGAATTTTCAATAATTTACATGCTTTATATTTCTGAGGTTCACAGGAGCTTACAGCATAAAAGTATGCTTCATTTTCCCACAAACCATTGATGTTTTTCATTTCTTCTTTTTCTTCATTCCTTTTGGTTCTTTTTCTTTCTTTCTCTCCATAGGTATCACTTAGAGGTTGTCAAGATTTTACTGCTCCGAGCAGAATTTGATTTGCTTTTTGTTTTTTTGTTTTAATATTTTTTGGTTGTAGATGGACACAATATCTTTATTTTATTTATTTTTATGTGGTGCTGAGGATTGAACCCAGTACCTCACGCATGCGAGGCAAGCGCTCTACCACTGAGCCACAATCCCATCCCTGGTTTACTTTTTGTGTATATGTATGTTTTGTTCTGTTTTGCTTTTGATTGACCAAGTTGTGGAGTAAATCAGTGAATTCCTTTAACTCCTGGCGCTGGATTGATGAATATTGCCCAGTTTATAATGCAAGCTGCTGTGCTTACCACCACACTGTGGTGTCAAAGCAACTCAGGGATGATGTATCTGATTAGACGCTTGGTTCATTCACACTTAATTCTACGACCTTAAGTTTACAGCATGGGTAGCAAAATGTCCTGGCCTTGAAACCTGAGTAGGTTTAAAATGGATTTGATGAATCTATTTGCTCAAGTACAAGTGATGCTGTACCAAAATCACTGATACCATCAGTGGTAGAGAGTCTCTATTTTTCCTCTTGTAAAAAACTGCTTTATATACCTAAAAAGTTTTGAGTTCAAAGTAAGTAAATACAACTGTGTTTTAAAGTAAAGTATTATTTTTAAAAAGTGTATTTGTTCTGAGTATTATTAACTTGATGGATATCGATACAACTTTAAAGTATTCCTTCATGTCAGGAACTACACAAGTTATCCTCTGTGGCTGATATATTCAGTGTTATACACTAGAAGTACTAATGAACATCAAAAAAATTAAAAACTATAAAGATTGAAAAGAAAAATATAGTTTTATTTTCAGAGGACATTAATACATAATGAAAAAACATTCAAGAAAATCTATGAACAATATGAACCAGCAAATGTGTTTATAATTAATTTATATTTATATTTTTATATAAGTTATAAAAATTAGACATGTAGTAACACTAATATAAATATTATATTTTAAGATTAATAAAAACTATAGTGTACTTAAATACATATTTAAAATAAATGGTTGAAAACTTATAGGGAAACCTATAACTTTTCAATGAAGGAGAAAAAAATCCAAATATGTGAAGAAAGAGGTTATATACAAGAGGAGGAAAATTAAATGTCATAAAAATGTAACTTTTTATATTAATCTATAAATATAATACAATTCTACTCTTATAAAAATCTATTTTTATATTCATTTTCAGGTTTTTATTCAATTGGCTTCAGGATCAATAATACCAAGAACAATTTTTGAAAACAAATTAGAGACCACTAACCTGCTCTACCAGACATTACTGTGATGAACTGTGATGTTTGTAGAAATAAGTATGGGTAAATATCCATGATAAAAGACTTCCCCACCCAATGCCTTTCACTGCAAAGAGACACCCTTTGCCCTAAATCAAACATACTATGTACCTGTGTGAGGACAAATAAAAGCTCCAAGCAACCTCTTTTGCTGCTAAATGATTGAAGAGCTTTGCCCCCGTGATGATCTGGAAGAACATAATGATAGCAAACTTTAGTTGAGTCACTCTCCCTAGGAGCCTGGGGGTTCAGAAACTCCCTAGGAATTCAGAATCTTTGACCCAAACTTAGCCTGAGCCAGCTGACAGAAACAGGCTGGTTCAGGTTAAAACCTTCTCTGAATTACTGTGAGATCAGGCCACTTATCTTATCCTAACTGTGCCATACCTGGTTCTTTCTAACCTTATTTCCCACTCCATGTTAAAGAAAAACTCTTTGTTCTGCCTAAGCTTTGGGGTGCCTACAGATCTTACACTTAGCTTGCTCTTTCTTTTGCAATAGTCCTGGATTGCAATGGTCCCTGTCTCCACTCTTGCAATAATCCTTTCAAATAAAGACTCTTTACCTCTGCCTGGAACTATTTATTCTTTAACACTGACCTATGGAACAGAATGGAGAGTCCACAGGCAAACTCAAGTATTTATGGACTTTTTGTTATAAAGGAGAAAGAATAACAAGTCGATGGAGAAAGTATCAACTTAGCTAATAAATTACATGGAAAAAGAAAAATAGAGGCCTACCTCATTATGTATATAAATAAATTCCAGATGTATTAAAAGACCAGCGTATAAAAGTACTAGATATTTATGACCACTGTCAAAGAAAAATTTCT
>CM053408.1:11450260-11482616 GCA_028644305.1 Xerus rutilus | reverse complement strand
AAACTTTCCCAAAAAACAAACAAACTACAAAACCCCCATATATTCCAGATTTTCTCATACACACACACACACACACACACACACACACACACGACACTAAATCAGTTTTAATAATCCTTAAAATATAAAGTAAGCCACGGGAATACTAGACACATTGGGCATATTTTAATTGATCTTCACAATAATCTTATTGTACTATTATTAAGAATGAAAAAACTGAAGCAATTCTCACATGGTCAAGCCTTTAAATTAAAGGTTAGATATAATCTCAGGTCATCTGTCTCCAGGGCTCTTGCTCTTAACCACTATACATATTGTTTCCACTTAATTAGAGGCATATTTCCTGTGCTTTTATTAAAATCATATAGTAAAATATGACTGTTTAAGTGTTCTTGATTTTAAAATACATACAGCCATTCATGACTACAAAATCCCCATTGTGAAGTGTGTGCATCATTAAAATAATGATTGCTTTTGCTCCTTTTATGTATTTCATTTTCAAGTAGGTATTTGTATTCCAGTGCATGCCACCATGCCATCTACTTTCGGCTGATCTGCATTTTGGTTTTTATGTGTCTCTTGTAAAGAGTTCCTGGTGGCTTTCCCTGTAGTCCCAGCTATGTGGGAGGCTAAAGTGGAAGGATTGCTTCAGGTCAGAGATTTGAGAGCATCCTGGGCAAAATAGCAAGAAGCATTCCCAACAAACAAACAAACAAACAAACCATCACAACAAAACTCCTGTATATTCCAGATTTGCCTTCTGTCCTCTGGTTTGACAGACATAACTTTGGATAAGTATATCTAGAAGTCACATAAGTGTAGATGAAATTATCTTTTGTTTTCTATTAAATTTTCACTGTTTTGTCTTAAAGATTCATGTCAAATTTGAATAAATCATCTGGAATCCAATAAATGATTGCCAGTAACTTCTGTTAAAGATAGTCTTGAGCACTTAGATGACAAAAAGACTTGAAATTTTACCTCTTTTTATTTTGGAGAGTTTCATTAATACATTAACAGGACAACTAGAAAATATAAACTGGAAATTTTGAGTAACATTATTCAAAAGTATTAGCAAATTAGTAGAGCGTAAATTTAATTTAATTTTATATGAGAATGACACAATAAATATTTATTATTTTGGGTAGAAATTTTTTAACTTACCAAATAATTAATTTTCATAACAAAAGAAATTTAGTTTTGAATATTAGGGGAAAGGGAATAACAACTTAAAATTCATGGATAACAGAAAAATTTTATAAATGGAGGAGTAAGAAAATCACAAGATTAATCATTAAATATATCATAAGGGAAAGTAGATCTCACTGCTGACATACAACATGCTTTTTTACCTCTTGCCAGAAAAGTTAATGAAATTGATTGCTGAGGTTCCCACTTTGTATATCAAAGCAGTTCTATATTTCAGAAAGACCCAGAGTCTTTTAAAAAAGAGAAGTTTGGAGGTTATGGATTTACTCCTTTTCCATGAGCACTTAGATGACAAAAATGAGAAGAAATGCTTCATAGCTTCATAGTATAGTCTACTGCCTGTCACATACATGACATAAAGACGTAGATAAAAGGTCTCACTTTAGATATTCACCTTTCAATTTATGATCTGTACTATGTCAATATACAGATTGACTTGAAATTGAAAATCAAACTCTGAAATAATTGATTCAGATCAACTGAAAACCAAAACCAACACTTTGCTACCTATTAATGGCTCACCTTTATTGAAAAGAAGTCTCCATCTTCAGCATTTAAAGCCATGTCCTTCAATTTCACCCGTCTGACATAGAACGCATTGCATATACTACTCTCGCATAGAATCTAGAAAAGCTATTGAAAGAATACATTTTGTTATTTCATTAGAAATACATTGTATCATGTTACATTTTTATTTGAAAGGTGAGAATCTAGTTCTGTCATTAAATGGACAAAAATAATTTTATTTTATAACAACATTTCATCATTTCCTTAATTTTAAAACTATTTTTAGCACTTCTATGAATTCTAAAACCATTAAATGAGACAAAGAAAATTATCTCAATTGTGTAGTTGCTGTTATTTGTACATAAAAGAACATAATATCTTTACTGCAGCTGCAAACTAATATTAATCTACCAGTTGGAAGCATTGTGGCTCTCCTAGTAACAAGAAATGTAACAAGTTAGATTGGGTCCTCATATTTTCACTTTTATGGAGTGAAGGTCCATTAAAAGTAATGACACTATGATAATATTAATTTGGTTTGTACTAATGTCCCAAATCAGAGCAGTAGCTAGAAGCAGCTAGCAGTATTTTATTGAAAGCCAAAGCAAATTGGGGCAGTTCCCCTAGCAGTATAAATTAGTCAGAACCTTAGAGACATAGGTATATTTTAAGAGTGAAGCACTGAACTCTTTTTCTAAGAATTATGTCACCTTAATTCAGTAATTTGGTATGCCTGAGGGTTTGCATGTATTTTAGAGATACTGTAATGAAGCGTGTGAGTATTCATTTAAACACACAAGTCCCCCAAGAATAAAAGGCATGCCTAATTCACTGGAAATGCTATCATCTCAGAATGTTTCCAGAAGTAATACAAATGTGTAGCTAGGTTAGATAAGTTATTAGGAGCATATGAGGATGAAATGGGTAAAATGTGCTAAAGAAATCATTGAAAATTAGGTCATCCTCAAATGAATTAATAAGAACCTATATAGTTTACAACTGAAGGACCAGGATGTTTTTCTCCCTGCCCTTTTTTATGTTGGCCTTTCTGAATTAGACAGACTTGCACCAAGCGTTCCAGTGCCTTCCAACCCTATATGCTTTTATTGACCAATTTAAATACAATGCAAAAAAAAATGGAAATTTTACAAATTGGGGTAATATTCTTTGTCTCATGATGGTCTGATAATTGAAAGAAACTGTATATGTTTTAAATTAAAATTAAAGAATGAGAGATATTTTATGTAATACAATCATTATATTTTATTGTGAATACAGTTTAGTGGAAAAATATTCCAAAGAGATTTTTTAAATAATGAAGTCTGCTTTTCCTAATTTTGTTCACCGCTAACACCTTCAATCCAGGACATGTTTCTTATTATCACACATGGGATGTTTACATTGCTCCAGGTTTTACTACAATTGCATGCAATTCTGCATCTCCTCCCTCCTATTAAGATTTAAATCCACAGAAGGACATGTGGTGTCAATGAAGAGCCTGGGCCTTGGAGTTCCAGAGCTCTATTGGAACCTTATCTTGCCCTTCCTCATGGCTATATGATTCATTTTTTGCTTTGTTGCCTTATTTTCTCCTTTCATCAATGGAAATTGCATATATGTGTTAAGAGAACTAAATTATAAATATTTTATGATTAAGCTTTCTATTAAGTCTGGAAAACAAAATTTCTAATTGTGGGTAACAGATAAAATGTAGCAAATGCAATGAGAAGAAAATCCATATTCTCATATGTGCTTATATTAGGTGCATTCATATTCCTGCTCTATAAAAAATGCACATGTCTTTTCTCATCACTGTACTGAATATGGTTTGATTGGAATTTTAAATTGAATATAATATATTGATAGATGGTAAATTTTGCTTTTAATGTCTGCTAAAGTTGATTCTCCTATGGTTTTAGAGAATAAAACCAATTTAAAAATCACTCGGCAAACAAAGTCAATGGGCAGATATGTTACATTTACACAAAGAAGTATGTCAACACTAAAGACGTGTATCTTTGCCAAAGTGACCTCTAATAGTCTGATTCTTATAGTGGAAAGTAATATAATGCTGCAAGTAGAAAAACCCCAGGCTAACTCCATATTTTATAAACATTTAAGTAATTGAATTATGAAAATATAATTTTGATCTACGGTTAAGTAGCAAGAGATTTGTTTTGATTAATATATTTTCACTAGGATCATTGCAGTTTTTGTGTAGATATAGGCTATGTTAAACCAGGAAAAAAGCCATGAGAAGGACTGCACTAGAATTTTTGTTTTGTTTTATTTTTTAATGCAGTTTAACACATTAGCTGATGGTAGGGTCCTTTCTCTATCAGACCACATCCTTAAACATTACTAGAGATATGGTTGAAGTTAAAATTTCCCATGACCCTCTTCAAATTATATGAGGCACATGAATAACCTAATTAAGGTATTGTATTACAATGTTGACATCAGGTGGCAACATCAGGGTAATTGTTTTATTGTGGAAAGTGAATATTAATCTTTGTTCATTGATGTAATCATCTCTTTTATATTCCTATAATCAAATAGCTGAGCCAGGCTACTTTATAAAGAAAAGGTTTATCTTGGGGTAAAAGATTGGTCAAAGTTTTATAAATTCGTCTGAGGAGTAGTATTTCAAATGTTTAGATTCAAGTCTGTTCTTCTGAAAATGTTAATATGTACTCCTATAAATTGAAATTACATATTAGAATCTGAAGTTTAGTCAAATAATTGTACTTTTAAATGAAATTACTATAAAATGAACATCCTAAATTATGGAAGAATTACATGTGCATAGATCATTATGATAAAATGTTGTATTTGTTCAATGTCATTTGTTTTTGATAATATTTTGTAATCTAGCAGTTTCTTTTCCTTTTCTTTTTCAGAGGGACAGCTACATACTTAAGATACAGTCTTACAAAAATGAGAACAAAACAAGAAAAATAAAAATAAAACTTTCAAAAGAGAATTACTCTCAAATTAAATGAATGATACAAAATAATGAAAAATCCCAAATACATTTCAGTAATATAAATTTTGTACATATTTAAAAGTGAAAGGGGATTTTCCTTATAATACCATGTCTTTTTTTTTTTTTTTTTGGTACTGGAGATTGAACTCAGGGGCACTCGACCACCGAGCCACATCCCCAGCCCTATTTTTTTAGGTTTTATGTAGAGACAGCATCTCACTGAGTTGCTTAGCGCCTCGCCATTACTGAGGCTGGCTTTGAACTCGCGATTCTCCTGTCTCAGCCTCCCTAAGTGCTGGGATTACAGGCTTGCGCCACCGCGCCCGGCTCTTATAATACCACATCTTATATGTAAAAATGTACTCAAAGTTTGACTTTTTGACTTCATGTATGTGTGCATATAGATATGAGAGTGAAACTTGCCAACTTATATAAGAAATGATGCACAGGCAAATGAAGTATATTTTGTCACTTTTAACTACATATTAAATTATGTGAAAACAATTTCCTTTAAAAGTTCAATTTGAAATATTTTTTGCTGCTGTGAATAAATAGTTGCATGGATGGAACTACAAAAAAATCAATATTACTAAATACAATGTTTCAATGGAACCTCATTAAAACAAGCTCATTGCATTTTATTGATATGGTTTTAAACCTAGATTTAATTCTGTTTCATTCAATGACTCTCAATTGCATATTGCCAGTTGTTTATTGGGAAAAAGTGGGAAACAGATTACTATGCCTAAAGAAAAGGAAAATAAAACACTTTTAATGTATATGATTACTCATTTTAATGCATTTTAAAAAGTTCAGGGCAATATTTTAATAAACATTATAATCAAGTTGTCCTTTACCAGGTGAATGGAAAAAGTATCTATCTATGTGTACCCATATAATAGGATATTCTTCAATTTATAAAGACAAATGCATAATCAAGCCACACAAGAAGCATGTAAAGACCTTAAATGCATATTATTAAGTGACAGAATAAGTCTGAAGAGACTAAATACTGTATGACTACAATGATATACCTTTCTGGAAAAGGCTAAACTATATTGATGGTAATTGTCACAAGTTGGGTGTGGGAGTGTTGAATGTGTGAAACAAGATTTGCTTAAAGCAATGGAACTATTCTGCATGACAATAATTGTAGGTGTCTGAAACTATGCATTTGTCAAAACTCACAGAAGTGAATAGCACAGAGTGAACCTTTTGCTGGCTACACATAGGATTAGATCAGATTAGATTTGATCAGATAGATTAGATTAGATTAGACTAGATTAGATTATAGATTGGTATTCCAGAATAGAATACAAAATGTGACCGCACAATCTAAACTTATGAAGGAATTTCCCTGAGGACCTGGGGATAAGGTGTTTATAAATGAATGGCACCTATATGAACAAAGGGTAAAGGAATTTCTCATGTGCTCTGTCATTGATGAAGTTGTCCCCATAGGGCTACAGACTGGCGATTTGAATACAACTTTATATACACCTCAGGACTGGATAATTAAATATATGAAAAGTAGATAAGATAGGATGAGCCAGGTTTCTCACCATGGAATGGAAGGCTAAAACAAGCTAGAAAAGACCCAGGTGGCAAAGAGCATGTGTTTCGTCACCATAGAATGAGGAAGGATAGAAGGGAGGGGTTGGAAGGTATGGAGAGTGCTCCTACAATTAGTCATGTAGTAACCTCAATGGTACCCTAGAACAATGAAAGAATACTTAGATGTATTAAAAAAAATCTGAGCAAAGTATGGGGTTAATAATAATGTATCAACATCAGTTTATGTGTTATATATTGTAGCATATTAGTAAAGGAAACTAGGTTAAGGTATATGGGAACTCTGTAATATATTTAAATTTTTCCTGTATACCTAAAACTTCTCTAAACTTAAAAAGGTTATCTTTAAAAATATAGTCTATATTCTATGCTTGAAGAATATCAACAATGAAATATAGATATTCCTTAATGAAAGATGGTTTTGCTTCAGATTTTTTGACTTTATAGTGGTGCAAAATAATTACGTGTTTACTAGAAACTGTACTTCACATTTTAAGATATTCTCTTTGTTGGGCTGGAAATCTGGTGCAATGTTCTTTCCAATGTTGGGTGGTGGCAGCAGTCCCTAGTGCCCTGTCAGCAATGAGATCACAAGGACAAACAAATAGCCAAGCTGCACTTTACAAAGTACTGCATTCAAAAATTTGTATGGAACACTCAACATTTCTTATTAAATAAGTTTTGTATTGGATGATTTTGCCCAAGTAGAGGCTTAGGTAAGTGTTCTGAGCAGGTTCTAAACTAAACTATTATGTTCATTAGATTGACTATATTAAATTCATTTTTGACCTAGGATGTTTTGAAACTATTATGAATTTATTGAGACATAGCGTTGTTTAAGTCAAGGAGCAACTGTGGTCTGAGCAGGTGAATATCTGGATATTTTCTTAAAATTTGATTAAATTTAAATTTAAAATAGCATATGACATTTCCTTGAAATCTTTTACTTAGTTCTTTATGCTGACCCAAAATGTTACCAGTTGACCAAATTACTGTTACAAGTTGAGTCAATTCTTCTGTGACACTAAGTTCATTTCTCATTTAAGAGAAGCTCACTAACAATTTCATTCAACTAAATTTGGAATTTATATGTAAGGTTCTTTATATATATGTATACATACATATGTATATATACATACACACATACACACACACAAATCATGAAATAGGTTATGTAGAAGAGAATACAGGATGTATCAGTTTTTACCTATAGTGTGACAATTGCTCAACAAGACAAGAGAGATGGTACAGGTGAAATGTGATTCTGACCCAATGGGATTGAGTTGTTATTTTAATAAATTTTATTAAGCCTCTATAAGATCCCTTCTGGGTATTCTATATTTTAGAAGATCAACTCAACTGTACATATATGTTTCAAATATTTATTGTAAGAAAGGTACATTATTAATTTATTCAAATGATGTTAGCTAGTTTTCTAACATGGACCAGGCAGTTCTATAGGAGAGAAACTTCTGAGAACAGAATAAACTCCCGCCTGTGTGATTCATATTACTGTGAATCTTTCATTATGGGCTATTTTACATATGGATTTTAAAATTAGGACATGGGGGAAATTAAAGCATTTTAATTTTGTTTTGTTTGGCTGTTTTCCTTTTTGTTATGCTCTTCAAACCTAGAGCCTCCCTCACACAGGCTAGGCAAGCACTCTATTACTGGGCTACGTCTCGCCCACAAATTTCCACATACTTCCTCTCCTGGGCTTCTTGGAATTCTACAAGTATGGGAAATGTGTAATAAGATTTGTTTCTCTAGAATCTAAGGTGCTGAAAATCTTTAAACCACTCACAATTAAAAACTGAGAGAAAGAAGCAATGGACTCATTGAGTAACCCAGAGCCATAGAGCAAGGAAGTGTAAGCCCTTGTAGAGCTTCCAAAGACCATGGCATACCCAGCACTTGTGCTTTGGACTTCTAGTCTTCAGAACTGGGAGCAAATTTAAGTCATCCAGTTGGTGATATTTTGTTAAAAGCAAGAAACAAATATGTGCATAATTATAATTTTAAATGACAAAATATAGCAATGTATTAAAGATATGAATAATTGTTAAAGTACAAGCTCAATTCTCTTGATGAGTAAGCAATGTTGAGATGAGAGAATAGTAACTTTCATAATAATTAATTAAATAACTAAATGATTAAAAGTTAATGACCCACAATGATTTCATAGTAATTTTAAAATACATATATATTTATCAAGCTGTACATTATTACAAATTTTTGTATATATTTCAATAGAATTCACTATTCTTGCCTTCATTTTGACAAAATTACTATTACTAATTACATTTTCATAAGCAATATTTTACTTAATTTGTATCTTATTGGCAATAATGATATAAACTTAAAATATTAAAGATATCTTTAAAATATTTATATGTGAAGGGTTATAAATATTAAAAAATTATATCCCCAATCTTAGAAATCAGAATATTGTTTACTTTAGTCAACCTGTTCACTGCGATTATCTAAAGACCAGTTAGATGAGGAAAAGTTCATTTTGGGGGCTCATGGTTTCAGAGGTATTAGTCCTTAGATGTTCCATTCCTCTGGGCTCAAGGTGAGGAAGAACTTCATGGTGGGAAGATGCAGAGGAGGAAATAAGCTCAGGATATAACAAACAGGAAGCAAAGAAAGCCCTGCTCACCAGGAACAAAATATAAACCCCAAAGGCACACCTCCAGTGACCCATCTTCTCCAGCTGCTTTCTACCTGCCCACAGCTCCAACTCAGCTAATCCTTACCAGGGTATTAATGCACTGATTAGATTAAGGCTCTCATAACACAATCATTTCCCCTCTAAACTTTCTTACATTGTCTAACACATGAACTTTTGGGAAACACCTCATATTTAAACCATAATATTGATTTAGAAAACATGTAAATTAATGTATGAATGTTAAAATAGGATTCCTTATGTTTTCCAAAATATTGTTCTTTCAAATATTCAAAAATTCTGTATTACTATTTGATGAAAAAAATTAAAGATAGTAAAATATTAAATCAAAAATTGTACTTAGATAAACATGAAATTTTAATTAATTCCTGGAAAAAGTAACTAAGTTCAATGAAATATCTTTGCACAATTTAATTTTAACTCTAGTCTTCATAATGAAGCTTATGTGTTAATATAAATTTTTGAGATGGTAGTCCTGTTCTGCATGAGTCTGAGTACAGGAGGTTCAGTACATTTGGATGAAAATATATATTTAATTTTGTGCTTTGTTGGAGGTGCTTGTGAGAGGTGCAGATTATGCTGTCCAATGAAAGCTCAATATACTCTGGGTACACAAGGGGCCTGTGCATCAGACAACTTGGCAAGTGGATCTAGAGTCATTTGGTGTGTACAAGTCTCTGTTTCCCTATGGATATTACACAGTATTTTAAAATAAATAATTGTCTTCTTACATCTTAAAATTTTCAATGTATCCATTTTCCAGTATATGTTGGAAGCTATTAAGTATTCACCAAATTTCATCCTCTAAATATTTGAAAGATATTTCTTAGTCATTTAAAAAATGTTTTTAGTTGTAGGTGGACACAATACCTTTTATTATTTTAATTATTTTTTATGTGGTATTGAGGATCAAATTCAGTGCCTCATACGTGCGAGGCAAGCACTCCACCACTGAGCTACAATCCCAGTCCTATTTCTTGGTCTTTTAAAATGTATTCATTCTTTATTTTCTTGTTAGAAGGAGACAAAAATTTCATTGTAACGTATTTCAAATAATGTAAAAGATCATTTGGGAATACAGAAATATAGAACTTTATATAAAACCTTAAGTATGTTCAGTTTGTAAGGATTTCTAAATATTATCTATAATAACAAATGAAAGAAATGCTTTTGAAAGGGAAAATATATTCAAGCATAAGAAAATAATTGATAGCAAGTTAAGTTTTATATTTATTTTGGCATATTCCAAGTTGTATAATTTTATAGTGCAGTGTTGTTCTAAACCTTTATGGTGCATAAAAGACACAAAATGTGTGTGTGTGTGTATGTGTGTGTGTGTGTGTGTGTGGTTAAGGGGAAAGGGAGTGACTAAGAACAGAACAAAAGTGCTTTATATTCAACCTTTTGTCTCCTTCAGAGCAACAGAGAATGAGCACTGACACTAAACTTTAAATTTGCATTCTTCCAGATCAAGTTTCTATAATACAGAAGGAATTTCCATTGGTGTCCTGGTGTATTAGCCATAAGTTCTTTAAACTGCCTTTTCTATTCCAATTGTCTTTATTTTGCTTTGAAACTCAATCTGTAAGGCTCAAATATAAGAAAACAACAACAATCTCTATACTGTAGCCTAAAACTTGTCTACCTAGATAGACAAAAAGATACATAGAGGGCTGGGTAGGTAAGTAGATGGTATGTAGATAGATCATATAGGAGATAGAGGTAGGTAGGTAGGTAGGTAGATAGATAGATAGATAGATAGATAGATAGATAGATAGATAGATAGATAAAATGTAGTTAGAGGTGTATTATTAGAGATAAGCACATTTTGGGGTAGGTGTGAATATTTTTCTAAAATATGATGGCATGTTGTAGATTTCATTTAATAAAAAAAATTGAATTGCATCTATTTCAACTGATTAAATCAGAGCATTTCCTGTGTAGATAATGATACCACATTCTTAGAAGAATATGTTTAGATAATGGTAGAGGAAAATGGATACGTCATCCAGCCATGGTATACAGTTAAAATTTTGAATAGGCACCTTGAGAAATAACATTGTATGTAATGAAATGAGTACAATGTTTCCATTATGTTTACTGCAGCTACATATAACACCTTCCACTTAGTTCTTTAATTTCTATTCTTAAAGTTATAATGTTTCCAAGAATTGATTTTGTTGAACAGTTTGTTTATGGAAGTGGTGATGTCTGCCAAATTGAACCATTTCTAAGAAGAGTGCTCATTTATCTTCCTTGGATTTCAACCAAACACATTTCAGAGATAATGACATAATGTAACTGCAAAATTTTAACTTGACTGGCATAAGGTTTAAGTAGAAATATTCAATCTACATATATATTCATATCTCTATCCATATCTGTATCTACTAGGCATGCTGCCTAGTTTTAAAGATTCTCTTCCTAAAGGTATCTTAATTTTGTTTGCACATTGGAATTACTTGGGGAGCTTGAAAAGATACCAGTATCTGGATTTCATCCTTAGAATTTTGGATTAGTTGGTCATAGTCTTTGGTTCATGGATACTGAAATTTTTAGTGACTTAAATGTCCCATGAAATTGTTGAATCAGTGCCTTAGTACGTCAAGAAGGCTTGAGGGAAGAAGATGGTATATTCACTTTTATGAATGTTTCTTTGGGACAACTGTTGTATAAACATTGAATGCTACCTTCTTTGAATATGTTTTAACATAAATTTTATGGCACAAGTATATTATGTTAGTTATTATAAATCTATAATTCAAAGTCATTATTTAAAAGCATACTTGATTTTATTTTTGGTACCCAATCCATTAAACTGCTACTTTCAAATTTTTGACTTCTTCATAAAATACTGCTATATTGATATTAAAGAGGCATATTTATTAATATAAATTGAAGCTCAGTAATATACTGATAAATATTTAATAATCATCACTTGGAGGACAAGAAGGCTCTGATTTATACTATATTATGATTTCCATGGCCTTTTATTTCAACCATGCCTATTAGCTACCACATGATGTCAACCAGCTCACAAAAATTCTGGTAATTTAATAGTCAGCTCTTGCAAGCCTGGAGCTGGCTCCAGAATGGCACTGCAGTGATACTGCATATGTCTAGCCTTATGTAGAATACTAAATATTCTTACAGAAATATGTCACTTCATTTTCAGATCCACACGATGATAAAGTAACAGTGCGGTTAGCTCTAATTCATAGAGAAAAAACATAAAAGTCTGCAGGAAGACTCACATTGCTCAAGTCAAGTCAGACAGCAGCAGCCAACAAGTGATGTCAAACACTTTCTGTGGATTGGATGCTATTCTTCTTGCAATAGATTCATCATGGCATCTCTATCCTCAAATAAACCATATTCTACTGGGTGAAGACAGAAAAATATCAATGTCAATGTATTTGATAAATTCAGAATCAGATATAAACTATAAGGAAAATGAGATTGATGGTGTGGCAGAAAGACTGGTACAGTAAACACTATTTTAGGTTGGACTCAAGAAGAGCCTGAGAAGTCTCACCTGAACTAAGTTGGACACGATTTATACAAGGTAATGACATTCTTGAAGGAGGTTTTTTTTTTTTTGATAAAAAAATGACTACCAAGATGTTGAAAGGGGTATCAGCAAGGGATTTCTGGGGTGGAACCAAGGATGTAAACACAGCAAAGAGGGAGATGCTGAGAAGGGTTGGCAGAAGACAAGTCTTTCTGTATTGTATAGGTCTGATTTTATTCTGCCTATCTTTGAAAGTCATTTTAGGAATTTAGCTCTGAGGAAGATGAAATCTGAATTATGATACAAAATATAAGCCCAGCTTCTCTGACCAAGAGGTTACCCAGGCTGGAGGGACAGAGGAAGGTTCTTGGTGTGTAGTTCAGGCACATGGTTGTGGTAGCTCAGACTAGTGGGGAATTCCCAGGGTTGTCTGCAGAGGGATCAGTCCTCTCACCCCCAGGACAGCAGATGAGCTAGAAGTCACTTGTCCCCAGCAGCTTCAGCTATGGATAAATTAAAAATTAAAAAGGGAACAATGAGTGACCATAGGACTCTCAGAGTCAAGAAGCTGTAATCCTCAGCCCTTGAAGTGGTAAGGAGTAATAATTTTGATTTTAAAGTACTATTTAAGAAAATTAGAGAAGCTTTCACCACAGTGTTATATCCACAGTATCAGTTTCACTGTATTGTGATTTAAAAAGTGGAAGCAGAGAAAAGTGGTTCATACAGGGAGAAAAAAACTGGATCATGGGTATTGATTTAAAGGTAGAGCTGTCTACTTTTGCTCACCATTTCATCATAGGATTTAAAGGAAGAGAGAAAGAAAAGACTTTAAATCAGTCACAGTCCAAACAGGGAATAGATGGAAAACAAAAGTGTGGTCAAAAAGGAGTTTAATAAAGAGACTATTCAAAAAGCTATAAGCAAATTAAAGGACATCAAAGAGAATGAAAGATTCCCTGGGACTGTCAGTGTTAGAAACCTGTTATCTTCAGTCATGAAAGTGTCATGCAGAAGTAATTTTATTTTTTAAAATAGTATTTAGGGAAATGAGTGAAACTTGCAAATGGCATAATGTAGAACCCAAATGCTTTGGACCTGGTATACATGGGGTAATGGCAACTACTAGGTGTACATATTTTCCTCTTTCTTAATTGAATGGAAGACATTGGCACAGTAATTCTTGATATAATCAGAGTTAAGCAACCCTATTAACAAGAGAAAAACTAATGGTAGATCCTCTAACCGGCAGGGTCTTAACATTTCTAAACAGCACCGTAAGTATCGTTCTTTTTATTCCCAGTTACAAGGTTTGAGATATCAGCATCTTGAAAATCTTTAATAAGCTTCTTTTTGATTGTAGTTTTTGTATGTTGCTAGTTAATAACTCAAGCAAATGGCCTTACAAACTCATAGTCTTCAAATCCACATTTTGCCTACGTGTGTCTGTCTCAAAAGCCTGGGTTCTGTCTGTATTTCTACTCATTAATGTATTTTTTTTCCCTTCTTGGTATTGCTCTCAAATATAGGTTTAGATAGAATGAGTTAATCTGAAATTATCGCAATACGAGCCTGGTTGGAGACTAGGAGTTTCCTCACAGTAATGAAGATTATCATGTTGTCTTTCAGTCTAAGGACTATGGTAGAATGCATTGGGACTCTGTCTCACTCTTATTCCTACAGGTTTTTATGTGTTTTTCATTGAACTAATTTTCATGAAACAAAATTGAGTGGTAAGTCAGGTGCAGTGGCACATGCCTGTAAGCCCAGCACTTTGGGAGGCTGAGACAGGAGAATCATAAGTTCAAAGTGTCTCAGCAACGGCGAGGCCCTAAGCAACTCAGTGAGACCCTGTCTCTACATAAAACACAAAATAGGGCTGGAAATGTAGCTCGGTGGTTGAGTGCCCCTGAGTTCAATCCTCAGTACCAAAAAAAGAAAGAAAGAAAGAAATCTATCATTTAGCATCATCATTATAGTTAAATACATATCATTGAAACTATAAAAGAAAGACTACATCTTGGTTGACCATATTTTTAGATGAAAATATTTCTAGTATATTTATTTTTTCTTTATTTCTTCCATAATTAACTTCTTATAGTTGATTGAAAGTGGTAGATTATTGCCGTTACCCTTGAAATAAAATCCTTAGAATATCACGTCCTTCATATTATCTTTTGCAGCTGTTCAAAAATTTTCATACTGTTTCTATTACATGCTACTCTGCCCCTTTCCATGGCTTCTGAGCTAATAATATACAAAATCTTCCAAGTCACTAACTTGGTGCTAATACTGATGACCCAGTATTCCAAATGTTTAAATAGTTTTTTCAATATTAATATCATGGTTTCAGTATCTTAATTGGTTCTCCTTGAGAACTCAAATCATCATTTTGTTAAGGAAGTGGCCTGCCTCCCCTAATGACTACTTGATTATAAGCAAGTTGATCTTGCTTATAATCCAGGTGCATCATTATTCCTTCTCACACTCTACTCTTGATACAATATTATATTTTTTCTCTTTACAGCCTCACAGATTATATTTAATCACTGGGGTAGTTTGGGAAGAAGAATAGTCTCCAGAAGACACAATTCTTTCTATGCTTTGATGTGGCAGTAAACAATTCCTTAACTGGAACTCTTTACTAAAGCTAGAGAAAAATCCTCTTTGCTCTCAGCAGTATCTCAGTTGCTACAGTTTTCAGACCTCTCTTAGCTTGTAATCTAAAAGTCACTTACTTGGCTGAATTTGGAAGCTCCCTTCCTGATTCAGAAAGATGAAACTGGCTTCCTTGAGAGTCTACATGAGCAGATCAAGATCTTCCCAAGCATCTCACTGCTAAGTCACTGCTGTTCATGAAAGACTCTTCCTTTTATCCTCAACCTGGTGCCAAGGAGCCCTTTGCTTTGTGGAATCTACATAGACCCCTCTGACCTAAATGCTCCCTTCAGTTCTGATATCAAAATTGTTCTTGTCCTATTCCACGAAAGAAGCCAAGAGAGAAGGCTTGGAATACAATTTCAAGGTTTGTTATCTTTCTTTCCAGAAGCACCTTCTCAATAAAATTTATTTCTCAAATAAAATAATAAAATATGGTCGTAAAGATTATGTGTACTTTGACATTGTAATAAATAATATTTTGGTCACTTATACTGACTTTCATGTTTAACAATATTTCAATCAGTTTAAAAAATTCCTTGAACTTCCTTGTCATTCATCTAGGATTTACTTGTGACCTGTTCATTACATGTCCAGCACCACACAGTGGGTGGTGGTGAGGGAACTCAGGAAAGAAGAAGGAACATAAAAAATTACATATTTTTCCTTTATAATATTGTACTGCAGGGGAATTGAGTTAGTAATTCCAAGGGAAATTTCTTCTGTGGAGAAAATAATGCAGGATAGAAATTGGCATAAGAGCAAGAGAATCAATTGCTTCTTTGCAGAATACATTGTGACTATTTCTTCCATCACTTTCTCATTCTGTCATATGAATGAATTCTATTTATTAAATACACTTTAATCTATACTCAGCCAAAGACATTACTGAATGCAGAGTGGGTTCTGGAACTTTGGCAAATAAAATCTTTATCTTATGTGTAGCACAGATTTCCGTCCATATCTATGGGTTCTGCATTCACACATTCATCCAGGTGTAGATCAAACATATTTTAAAAAATTCCATCTGTACTGAATATGTACAGGTTTCTTTTCTTGTCATCATTCCTTAAAATATTGAGTATAACAATGATTTACATAGCATATATATTCTATTAAGTATTATAAGTAATCTTGGAATGATTTAAAATATACTGAAGGATGTGCATAGATTGTAGGCAAATATGATATTTTATATGAAGTGCTTGAACATTGGATTTTGATATCCACAGAGAGACTGGAGATGAGTCCTGGAACCAATCCCCACTGATACCAAGGAACAATGGTGTATAAATCTCATAATTTTGGGCATCATCCAGGGAGCCTTCTGCTAGAAGCATGGACCTGGGTACCACTCTCTAGGCATCACTTGATTTTAAGATGTTCATCTTCACTCTTACTCGCAAAGTAGTCTCAGAAATGTATAGAGATATAAAATAAGTATTTAAAAAGAACCAACTCACAATGTTCAATAATTTTTTCTGGTGTATTAAGTAGGTTAACTACTGCTGATTAAATAAATATATCTAAAAACAAATGAAAGTACAAACATAATTAGGAGATTCTGGCTCAGGTGTGAATTCAAGCAGGTGGGGGTGGAAGGACCATTTTTTGCTTAGTGCAGTAAACAGTCCTGGTGGCTGGCAGCTCTGAGAGGATCAGGAAGGCCAGCCTGGAAACTTCCACTTACGTTCTCAATGAACACAGTCACACGATCCTGCAAGGATGGCTGGGAATGGAGTCTAACTCTAGGCATAAGGAGAGGAGGAAGATAAATCTCTGCTTCAGGAGGTGAAACTAAAGTTGATTAACAAATGTGCAAATATAGCTTAGCAATTAGGATTATTCATATGCATATGGAATAAGTGATAAAATTATTTAAATGAACTTTCTTTCTAGCCCTATAAACCAGACTTCTAAAATGTTCAACATGGCAGCCTCCTGACAGTCAATGTCATTTTTTTCTCTTGATTGGAATACTATAGATCACTGTAATTTTTTCATGGAAAGGAATAATACTGCACAAAAATTATATTTTGGGGAATATTGAAATCCTCCTGCCTAGAATAACTCAAGCAAAAAAATTTAAGAATTAGTCCCACATTTATACATTAAAATACATAATTTTAGCAGTAGCCATCAACTAATCTTCTTTTGCCAATAAATTCTAAATATATTTTTGAATAGAATTGTGGAAATGTAAATCTTTAATCACCAGTTATCATCCAGGCAGACAAAAGCATCCTAGGATTCAATAGGAAGGAAAACTTCGGCAGTCTGTACAGGAAACTGCCACATTTTTCAATGATGTGTGGCATTGCTTCTATACAACTTTCAGATGTCCATTCCATAAAACACTCACAAGAACCCAAAATCACATTTTCAGAAATATGAAGCTTACCATGTTTGTGGCTTCAACTTCTCCCCAGAAGGAAAAATCAATAAGTGCTGTTGACGCCCTGTCTCCTGTTCCAGAGACGTCAGGAGAACGACTTGAGGTCTTATGACCCTCAGAGGCATCTTGTGAAACGTAACTTTGAGACCTACAGACGTCAATGGAGAATAAAAGTTTTCATGCTGCAGCTATTTTAATCTTGTGGTTCAAAATTAGTAAACTAGTCTGTGCTCTGAGGCTTTTTGCAATAGATTACTTCTACAAATAATCAGCATTGAAAGCAGTATTTTATTTTTTTAAACGATTTAACTGTTTTTGTCTGTTGTGGCTTTATGTTTGTCAGACAACTAAGAAAAGTAGATACAACACATGAATACAATCAACATTAGCCCAAAGAACCTAAGAAATTAAATTGATAAAGCTAGCCATTTCAAAATGTTAATATCATGATTTTATTTTGTAGTTAGCCTATCTCCTAGTCATTTCAAATGTGGGTTTATAGCAAAGACTTAAGGCTAGCCTATTCACTTGTCAATCTCAGGTATAACAATATTAATATCATGAACTCATTAGGACCATCTACACAACACATAGAAAATCCCACTACCATTAATTTGTCTCCACAGTCAACAACTCTTGATACTCAAAGAAAAACCAGGGGTTGAGTTTGTTTGTTTGTTTGTTTTACCGTGTCATGAAATTAGGAACTGCATACATAGCATATTCATTCAAATATGAATGATTACTATTTTCATTCTAGAAGTAATAGTATTAATTCAAAGATGCTTCTTTATCCACAATAAAATCAGTCTGAGAAAAGAAATGCTTACCATTGTAAACCTGCAATTCTAATATTGAGATTTTTCTTAATGTCAGAAATTTATTTTAGTTAGTAGTATGGATGCGTTCAGGTATTAAATACATATGTATATTGATGTACTTACATTCTTTTTTTTAAAATATTTATTTTTTAGTTGTAGGTGGACAGAATATCTTTATTTTATTTTTACGTGGTGCTGAGGATCGAACCCAGTGCCTCACACGTGCTAGGCGAGCACGCTTATTCTAGATTCCCCATACAATATCATGGAACATTTGTCTTTCTGTGGCTCATTAATTTCAATTAACATAATATCCTTCAGGTTTATCCATGTCACTGCAGATGAATGTTTTATTTATATGACTACTCTGTATCTACATGATATTTTATCTTTTCATTTCTCTCTTGATGCTGTCTTGTAAATCCCATGAGATTTCTTCTATTTCCATTATTTTTTTCTCTTTTGATTATATATTTTAAAATAACTTCTCTTTAAATTCATCTTCAGTTTGATCTATTTTGCTGTGGATGTTCTCTATTCCACTTTTTATTTTGTTCTTTGTAATTTTTAGCTTCCAGACTTCTGATTAAGCCTTTAATCATTATTAGTGTTTCAATCTCCATTAAGTTTCACATTTTGGAGTCTTATTGTCTGCCTTATTTTTGTCGAATTGCTTCTCTGTGTTTTCCTGAAGTTTGCTGAGCTTCCTTGAAACAGTAATTTTTTTCCAGGCTATTCCTACATATTTTTATTTCTGATGATATCATATTTCTCTGATTGTTTTTTATTTTTATTGACTGTGCATTGGTATTTGCACATTTGAAAAAGTAGATACATTTTCCAGTCTTTACAGACTAGCATTGTCTGGCAAAGCTATTCAGTAGTCATTCCATCCAAAGATTCAGTATAGATGGCAGATGTGATCTCTAAGCCTGGGGCCACTTTATTGTGTTTGATGCCAAAAATTCAGTGCTACTGTGGCTGAGACAGTGCTAGGGCTTACCTGAAATCTAGCTAACTGAGATATGTCTGTTATGGAGGGAAATCTAGAGCCTGAAGCACTGATGACTGCCAGTGTGATTATAGATTGAATTTTGAGTGTGGCACACAAGCGTAAAGCCCAAGGCTTTGTGATCTCACTTGGTTACAAAACAGATGTGGAGGCTCAGTCTGTGGATCTAGATCTGGAATCTATGCCATAAACAAACACACTAAAGTGGCCTGAGACATAGGGACCACACTAGATAGCCTATCCTGAATTCCTGATTATTGAAGTGCTTTCCACGACAAAGTCAGTCTGTGAATAATGAAGTACCTACTCCTTCTAATGTGCAGTGTTGTGGTCTGGAGCTGGAATACTTCCTAAAGTCTCATGTGTTTAGCTGTGCGTTTTGGTGAAAGTGACTGGATCATGAGGGTTCTAGCCTTATCAGTGGGTTAATCCACTGATTGCTCAATGGACTATGAGGAAGTGAATCTAGCTGGAGAAAGTAGGTCACTGGTAGCATGCCTTGCAAGAGTGTATCTTCTTTGTGACCCCTTCCCCTTTCTCCCTCCATGCTTCCCAGATTCCTTGAGCTGAGCTGCTTTCCTTTACCATACCTTTCCACTATGATGTTCTGCCCCACCTCAGGCCCAGAGCAGTGGAACTGGCTAACCATGGACTAAGTTTTCTGAAACTGTAAATTTTTTCTCCCCTAAGTTGTTATTCTCAGATACTTTGGTCAAAGTAAAAAAAAAAAAAAAAGCAAATGTAGACATCAATGCACATCCTGTGGGCTCAATTTTACTATTGTGGACCTGGTGTTCTTACCTGAGGCAAAGTCTAGATCTCATTTCCTTGGCATCTCTCTCCAAAATGTGCTATAAAATTAATGACAATACAATTAATGAAAATTATGAAATAAATGAAAATTATTTTCCCTACCTTCTTCAGTGTATCTTTTTCATTACTGTGCTAATCAGGTACTATAATCTCTTGTTTCTTTTTTTTAATTAATTTATTTAAATGCATTTCAAGTCATAGTACATATATAGAGCCCAATTTTTCCATTTCTCTGGTTGCAAACCAGATAGGGTCACGCCATTTGTGTCTTCATACATGCACCTAGGGTAGTGATGACCATCTCAATCAACCATCTTTACTATACCCATTCCCCTTTCCTCCTCCCACTTCCTCCCTGCCCCATCCAGAGTTCCTCCATTTCTCCTATGTTCCCCATTCCCACCCCCCTTATATATCAGCATCTACTAATCAAAGAAAACATTTGGCATTTGGTTTTTGGGGATTGGCTTACTTCACTTAGCATAATGTTCTCCAATTCCATCCATTTACCTGCAAATGCCATAATTTGATTATCTTTTATTGCTGAATAATATTCCATTGTGTATATGTACCACAGTTTCTTTATCCATTCATCTATTGAAGGGCATCTGGGTTGCTTCCACAGTTTTGCAATTGTGAATTGTGCTGCTATAAACATTGAAGTGGCTGTGTCACTGTGGTATGCTGTTTTTAAGTCTTTAGGATATAGGCCAAGGAGTCGAATAGCTGGATCAAATGGTGGTTCCATTCCAAGTTTTTTAAGGATTCTCCATACTGCTTTCCAGATTGGTTGCTCCAGTTTGCAGTCTCACCAGCAATGTTTGAGTGTGCCTTTTTCACCACATCCTTGTCAGCACTTACTGTTGCTGGTATTTTGGATAGCTGCCATTCTGACTGGGGTAAAATGAAATCTGAGAGTAGTTTTGATTTGCATTTCTCTAATGGCTAGAGACATTGAACATTTCTTCATGTATTTGTTTATTGATTGTATATCATCTTCTGAGAGGTTTCTATTCAGCTCCTTAGCCCATTTATTGATTGGGTTGTTTGTTTTTTTGGTGTTAAGTTTTTTGAGTTTTTTATATATCCTGGAGATGAGTGCTCTATCTGATGTGTGTGGCAAAAATTTGCTCCCAGAATGTAGGCTCTCTGTTCACCTCATTGATAGTTTCTTTTGCTGAGAAGAAGCTTTTTAATTTAGATCCATCCCATTTATTGATTCTTGCTTTTATTTCTTGTGCTATATGAGTCTTGTTAAGGAATTTGAGGCCTAATCCAATGTGACAAAGATTTGGATCTACTTTCTCCTCAATTAGATGCAGTGTCTCTGGTCTAATTCCTAGGTCTTTGATCCACTTTGAGTTGAGTTTTGTGCATGGTGAGAGATAGGGGTTTAGTTTTATTTTACTGGATATGGATTTCCAGTTTTCCCAGCACCATTTGTTGAAAAGGCTGTCTTTTCTCCAATGTATGTTTTTGGCATCTTTGTCTAGTATGAGATAGTTGTATTTATGTGCATTACTCTCTGTGTCTTCTATTCTGTACCATTGTTCTACATGTCTATTTTGGTGCCAATACCATGCTGTTTTTGTTACTATAGCTTTGTAGTAAAGTTTAAGGTCTGGTATTGTGATGCCTCCTGCTTCACTCTTCTTGCTCAGGATTGCTTTGGCTATTCTGGGTCTTTTATTTTTCCAAATGAATTTCATGGTTGCCTTTTCGAATTCAGCAAAGTTGCAGGATATAAAATCAATATCCATAAGTCAAATTCATTTCTATACATCAGCAATGAGTTGTCTGAAAGAGAAATTAGGAAAACTATTCCATTCACAATAGCCTCCAAAAAAATAAAATACTTGTGAATCAATCTAACAAGAGTGGTGAAAGACCTCTACAACGAAAAGTACATGACACTAAAGAAAGAAATTGAAGATCTTAGAAAATGAAAAGACCTCCCATGTTCTTGGATAGGCAGAATCAATATTATCAAAATGGCCATATTACCCAAGCACTATACAGATTCAATGCAATCCCAATTAAAATCCCAAAGTCCTTTCTTATAGATATAATCTCTTGTTTCTTAGTTCTTATAATGGTATTTTGTTCATTGAAAGCTGGTAAAATGTTTTTAGAAGGGAATCACTGTAGTGACCCATTCTGCCTTCATGCTCTGATCCTTCCATTTGTAATATTTTAGAGCAGAAGAATATTTAGGATTGGAAGATTATGTTTATGAGCATATTTTAATAGAACATGCTAACAGAAGAAAATAGTTGAAAAATTAATTTGACTATTCAATAACCAGAAATATCAAGGTGAGGAAAAGAGGGAGAGAAAATAATTATGACTAATAAACATTTTCATTTTCTTTTTCACTTTTCTTTCTTTTGTAACGAATAAAATTTGACACACATTTATTTGAATAGATGTCATTGAAAGCATTATTAGGCAAACTGCTATGAATAGATACTCCAAGCACAACTCAATAAAGACTTGGAACAGGATTATTAAAAAGCATAACAAAACCTAGGATTTGGATAGGACTGGGAAAATAGACTGTGACATTCTACTATGAAAAGGAAGTGAAGAGTAGGTCACAAGACAATAGGCAAATTGAGTGTGTAGTGGATGTAAATTATAAATATAAGGTATAAAATGCCATCACACTTTATCAATAAGAATGGTAAGTATTAATTTGGGTGGGGTGGTTTGCTCCTGTATTCCCTGAGACTAGGAAGACTGAGGAAGGAGGAGCTCTAGTTTCAAAGCCAGCCTCATCAATTTAGCAAGGCTCTAAGCAACTAAACAAGATCCTGTTCCAAAACTAACTAACTAACTAACTAACTAACTAAATAAATAAATAAATAAATGGCTGAGGATGTGGCTCAGTGGTGTTAAAGCATCCCTAGGTGCAATCCCTGCTACCAAAAATAAACAAACAAACACACAAATATGAAATGGAGAAAAACATTAATGTTAAGAGTTCCTAGTGAAGGAAACTGCAATTACAGTTGGAAAGGTGAATTATCCAATATCATTTGTTAGCTATCAGCAATAACATCAACACTTTAAAATGCCCATATTTTTGGACTCAAGACTTTCATTTTTTGGCTATGTATTCTAGAAAATTAAAACAACCTACACAGAAAAACACAAAAGTAAGTATGTTTAGAAGGAATAAATACATGTGTTTGTAAGAATAAATGCAAATTGGACATAATCTGGATATCCTTGTAGAGGGGAATGCTTAAAAAATATGTTTTGACATATTTTAAAAGAATAAACAAAATATGTTTTGACATATTTTAAAAGAATAAACTAAATCCTAAATGTACAAAACAAGTTTTTATATAATACCCACTTTGTTATATGGGTCACTGAGTTCTGTAAGAAAAGTGATTTTGGAGTGATTTTTCTGGCTTGCTTAGTTCTAAAATTTTATAAAATATTATTCTTCTGAATTTCTACAAAATTTCTTCACTGGTAGTAGAAAAAAGAATGTTTAGATGGATTTATGTTATCAGATGTTCAAACCAATTCTTATTTACAGATTTGTTAGTTGTTAAATGTTTATCTAAAAATATTTACCTACCCAGAAGAACATTTCATAATGAATTTGAAATGTGCTAAATTTATTTGTCAACATTTGTCAAAAGTGAAGGGCAATTAAATTATTTGTACTAGTCATACTAATAATACTGAACTGACTCAAAATCTCAGATGAACAAATATAGGGATAATAAGATAATTAAGCATTGTGATTATTTTTTTCCTTCACATTCACATTTTTAAGCACCTGAAAATTTCTGTTAAGTTGAATTAGGGTAATAGTAGTTGAGTTTATCCAAGTGATATAGAGTATTTTGTGGGTTTCCAAGTAAATGATAAATTAAAATCTGCCTTTTGGCAAAGACAAACATAGCTAGACATTAAAGAATGAAAATATATTTTGCTCAGTAACTGTGGACAATATGGGAAAGAACTGAGCTCCATTCTGATTCATGATGAGGTGATTGGCATTTAAGGGAACATTAAGGGAAGAGATTCAGTAGAGTCAGAGAATCGAAAAAAATGGGCAGATTGTCAGAGTAAGTGCCATTAGGCAAGCTGTGTCTTCTAGGTGGCCATTATAGAAGTTAGCATTTGAGACAAAGTGGGGGAGGCCCTATTTGTCCTGATGATTGCATTTCAAAGGAATGGCATTCTTGTACTGAGAAGGAATCTCCTGAGTGGTAGGAGATACACATATTTCTCAATGGGACATTGGAAGGATTCACATGTAAGCTTTTTTTCATAAATGCTCTGAGAAAGAGAGTTTGGAGCCTATTGTCAGGTGTTGGTTACAACAAGCAGTAAATTCTCCTGACAGCACTGGGTTTGCTCAGGCAGGCATTTTAATGAGGTGCAGCAAGGGTCATCCCAGGAACCCAGACTTTTGCTGCTCATAACCATGCTAGGGTTTGGTCCTACAGAGGTTTGGGTGGAGTTATTTTGCTTCAGGATTTCTACAGTTGTCAGTTTAAATTAATGAAGTGTGATCTAAATGATTCCACTTTCTATGGATAAGCCTTGCCCAAGGTAACTATTTTTAAATTTCAGTTAACAATGAAACATTGTTTCTTTAACATATTCAATCAAGATGATTGAATGTGGAATTAAACTCTATGAAACAAAAAGCACTGAATTCAGTAAAATTAGTTAGTATGAAGCTTTCTGACAGAAAGCATGTACTTCCTTAAAATCCTGTTTATTGTTTCAGCAATTATTCCCACAAATACTTTGCAGCCCCTTTTCTTTTTTTTTTCTTTGTTTCTTTTCAGTGGAGTTTCATTAGATTTTATAAATGAGTGAGCCTGAGAACAAGTGAACTGAAATAAATGTGGTTTGATTCACTACTTCTTTTTCATTAGACTAACATGCATTAGAGTACTTTTGTTAACCCAAGTGTGCGGAATTAAAGAAAGATTTCCCTTGAAAAAATTTGTAAAAATAAATGTAGATTTGAGCTAATCATCCCATTATTGGAATCACTGATGCAAGTATGTGAGTGATCTTTTCAGAAAAATATTTAGTAACATACATTGTAAGGTTCAATATTTAAACTCCATTTGTTGGTTTAATGTTTGGATCCATATTGATAGAAGACATCTAAGTCAAGCCTTTCTAATTAGCAGAAACAATTTTTGCATGTTAATTTAATTGCTGCAATAAGTGGCTATTTTAAGACAAATGTGAACTTGTTTAGATATAATTAGGAACAAGTAATCCTTTCGAAGGGCAAAAAGATAATATCTTTTGCAGCTTTTTTGAATGATTTAGCTACTATATTCAGGCATAGAAAAAACTAGTAAAGTTAAAATTAATTTAGTAAAATATTTTTACTTATAGGGTACTTCAGTGCTCAGAAATCATATCAGAAGAGTAGATAGGAAGCTCCTAGAAATGTCTGGCTTGAAACAAATTCAAATATTCATTGGTTGTTTATTTTTCTGTGAAATTCCTTTTAGCATGTAAACAGATTATTTTATAATAAAATCTATGTTTTTAAGTTCAATATTTTTCTTTTGCATGATTATGTTTCAAGGTAGTCTACATTGACAACCTGATATTTAGAATCATGTATTTTATTTAAGCACATATAATTATATAATAACATTTATACTATTACTCATTTTTATACTCTTATATAAGTTCATTTATGTATATGGATATAAGGCTTAATTTTCTTCTTTTTTTTCTTTAATGAAATGATACCTTATTACATACTACATATATTTGCACCTCAACTTTCTTTATAAACATAGATATCATTCCAGTAAACTAGAATATATTTTTCTTTTTCTTTTTCTTTTTTTTTTTGAGAATGGGTCTCAATATACTGTCTAAGGTGGCCTATGCACTCCTCATGCCTCTCAGGAGTTGGGAGTAAAAGCACATGTCACCATGCCCATCTTTACTAATCATTGTTATTAATAACTACATAGTATTTCATGATATGGATATATTTGATTTATTCAACAATTTTCCATGATTAGACATTCATCATTTTCACTGCTGTGAACAATGTTGTAAACAACTTTATATAATTGCCCTTGAATTGTTTGTCCTTTTTACTTAGTTAGTGTCTACTGCTTAATTACATTGAAGATGGTTATAGCACATTTCATTACCATGGTGACAGTGAAGTTACCCTCTTCCTCAATCTCTGATGACAACTGATCTAATAATACACTTTAACTTTGGCCTTTCTGATGGGAATTAGAGGCATGTCCTTACTTTATAGTTGTTATTATAGGGACGTAAAGGTAGGATGTCTTTCTTGGACAGGCATATTTACAATCAACCGAAGACAGGTTAACATTGAAAAGCACAACAAATTTATTTAATCAAAGTTTACATGATATTATAGTTAATTACATTAAATGATGTGGAATAGACATTTTTATTTTCCCCAATACAAGAATTTATTTTTCTTTATAATTTTTCTTATGCTTCACTTAATTTTACTTGTAATTATTTTTAATAAATAGTGCATTTATATGACTCAAAAACCAAAAATAATAAAATGGTACGATTGAAAATCCTATTTATTTCTCTACCTGATTCTCATTTTTCTAATATAAAAAAATAAAAATAACACTTTTGTTAATTTCTTGCATGTACTTATAATGACTTTTCTGCATATATTTAAAAAGTATATATATATGCATATAGTATATGTATGTGTATGTATATATATATATGTATATATATATATATATATACATATATATATATATACAGTTTCCCAATGATAGCAAACACTTAAAAGTATTCAGTACTAGTTATGGTTATTTCATAATACGCAAACTGCCATTTTATGGCAGCAATACCCAGAAGAACTGCCTGGCATTCTGATCTCACTGATTTCAGTGGTCTCAAGAACAAGAAAGCCTGAAAGCTCCATTCTCTCCTCCTTGACCTCAAGGTCAGTGCTTATCCCTTTGTCAGAAATGCTTGGAATGCTGAAGGACAAGAGATTTTAGGTTATCTATGTAGAAAATAAACACAGGGAAAAAAGCCCAGCATCATTGTTCATTAAAGAAAAGAATAATAAAACCACAGTGATTGGCCACTACCCACTTCTTAGGATGCCTCATATTAAAAAGACTAACCACAACAAATGTTGGTTAAAAATGTAGAGAAAATGGAAAGCTCATACCCTGCTGTCAGAAACGTAAAATGTAGCAGGTACTTGGAAAACCACTTTAGAATTTTCTTAAAAATTAATGATATGGTAATGATTTGATTCAGCCATTCCTCTCCTGGGTAATTGCCCAAAGAAATGAGAACATATGTTCATATAAAGACTTGAACATGAACGTCCTAGCAGGTTTATATTTAGTATTCCAAAATACAAAACATCCACCATATCCTACAACAGATAAAGAGGTTTATAAATTTTTGAATATCCACACAATGAAATACTACCTAGAAATAATAGAAATGAAATATTGGTACACATACCATATGGATGAATACCAAAAATCATTGCATTAAGTGAAAAAATCCACAAATAAAAGAGTGCATACTGAATCATTCCATTGATGGAAAATTCTGTGAAAGGCAGACAAATCTATAATGACAGAAAGTGGAATAACTGTTGCCTTGGCAAAACTGTAGGAATTGGTAGTCAGGACCAGCAGGAGGGATTACAATGAGGCATGTGTAACCTTTTGAGAATTAAGAATATATTATTTTCTTTGTGGAGTTATATAAAAATTTATCAAATTCTATACATGAAATGTGTGCAGTTTATTGTATGTCTATTATACATCCATAAATTAATTTTAAGAAGCATTTCAAAAATGCAAAAATAAAATGCATATTTAAGCATGCTGTTTACTATTAAAAGGTAATGCTCAGTGATGATTAAGCAATTTTTAATTGAAAAATACTATTTCATATATTTATATCTAGAACAATTTAATAATTTCTACATTTCTCAAAGTATGTTTGAACAGACTAAACATTCAGAAAAGCATGTAAATTTTCTAGTCATCTAAAGTCAAGTTAAATTCAAAATAATAAATTCAATGTTAAGTAAAATATTCTCATTACTGATTAAGGTATCTTGGCTTTCCACTCAGAATTTCAGGATTAGACTTCATTTGAACCATTTACTAGTGATTAAAATTTGGTATAGTCATTTAAATCTGAATGTCATTTGTAAAATAAGAATAACAATGATATCTTTCATGTCTTTCTGCAAGGATGAAACAAACAAATTAATGTCAAGATCTTAATAGTCATTTGTGAAAAGTTAAATGCAATATTGATAGAATTTTTATTGTTTTACTAGGACTTTCAATCAGAGCATTTATGATTTTTAATTATCTTGTTCTTTACCTTAATTGTTTTACATAAGCCTCCAAATTGGATATTTAGCTTTGTTATCTTAGATTTTGCCTTAGTATATATGTTGAGATGGAAGTTAAATGAAGATCCATGTCATTTAATTCTATGTTTATATTCTTTGACTCCATTGTCCAAGAATAGGCCATACAATGTATAGTAGAGTAAAAAAATATAGTTCTGAAACACAGAGATAAAGCTCTTAAACACCTACATATCTATTGAAAAGTTATGTAAAGCATATAACTGAGTTTTTTGTTAATTAAGTAGTATAGCCTGTGAAGTTTTTTAGGAGCAGTTAAATTATTTTTCTTAAGAAGTAATGGTGATTTGGGAAATGTAACTTTTGCAAAACACAAATGCCAGAGTGTCAGAAATCAACCCAAGGTATAGAATTTTGTAAGAGAAAAAAGCACATGTATACAGATGGTAGGATAATGCACCAGCAAAGAGAAGGAATGTTTTCTTATTTCATGTATTGTTTGGTGTCACCATGACTTTCCCTTGAAAATCAGGAGCATGATCTTCAAACAGGACATTATTCATCAAAAAAAGTATAAATTCACTAAGCTATATTTGTATGTTGGCATTCTTCTTATTCTCAACTTCTCTGTCATATTCAAACCATATCCAAGTTATTAAAATTGTAAAGCTCATTAATTTAATTTTTTATTTATTCTTTGAAAATAACTAATGTCACATTTATTACTTTTATGAAGATAATATTAAATGTAGCTGTTCTAATAACTGTGAAATTTTCTGGAATAGTTGCATCATTTAAATTCATAAGAAAATGAATTCAAAATATTTTATTTTTATTTCTTTCCTAGTTCAATAATGCTTGTACGGTCAGTTAAAATGTACAATGATATTATTTAAAAATTTTAAGTAAGATTTATGGGCTTAGACATATAGGTACATCATAGGATAAATACTCTGACAAATTTAATAATCAAGTCAGAAGATGAAGAAGCGATGTGTCCAATTTTAAATATCATGGTAATTAAACTTTCCATTTATAGCTTTAGAATTTAAAAAATGTTGAGCTTATTATAATTATAATGAAATATTGAACACAATTATATGAACTTTAATAATTGATATCAGTGTATTCTCTTTGTAGCTCTATAGAATGTGTAAAAGAAGTAATTAGAAGAAAGAAAGGGTTCATATTGGGAGGTTAATGCTTTTTAAACTTTATAGAAGATATAAAATTTCAGGACAGTTGTTATTTGACCTTGAGCACTAAGAATGAGGACATTATTTTATGGTGATTTCAGTTATTAGAGTAAAACCTTAGCTTTTTGAAAGGTGATTTAGTTCATCTTAATAGATTACAAAAATAGTTGGAGGTTTGAGTTTGAATCTTCCAAAACTATCTACCTTCAATTTTGTTATTATTTTTCATATTTTTTTATTTGTAGATGGACACAGTATATTTATTTTATTTATTTTTATGTGGTGCTGAGGATCAAACCCAGTGCCTCATGCATGGAAGGCAAGCGCTCTACCACTGAGCCACAATCCCAGCCCCTTAAGTTGTTATTTTACTGATGCAACATTCAAACTACAAAACATCATTTAGTAACATGAGGTGTCTCAAAGGAATAGTGATTATGTTTCTTCATTTTTCTATATAGTATACAACTAAGCTCACTTCTTTCATTTATATATCAATTTGCATCAACAGCATGTTAACTTAAAGTGCAGGTGCATGGCTAAAGAAAGCAGTAGTCATTGTGGAAGATCATATAATTATATAGATATTGTTCTTTTTCTTCATGGTTCTTTTCAAATAAATATTATTCAGGCTTGATCAGGATTGAAGAAATCAAATATTTTTCACATGTCAAGAAAAGTTCCAATGAACAGTGAAAGATCTTTTGAATTAAATTTATAAGGGGCTTCTATTAGCAACTGCATCATTGCATAAATGAATGAAAATAGTAACTAATCATAATTATTTCAATGTATTTTAAGTAACATATGTGCAAATGGACCAATATCTTCTTTTATGTATGTTAAACATATTATTTACCACTATGACATTTTGTTGAAACATGCCTATATCTTCAAATATAGATGTATCACATTCTTTTGAATAAAAGCATGCTTTATTCCACGAAAAGAGTGTAATTATTTGATTAGTCTGCTCTAGATGGACATATAGACTGTCTTTTTTGTTTTTGTTTTTGCTATTTCAAACAATGTTACCATGTATTGCTTTACATGCACATCTGTGAACTTCTGTATACAAATTTGTGGACAAGAAAATAATAAATACAATTGATGGCAGCTTTTTGCATTTATTGACACTGAAAATTTTTATATTTACAAAGTTAATCATTAAATGACATAAGAATTCCTCCTGGAAAATCTCTTATGATTTATCTCGAAAGATTTTTAAGATGTCGTTATATTCCCTTGGTTACAAAGGCAACTAGATGATAACAAGAATATAGCCAGACCAACATAACTAAGAAGTGTGATTTTCATCACAAACACCTTGCTTCTATTAAGTTCTTAAGTTTTTCATAAAGGCTGTGCATAATCTGTGTTGAGGGAGATGATCATTAACAAATGACAAGGAAGGTACAAAGAACTGGGAGAGAATGTGAAGGGGAAGATATAGCTTACCAATTGGTGGGCAAATAGGATCCAGGGACAGTATATTTAGATAACGCCTAGGATAGAGGGACAGTATATTTAGATAATGCCTTAAGTGCTATAGAAGTTTAAATATAAACAGGTACATGGCTGGAGGTTGTGATGCCAAGAAAATTGTGTGTTTAGCTCCAAAGAGAATTATAGAGGTTGATATTATCATGTACTTAACCAAGATTCAGGAGCATTTTGTATCTCAATAACTTACACAGAACTTACAATGCAGAAGAGAAAATTCCTTCTCAGGGGAAGGATATATTAACCAAACCCTTTAACTAATAAATATAATCAGAGTTCTAATTAATAATATGTGGATAAATACAATCAGATATGGACCAGTACACTACTAGCCTCATGACTGCTTTCTCGTTTTGTTAACAAATCTTAATGAGAACAAATTTAAAATTAGAAGAATGCTTGCTGAATCTGGCTTAAAGATATCACAACTAAGGTATGTCTGTTTCTAAAATGGGGATGGAATAGACTGTTGACTTATGCTCTACTCACCCTACATAGTATTTGTGTGGATGGCAACATTTCGTTTCAGTAACTCTACATGTTAATCTCCAAGTTTTACTAATCTTTGAGTATAAAACATTACTTTCTAATATGTTAATACACACTAGCAGGTTAAATCAGATTTTGTCTTTCTATGAGATATTAATTTTCCCATGTTGACTTTTGTTTACAATATAATTATTCTCACTTCTTAAAAATACAATTTTTAATAGAAGACACAGAGAGTAATGCACATAAATATAGCTATCTCATACTAGACAAAGGTGCCAAAAACATTCATTGGAGAAAAGATAGCCTTTTCAACAAATGGTGCTGGGAAAACTGGAAATCCATATGCAGTAAAATGAAACTAAACCCCTATCTCTCACCATGCACGAAACTCAACTCAAAGTGGATCAAAGACCTAGGAATTAGACCAGAGACCCTGCGGCTAATTGAGGAGAAAGTAGGTCCAAATCTTCATCATGTGGAATTAGGCCCCGAATTCCTTAACAAGACACCTATAGCACAAGAAATAAAAGCAAGAATCAATAAATGAGATGGACTTAAACTAAAAAGCTTCTTCTCAGCAAGAGAAACTATCAATGAAGTGAACAGAGA
>CM053408.1:11411983-11449760 GCA_028644305.1 Xerus rutilus | reverse complement strand
AAAATATAATTTTTACCTAATGTCTAGAAAGAAGACTCACTGAAATCCCAAAGTGTTGCTAAGAGATACAGGAATACTCATTCAAAGATGAAATAGGACGGAGTATGATCTTACAGGTAGACTTAATGCATAGATATTTACTTTTTAGGATATCTTGGTATGGAAAGAAGATAAAAAGTGGCAAAGAAATATTTTATTAAATTTCTTATTTTTTAAAGAATCCAACCTTTATTTATTTATTTATTTATTTTTTATGTTTTGCTGAAAATCAAACCCAGTGCCTCACCCATGATAGGCAATCACTCTACCACTGAGCCACAACCCCAGCCCAGAAAATTTATTTGAACTTTTCTCATTTACGTTTTATATCATTTTGCATCTTAAACAATGGGATGTCCGCAACTTTGTTAGAGAATGCAAGTTATAGTGTATCCAGTTGTTAAAATATAACTACTTATGTTGAATTTTCTTATCCCTTAATTTTAATATATATGATATTTATGCTAATTGTATTTCACTAAAGTGGAAAAACTCTTTTACAAATCCATTCCCTCCCCTCAATCAGGGAGTCTAAAACATTAGGAAGATAAAGCAGTTGTCTCTGCTCAGCATGAACTGTGGACTTTATTGTATAACAACATGAATAGAAGCATCTTTTCAAAATAAAGATATCACTAGGGTCAATGACGTGGAAGTAGAGCCATGGGTTGCAAGCACACGTCCGCATTTTCCCCTAGACTCAAGGGAGGTGACCATAGAGGCCCACTGTGACCTATGCTTACCATACAGAACCATTTCATCCATAAGTTTTGTATTACTGACTCCTTAGGTTCAAAGAGGATCTTCTCTTATATTGCTTCCCAAACACATCACATTGCTTCATATGCAATCTTTACTTATTAATCCTAACAATGAAAATAAACTGAATGAGTAAATTAACATTACTACTGGTTTCCAGACTTTGAATTATTCAAGACTTTGATTGAGTTTAATTCATATGGCTATAAAAATAGAATCCTTTTACTATTGTTTACTTTATTGTATGTGTGTGTGTATATATATGTATATACATACGTGTGTATATATCTATATACATATATACATATATATAGGCACATACACTAAGTACATGTATATATATTTACCCATACAGTAAATATATATACACATGTATATATATGTATGAGTATGTTATATACATATATACACACACAAAATGGTGTAGTTGTGTATATGTATGTATATACACACAATGGTATAGTTCTTAGTTTGAGACTAAATATATACACTATTATATGTATATATATGTATATGAATGTAAACTCAATAACATTAAATTTCCTCACTGTACAGATTTAAAAATAGATTTATAGATATTAAGGCAATTTATTGAAGATCACAGTTTGTTACTAGAATTGTGTGCTGTTTTTCAGCAAACTAAGTATGCTGCCATACATTAGTCTTTCTTCTCTGTAAGAATTTTAAAACTGTGTACAGAATTAGAGTAAAATTTTTTCCCTCTAATGTACATTATCATTGACACAGCTTCTAGCAACTCTTATGGTTTGTTTGAAATATTATCTAAAATCACAAGGCTAAAATAAATTTCATTGCATGATTAAATTTTCTCTATAAAATTTGCAGATGAAAATGTAACTTCCTAGGAGGTTTATAAAATGTCTTAAATGTTATGAATATTACCACTACGTTAGTTAAGAAGTTGGTGATTTTTGAAACAATAAATTATAACATTTTAGTTGCTTTATATATATGTATATGCATATATACATAAATACACATATACCATGTATTATATTTTATATATATATACACACACACACACACACATTACAAACGTGTGTGTGATGTACTTTTCCCTTATCCATATGGCTTTCTTCCAAGTAATGTTTCAGAATTAGACTGATTTCTTCTAGTATTCTGCCAACATTCAATATGTTTATTTTTATTTTACAGAAGACAAATATAATTAATAATCAACAAATACTGCCTACTGGTTTCCATTTCAATTCACTAATCATTTCTTCTATAATATTGAACCTGTCTTTAACCATATCCCGTACACATTTCGCTTCAGGTATTATAATTTCCAGGTTAATAATTTCAATTTGGATCACTTTTTGATACCTTAACATGTCTCTACTTCAGGTCTGAACACATGGAATACAATCTAACAGCTATTTAAATATCCTTGCTTGCAAATTTTTAAATCTGTGTCTGTTATGGGTCAATTTTTTTTTTTTTTTTTTGCATTGGGGATTGAACTCGGGGGCACTCGATCATTGAGCTACATCCCCAGCCCTATTTTGTATTTTATTTAGAGACAAGGTCTCACTGAGTTGCTTAGCACCTTGCTGTTGCTGAGGCTGGCTTTGAACTTGTGATTCTCCAGTCTCAGCCTCCAAAGTGCTGGGATTATAGGCGTGCGCCACCGTGCCTGGTATGGGTCAGTTTTTGTTAGTTAACTTTCCCCCTCATTATGGATCATTTTTCCTGCACCTATAAGACTGACACATTTATTTTCTGGGTGTAGTCATTTTGTCTTATTTGTTTATTTGTGTTGGAATTGATCCCTATATTCTGAAGTTTTGCCCTAATAAGCAGTTAAGTTACTTGGAAAGAAGTTGACCATTTTAACTTTTGTCCGAAAAGACAACAGCATTTAACCTAGAGCTAATTATTTACTGTTACTGAAACAAGACCCTTCTGCGTGCTCTGCTTAATGCTCCTCGAATTATTGGGCCGCTAGAGTGGTTGGGAAGATAAGAGACTATTCCTGACTCACAGTGAATGACAAGTGCTTTTTCTCTAATCTCTTCATATGGCCTTTTCTGCAGATATGGGTAGTTTCCTCTCAGCCAGGTTCTGATCACTGTAATAAAAACCTGGATGGAAATCCTCTGCATGTCTGGAATTACATTGTTTGTATATTTTATGCTTTGGTTCATTTGTTCAGATGAGGCAATATATTTGGTCCTATTACTTGGCTAGAAGCCCAAATAGAGCTAAAAACTAAACTATTTTCATTTCTAGAAAAGGTGCATGAGAGATCTCATAGAATGATATATAAGGAAGTTCAGGTCCTCTATCTGTAAGGAGACTAGCTAAGTTGCATAATGAAATTGATTCAGTGAAAGGAAGCATATCACCCCAGAGCCATTTATTTGATCAGCTCTTGACTATAGGAAATTGAGATGTTAGAACAGTGTAAGTTTGCCATCTATGATTGGTTTTAAAATATTCTATGATTTTACTTACAATTTTGTTCTACCACCTTTGCTATTTGTTATCTATCTCTTCATCTATCCATTCTTTCTTCTGTTCATCCATCCATCCATCCAACCATGTTGGTTAGGGTTCTCCAGAGAAACAAAACCAATAGGATTTAGATGAGTAGACAGATGGATGGATGGGTGGATAGATAGATAGATGGACAGATAGATAGATGGGAATTTATTTAGTAAGCCGGTTCATACGATTACAGAAATTAGGATGTCTGCAAGACAGAAACCCAGATAAGCCAGGAGCATGGTTCAGTCCACATTCAAAGGCCTCAGAACCAGGGAAGCCAATGATGTAGTTCTTAGTTTGAGACTAAAGGTCACAGAATCTAGTAGGCAGTGATGCCATGTACTGGAGTTCAAAGGCTAGAGAGCTTGAAGATCTTACGTCCAAGCGCAGGAGAAGGAGATCCAGCTCCAGAGATAATGACTTTGCTCTTTTTTTTTTGTCTACCTGCTCTGTCAGACAATTTCATGGTCCAATCCACATTTAAAAGCAGATCATCCTTATTTAATCCAGTGTTTCAAATGCCAACCTCATCCAGAAACATCCTCACAGGCATATCCAGAAGTAAAGTTTCCTCAGTTATTCTGGTACAACAATCTAGTGAAGTTGATATCTGAATTTAACTCTCTTCCTCCTCTTTCTCTCTTTCAGCTCAAACATGAGAATTTTTTTTTCTGTTTTAGTCTTTATATTTCTCACAAGTAAATATGGGAGTCTTGAAATTTATGATCTTTAAAAATGTTTCAGTTTGATATATTCTACCGGTTTCAACAATCTATTCTTCAGTGTATGGTTTCAATATCTAAACAAATAATTTCATTAATAGGCTTTAAAAAGTGGTTCTAAATACTTTGATTTGTCATTGAGAAGCAGTGTCTATTTCATCTGCTCTTTCGTGTGGGTTGACTTTAAACTGTTTCAAGCAATAGAGTATAATGGAATTTGCTCTAGGAGAACTCCAAAGTCATGGAGCTCCTACCTGATCTGTGGTAACTTTTATTCTGTAGTTCTCAGCTGCCATGCAAGATGTTCCACTACCTTAAGGTCTGATATTCCATGCTGAGTCAAAGTCACATGGAAAAGTCTTCTATGGAGGTACTGACTGAAAATTCTAGTTGTGATGAATCAGTTGAATTCTGCTTGCCCAGATATTAGATATGTGCTTTAAAATTCCATATATGTTCACGTGAGGCTCCATGTGCAGTAGAAAGGACATGATGGTTTTGTGGCCAAATTCCAGGCCCACAGAGGGAGTAAACATACTAAAATAGTTGTTTTATGCCAGAAGATTTTGGTGATTTTTATACGGAAATAATAATGAGAATAGTTAGGAAAGAAATTAGTAGCATAGCCAATGCGAAAGTGATTATGTCAAGATTTTACTCAACTCTTCACTTATTTTTCCTTATTTGGATTTTAGTAGCTGTTTCACAATAATATTTTGTAGTGACTTTGAAGTTCGAGCTTTCAACTGAGTTGTTTAATTCAATAGGTTTTTTGTTTTCTGGTTTTTTTTTAGTTCATGACTCAGAAGTTTACAGATAGATTTGGAATCATATAAAACTCAATTTGATGGTAAATAAATAGTTCAAACTTAAGTGGCCACTTCTCAGGACACTGGTTATTCCTAGATGATGTTGGCTTTAGCCAGGTTATGTATATTGGCTCTTGAAATTATCAATGCCAGGGGACATTTTTTGGTACTCTGTATAGTCATTTTCATTTTTAGGTTTTCTCTTTGTCAAGTTTTAGTTTTTCTTTTTTTGATTGACTTTCTTAGTGGGTATAAGATGTCAACTAACTTATTTGTAATATTTTACTTATACAGTATAGTAAGTATTAGTCATGCAGTTTCTATCAATTATTCATGTACATAATAGTTAGATTTAACCTTTAGATATTAAGTCACCCAAAGACATAGCTTCTGCATCATGTATCTTTTGAATCCTAGAAATGAAAGAAATAAAAACAATGTTGCCTATGTTTGGACACTCAAAAATATCTGTTTGAATGATGAAAGTCATGTATCAATTCATAGTGTATTTTTATTTCTACCATTTGTTTTCATATTTGGTTAATTCTTCAACTTATGTAAATGTAATGTAAATGTGATACTAAAAGTTAAGTCTATGAAACCCAATTCCATAACACTCAGACCACAGACTAGAGAAATGGGATATTTGGAAAGTACTACATATATCAATAGTAAACATGAATTCCTGAGAGGGACAGTTTCCTAATGTCCAGTTTCCTTCCTGTCAGTTGGGAATCGTTCTTTAAGGCAACCCACATTCCTTACCATGCAGACTTCTCCATCTGAGAGGAACCTAAGAGACACTAATATTTTCCTGCATAAAGAGACATGCTTCTCAGCACACTTTCCCAAGGAGAGATTAAATGTGATGTTAAATCACATGTACCCATTCTTTTAACTTAGAATCATGAAAAAAATGAATGTCTAACTGTGACCTCATGGGAGAAAAAGGATTGATGAACTTAGGGTTTCTCTATTTTTCTGTTGCCTGTTAATGATTTACTTCAAGTTACATAAAGCCTCTCTGGGAGGTTATCAAATGAGGGTAAAAGTAGGCTATATGTCACAGAGAGGAAAGGAGGAGGGAAACCACACAAGAGAAATCACACTCAACTGGAGGAATAGTTTAAATGGAAGACAAATTCATTATTCTGCTCATACTAGTAATATTGTTCTACCAGAAAAAGTGACAAAATGCAAAAACTTGAAATCGTAATAGCCAGAAATATTGCCATTTAGAAAAAAATAATTGAATTTGTGATTTGTACATAGATTTTCAAATTTTTAGTTAAAACAGAACAATTTTGAGAGTGATTTTAATAATTATACTTTGGGAAAAAGTATAAACCAAGAATGTCCTGCATCAGCAAAGGGCATGTGCTTTTCCTATTTCTATGCTCCTTATGGCTTATGTATAAGATCAAAGAAGTATGTGACACCATAAATAGTTTTACTTTTTAATGACTCAATCTCATTTTATAATAATGCATTAAAAATGTACCTGAATTTGTTTTGGGAAAAAAATTCATAATTATCAAGCATTAATGTAATTTCTATTTCATGACATTACAACTAATACTGCAATAAACATAATAACTTCACTGTGTCTTACTAGCTGATAACTATAACCAAAATTCTGCATATTTGAATATCTTTTATATTTTAACCAAAAGGATCTTAAAAGCACCTGCCAGCTTATCATTATGAAATCAGTGAATGAAAAACTCTAGGACTCATATTTTATTATAATATGTATTATCATTTTTCTTAATTATAATAATAGGATCATTTTAATTATAATTCCTTTTTTTAACTAGTTAATGATACTGAATTAAAAATAATACCTCAGTCTTCTGTACTCCTTTGCAATTTTTCACTGCATTTAGTATATCTAATTTATTTTGAGGTCCTCAGATTTTTTAAGGTTTTGGATTTGGAATGATAATTTGGAGTACAACAAAATATGTATGTTTACATATATGAAAAGAGAGATAATGAGATAGCAAGCATATTGGATTAATTGTCACTAGTCCGAACTGTGGCAAATGGGCAATCCAAGAAACTGTCTTCCTATAACTTTGTTTTGCAAACTTTGGAAAATTCTGAATCTTCTGGAACCTATATAGGAGCAAGTTCCCCAGTTCCCAAGATGGAGATCTAGCAAATACAGAATTCTTTGATCACATTGCTTTAAGTATGTATAAGCAGAAAGTCAAATATATGAAGACCAAAATATATTTTACTTTGTAAAGAAAATTAACTAGAAATAAAGAAAAATTATATGTGACCATTTGCACAATAATACTGTGCATAGCATGCTTACTAACTATATTGAAAAATGTCCTTTATTTCTTTAGAAAATAAAATAAAAGGAATTATGGCCACAAAGTCAGAATATCTGGTTGAAACTGGATTAAGTTCTTTGTTTTTGCTCAATGGAGAATATCTTGGGGTGTTTCCACATGTTTAATAAAAGGAATTATGGGCTTTCACGGCGTCATGCTGTTTTAACACAAAGCCTGTTTTAGCAATTAGAAGTATAATGGCTTCACTCCAATATTTGTGTAGAATTCATGTCTGCAAAACATGACTAAATATTTGAAAAGATTTGCAAATATGACAGATGTAGGAGATAATGAAAGTTCAAAAATTATATCTATTATTTATAACTTAAGATGAAAATAAATTTTTATTAACTTACTGATTTTTTTTGTTTGTTTTTAATCCTTTTGCTTTCTAGCCTGTAACTTATATTCTTTGTTTACACATTATAAAAGTTCCCTGTAATTCCAAGTGTTTGAGATAAGGCTTGGCAATATATTTACTCTCCCAGTTTCGATGAAGAGATTAAAGAGCTCTTACTTCAAAGTATCAATCTGTTTTCATACTCCTTTCTGTTCAGCTTATAAATCAAAACTTTTAGTGCCTCCTATAGTGTATTATAAAGCATATAGTTTATTTTGTGGAAGGCTAAATTTCAATAATTTTACTGTTTTTATATAATGACAACTATATATACTTATCTACCCAATAATGAAGTAAGAATATGATGCCAAGATTTCAGCCTAATCAAAAAGATAGCTATTATATATACTATAGGGGAATGTTAAAGAGCAGGGACTGTGAAGTCAGACTGTTTGGGTTGATACAAAACCAATTCCTTTATGGTTAGACTTGGCAGATTATTATTTTTGAGGCATAGGTTTGTCTTTTGAAAATTAGACATTATTTTTTCTTTTTTTCAAGTGATGTGGGATTTTGGTGAGATAATACAAGTAAAGCATTTTAAAAATGCTTGGAACTATTAAAGATCTCATAAATATGAATTTTTTTAAAAAAGTATTATTGTCAACTAACTGCAGAGATGCATGAAGTTTTGACAACAGCTAATTGTATAAGGAGATGTGAAAAAAGATACAGGGGTATTGAAAAGGGAGATTTTACTTGCTACAGATGGCCAAGAAAGGTTTCAATAAAGAAGTTAAACAGAGCCATGTAAGTCAGTTTTCCATCACTGTGATAAAATACCTGAGAAAATCAACTTAGAAGGAGAAAAGATTAGTTTGGGCTCATGGTTTCAGAGGTTTCAGTTCATGGTTGATTGGCCCTGTTACCTTTGAGCCCTCGGGGAGGCAGAACAACATGGAAGAAGTGGATGGCAGAGGAAACTGAGCACTTCATGGTGCCCACAAAGCAAAAGGAGCAAAAATTGGCCAGCCAGAGGGAAGGCACTAAGTGGATGTGTGCAACTGGTGGTGTACTGGGTAAGTTGGAGAAGTGCCTGCTGAACTTTATAGCAACATTAGGATGTTTTAGATGGAGAAAAATGCAATATTATTTAAGGGTTCAGTAGGGAGGAGATTCACTCAGATTTGCTTTTCAAAAATATCTGGACTGAAAAATGTAAATAAGACTGGAAAGGGTAAGAATGGGTTCACACAGATCCATTTGTGGGAGAGGATAAGCTGCAGCTCAAGAACCAAATGTATGTAGTGTTGTAAAATTTTATTGGTAAGTATACATGGTTTAGGTGATTGATTGATTGATTGATTGATTTTCCTGGCTGCTTCAGCACTATGATAGTAGTGTTCACAGTGACTGTATGGTCAACAAAGCCAAAAATATTTAGTCTGTCCCTTTCCAGAAAAAGTTTGCAACCTTTGAGTTTTAATACCATTTTAATACTATAAATAAGATACAATGGTTGGCAAGTTTTGGAAAAAATAAACCAATATTTGTGATGTTTACAGAATACAAGAAAAAGGACAAAAGAGTAAACATAGAGAATTTAAAATGACTACGATGTTATAGTTAATTCCAATATATTAGGTTTGGAGTATGAGATAGATTATGCAAGTAATTCCTGAGCTAGATGGGCATTCAAATTGAATCTGTAAGATGGTGTAGGTCAATGTTCCAATATTTAAATCTCAAAAAGGAAAGAAAGGAAAGGTTACATTTTTATTGCTTCATCTCTCATCCCAACCTCTCATATTCTTGTATTGAGAAAAATGAAAGAAATGTCATTTGGACCATTTGCCAGGCTGCATCTATGAGACTTTGCTGACGGGGTTCATTTTACACGTTCATTGTGGCAACAGAAAGTTACTTGGGGAACCATGGCTCCTTCTTTACCAGACATGTCCTGTGCCTGAGTTCTCAGAGTTGGGCAATGTCCCCTTGGACATTGACCAACAGAGAAGCAACTGGACAACCTTATCTTTTTGCAGGATATTTGTCTATATTGTTGTTTTAGTATTTCTTTAAGAACTTCTACAGTGGCATGGTGTTTGCCAAGTCCATTCTGATTACAAATGGATAGAAAGTTACATTTACATACTATATTTATACACAGAGTAGGCTGTCTTAATACTTGTAAAAACACACTATTTTCGTAAGGGAAGAAGTTCTAATTTTTAGGAGGAGAAAACCAGTTTTGCAAAATGACATTCCCTGGAAACATACTGTCTGAACTGGTCTGTTTAGTTGTAGCAAAAGGAAGTCTCCTGCTGATCCCTTTGATTTCCCTGGCTGGTTTGTTTGATTACCCTCATATGGATAATGCAAAAACCATATGGGGGGAATTTACTTCTTTTGGATTTGCAACAAAAACCTGCTGGGATGCTTAGGTCTTACAGCTTATAAGCAAACAAGAAGGAAAGCCACACAATTTTTATTTTAGGGCAAGGAATGAACTGGGTGATATTCACAAAGAGAAGGAAGATTTTCAGACATCAGAGAATGTATAATGTAATTTTGCCTAAATGTATTCAATTCTTCTAATTTGTTTCTTGTGTTAGTTTTGATTATTTGTTGGTTGGTTATGATAATATTCCTCATTTCTTTCTCTCATTTTGTTTCTTCATCAAACTAATGCAATGTTTCACATCATATGCTTTTTTAAAAAATGTATTTTTTTCTACTCCATGTAGCTAGAGACAAAAAAATAAAATAAAATAAAATAAACACCAACAGAGTAACTCATGTCCAAATAGCAGTTATGCATTCATTCATATATTAATTTATATGTTTTATTGCATACTTGGTGTGTGTAAGATAAGGTTTCAGATTTTAGGGATTCTGTGATGAACAAGACAGAAATGTTCCTTGTTATCATGAGGATATAGAAGATAATACTTTTATTACCATTTTAGCTAGAAATAAAGGCTATGGAAAAATATTAAGCAGATTAGAAGTTATATATAATAAATAGTATGCTCTTCTCTGGTGCTGATTGGGTGTACAGCAGTTCAGTTCAGTTCTAACACTAGCTATCCAAAGTTAGCATAGACCCCCTGGGTTAAAAAAAAGACTGTACCCATTTTAGATGCGAGTTAGACATCATAGGCTACTTATATATGTTACAGGCCAGCTCTGAACTACAAATTCATGCAATCCTCTTCTCAGGTTCAATAATTTGCTAGACTGGTTCAGAGATTTCAGGCAACCCTTTCCTTACATTTACCAGTTTATTATAAGAAATACAACTCAGGACAAACCAATGGAGGACATGCGTTTGGGCAAGGTCTTGGGAGTGGGGACAAAACCCTATCAGGTCTCCTGGTATTCACCAATCCAGAAGCCCGCTAATTCCTGATATTTAGGAAGATTTTGTGGAAGCTTCTTTATGTAGACATAGTTTTAAAAATTAATAGAAATTGGTTCTTGCACTGAATCTCCAGCTTCTTTCCCTTTTTCAGGAGCCTATGTTGGAAATAAAATTTCTAACCCTCTAATCACGCCTTGATGTTTCTGGCCACTGGCCCCAGTTGTGAATGTATCAAGAGGCATCTCATTAACACTTTTGTCAGTCTGGACACTCCAAAGATTTTAGGAACCCTGTGACAAGAACTAGGAATAAAAACAAAAATTTACCACAAAAAGCAAAAGGACATGATATTTTTATAGGGTGATGAGAAATGTTCTTTCTCGAAAGACTTCATTTGAGCAGATACTGGAATAAAGTGAAGGATTAATATGTGAATGGTTTTATTAAGAGCTTTCCAAGATCATGAGCTAAGAGCAGCAAAGATGTATCTGGACATGAGGAGAGAAGACAGGAGGAGACAGGAGGATGCAGAAGCCCTCTCTACAGAGCTAGTTCAGCCCTCTGGATCATGGTGTGAAGGTCAATGATTACAGATCTTTTTTAAAAAAATGGTTTGTTTTGATCAACATTTTGAAAATATAACTGGAAATTCTTCGCAGAAATGGGTTGAGGGGCACAAGTGAGGAAGCTGTGAAACTTTTTTATTCAACTTACCGACATATGGACTTGGAGTTTTGGAAGTTTTGAGTAATGGAAACAAAACTTGTAGCTGAAATGAAAGTTCCTCTTGGAAGTCTTCCCTGTATTGTATGCAGAGTTAAATGCATACATTTCTGGGCCTATACAATACCATTTTCAAATGTTTACTAAAAATAGAACCTGGTTCAATTTTATGGTTATTTGATTCTATGTTGACAACCACCATTAGTAGATTATAAGGCCCGGGAGAACAGATTCACGGTTGCACATCTTTCTGCTTGGTGGTTACTATAATGTAAGTAATCGATAAATTTTATTGAATGTGTGAATGGACCCAAGTTCTTAAATGTTTTTTTTTGATACTTAAATATCCAATTTTCCTAACTGCTTGTTTCACTATGATATTCTTTGCAAAAAGAAGAAATCTTTTATTGAAACAATTAAACCTATTTCATCCAGTGCACATATTCAAATATACATCATGATGTTCTTCAGATGACAGATAGTAACAACTTCTTTTTCAATATAGCACATTCCAACAATTTTATGACCTTTATATTCAACTTTCTTTTCCTTATGGTTTTAATACAACATATTGTAGCATGCTAAAATGAAATCTTTATTTTACACCATATGGTTGGTAGTCTTCCATAGGAGTCAACAATTTGTAAAACTTTGAGGAGGAATAAAAGTACCATATTCCATTTCACGTGTATTATCCTGTGAGTGCATGCTGAGAAATAAGCAAACAAACTTAAATAAGAGAACTTGCATAATCAATAAGGACTCTAAAAGCAAATATTCTTCTGATCTTCTGTTTTATGGTTCCATAAAATTATAGGAGCTTGCTCTTTTTCTCTTTCTTCCTTTTGTTCTTCATCCTTTCTTTTTCTGTTTTTTTTTTGTAGTAATACATGCAATACTGATTGTCTTCCTAAAAATCAGTGAAACAAACAAAAACAATTATACTCAGTGACAAAAAGTAAACATTCTTACCAAAAATTATATATTTAATACCTTCCTAAAATATGTATTTTTAAATAATTGAATATTGTCTTGTATGTTAAGGTTTAATTAAAAGCAACTTCTATTTTAAAATACTAGTATTTTGTAATGTAAAACAAAAGCTATTTGAAAAATTAAACTAAATATTACTTTTTTAAGAAGACATTTAGCAATCTTACTATCTGCCACACATGTGAGTTTATTTTTCAAAATCAGCAGTGGAATACAGAGTCTGATATATTTTTTAATAAGCTCAGTAAAACATACATTTGAGGAACACTTAAAACATTGTTGAATTTTACATACACACACACACACACACACACACAAACACACATGTGAGTGTTCTGGAATAAAACCGGTCTTGGAGATAGCTATTATACTTACATAACAGATACATTCCCTGCTAGTGTGTATAATTTTTTTAACACTCAGTGTCTGGAACAAAACAGCATTTATATATTTATAAAGAGATCTATACCACAGTGGAAATTGCCATTAGTAAAGGAAATTCAGACCATCAAGTCTGTCTGCATAAAGACCTCTTCCAGTCATTAATTTATTGATTGACAGTGGTTACTCTTTCCTTCTAGACATTAGAGTATGGCAGAGTGACATAATTTTCTTTTTCCTATAGTGTCAAGAAAAAAAATAACATTGTAGGCTTTCAAAATATGTAATCACTACTGGTCACATACATCTGGTGTTACTTTAAACAGAAAACATTAGATGCATTCTATTTGATTATTTTAAGAAAGACATCTCTAGGCAGAATTATAAATTACACTATTGGTTTCTTTAGAAGGACATTCATTTCTCGGGGCTTATTGGCATTGGTCTAATTCAGTTTTAATGCAGTGGGTCACTCCTTGGAAATCACATGGCTTGTTTTTGCATCGTGCACTGCAGGGGTTTACCTCCTGAGATTAAGAAATCAATGCTTACACTAGGTATTCAGCTTATTCTCTCCCTTGAGTCCAGGAAAGCTTATCCATTTCTTCTTCGTGAAGCCTGCTGAGAAGGCCAGAGGAGTTACTTTGGCTTCAAAGCAATCCTAAGTATTCCTCTGAAGCAGTCCTTCCCTAGGGCACAATTAGGGTGATTCTTCCCCTCTACACAGAACTGCTTTTTAATCGCTTTGAAGTGGCTGTAATTATTTCTTCCTGACCGCTGTTGGGCCTGGATGCAAAGGTTAGTAGGAATGCCTCAGTATTTTCTCTTCAAACCTGTGTTAAATACCAAGTGAGAGGTTTACAGGACTATGTTCTCTGTTCCAGTAGGGGTTATCTCAGGAAGCAGGGAAGATAATATGGCTTCCCAAGGGAAGGGCAAAGAGATAAAGCTGATGGCCTCAGATGTGCAGCACCCTTTCTCAACATTATATGAGGTTTAGCAAACATGGTAAAAAATGGCTACCAAATAATCTATCAAAAGAATATAAAGCCTATTTATTAATAAATAGATAATTCCCTCTTGATCCAAAATTTTCGTGTAAAATGTATCTATATTGGTCTGGAAAACTATTTTTTTATCCATAAAAGTCTTATCTTTCATGTAACTAATAGATGTAAACAACTAAGGGATACTTGTATACCTTTAAAGCTACCATGTCTAAAATTTCCTTTTTCATCTTCCCTTGGAATCTTACTAAAAATCATGAGCATAATTGTGCACAAAATTCTCATTTGTTTTAACAAAGGACATGGACATAGTAAGTCATATATATGTTGATTTATCCAGCAAGATGATGTCTGAATTCTATTTTCTATTATTTTTAATGTATAAAGAGTGAAAATCTGCTCATAATTCTATATTCAAAGTTTAACTGATGTTTCTGTTTAATCTAAAATCCTACAATAGGGTCATACACTCTTGTTATACTAGGATGTATACATACTTCACCAAATTAAAACCATCTACAAATTCAAAATTTCATGTTTCATTAAATTCATTAGTAATAGTTATTGGTGTCTTACAAAGCTTGTTTTGTTTTCAATCTGTCAACATGGTTAGAAGAGTGTCTTTGAAATTAAGCAAAAAATTATCCCCATCACTCAACCCCCCAGTCAGCTTGCAGTCGTCTTCATTCTTGGTTTAGGAAAATTTGAATTGGTGATAATTCTGTTTCTTTTGACATACCTTTTTCCCTAGGTTAAACGACATCATGAATTTCTGGATTTTCTCCAACCCTCATGACTGCCTTTGTTCAGTTTTCTTTGATCTGTTCCTTTTCATCTCCTTAAACCCATAACACTTCATCTCCATAAAACCCATAACATTCTGTCCTCAGAATGTATTGAGTTTTACAAGTAATAAGCCACCCCTAAACTCCATGCCTTAAATCAATAAGTGTTATTTTTCAGGAGTTCATGAGTCCTCTGAGTGGTTCTGCTTAGCTAGAATTTGTTCTGCTGATTCTCACTGCTCGCTCACACACCCGTGTCTACTTATGTGTACTCTGATACAGGGTTGATCAGAATGGCTTCACAATTACGGAAGTTGGTAGGCTAGTAGACCGTGGATGAGGGTGACTGAGTCATGTGCTTCTCAGCATCCACTGGGCTAGTCTGGCCTTATTCATGTGGTGGTGGTGAGTTTCCCTACAGGACTTTGAAGCACATAAGGTGCATGTCTCCAGGCCTGGCCTGATACTTCCACTGCATTCTTCAGGCCAAAGGAAGTCACAAGGCTGCCTAGATGGAAAGGGTTGGGGAGGGGCTCTCTGGATTGAAAGAACTGTGAAGTCACCTTGGAGAGGGTGTAGATATAGGGTGTGTGGGGAATTGTAATGAATGATCTACAATCACTTACCTCTTCCTGGTTTTATTTCCTCAGTGATTTTCTCTGGGACTAGAGATGATTTTAAAAATCATCCACATGCAGGGCTGGGGTTGTGGCTCAGGGTAGAACACTTGCCTAATGGGCAAGGCATGAGTTCGATTCTCAGCACCATATATAAATAAATAAAATAAAGGTCGATCAAAAATTTAAAAAAAACAAAAGCATCCATATGTTGATAACTTATGAAATTCCTTTTGTAACAACCATAAGGTCTCTTGTACCTTAGAATTATTTAGCCTATTTATTGTTTCATTTTTTTTATTTGGATTCCAGATAATTTCAAATTTAAAACACCTAAATCCAAGCTCCTATTGGTCCCTTCTTTCTTACATTGCCAACTTATTCTTGCAGCATTTTTCCCAGTTCAGGTGTTGATTATCTGCTCCCTTTAGCTTCTGAGCTCAAACAACTTAAAGTGATGTGAAAGTCCTCTTTTTCTACCATAGTCTGAATTAATACAATAAAATACCTCCTTCCTAAAACACATCCCACCTACGACCATTTCTCACCATCTCCAGTACTTCCATAACCAAACCACCATTGTCTACCAACTCTAACATTAAGTTATTCCATTTTTCCTCTTTTCCCCTAGTTCCTCTAATATCTATTTTTATTTTCAGCAGCTAGAATGATTCTATTAAAACTTGAGTCAAATTAGGTCTATCTTCTCAAAACCTTCTTATACCTCTTTGACTATCTCAGTCTAAAATTCAATGTCTTTCCAACAAGCCATTCTAGAACTTCTGTTTGATTCTTCATGACTACTAGGGTTGTATGGGAAAAACTGTTCTCCATCAAATGTATCTGACAGGTTAGCATTTGGGTCCTTTGCACCAGTTGGGATTCTGTCTAAATCTCTTCAGTGTTCCTCAAATATATAATTCACTCCTTTACTTCTTTCAGATTTCACTTAAATTTCCATTTTACATGATGCTTCCTGGGGACCATCTTCTGCTTCCATACCACCCCTATTTCCATAGTTTTCCAGTCCAGCTCTGTTCTGCTCTTTGTTTCTCACTTAGGATAACACACTATCACAAACACACAAATACGCACTCACTTATTTTTTGTTCTGTTTTACTCCCCTAATTATACAACTATTTGAAAGTAAGTTTCTTCAATCACTCTGTTTTCTGTGTAACCATAATAGTATCTGGCAATTAATAGACACTCAGTGTATTTGCAGATGAATACTAATGCTTTGAAAAGTCAAAATATTTCATATAATTTTTATGATTAAATCTATTGGAAACACAGAGTTCAAAAAGATATATAATAAAAATAGACTACTGGATAATATGTACAGAATGCTGTTTAGTGAAAAACAAAAAAAAGATTGGATGTACGAGTAATTATGTTAGTGACAGTGAAAAATATAGATTTATGGAGATAAATTTTTAAAAATGCTCTTTGTCCAAATAGTATGATAGAATTATTAGAATTTGGGAGACGTGTGTGAGGAGAGTTAATTTCTAATTCTGTACAGATTACTTATAAATTTGAAAGTTTCCTAAGATACATAAATATATTGATTTTAATTAAAAATTCCAAATATTTTAAAAATTATCTTTAGCTAGGTACGTTGGTATACATGTCTAATCCCAACCACTCAGGCTGAATGACTTAGTGAGCCCCTGTCTCCAAATAAAAACATAAAAGCTTTGAGAATGTAGCTGAGTGGTGCAGGGTCCCTGAAGTCAGTTCTCAGTAGTACACACAAACACACACACACACAATGTTATCTTTGACATAATTATTCATGATATATATTATAGAATGAGTTAATCTTATTATAAGTATAAATAGAAATTGAACATGATGACCCAAACACAGATAAATGTTCATTCCATAAACAGTGAATTACAATTACTCACATTTCCTTAACAGTACTGAATGCTTGCAATCAATGTTGCTAACAGATTTCTGGCTGTAGTATTTCTTTTTTTATTGATACAGAGTAATTACACAGAATGGTGGGTTTCATTGTGGTATATTTGTATACACCTAACAAGGTAAATTCCACCAATTCCACTTCCTAGTACCTCATCTTTCACTTCATCTTTCCATCCATCTTCCCCCAATTCCTTTCCTCTACCCTAGTGGTTTCCCTTCTACTTTTATGGTGTCTCATTTCTTACCTGTTTCTACCCTCTGACTGCAATATTCTCTAGTAATATACTACTTTTTTTTGGGGGGGGGTACCCAGGGATTGAACTCAGGGGCACTCAACCACTGAGCCACATCCCCAGCCCCATTTTGGGTTTTATGTAGAGACAGGGTCTCACTGAGTTGCTTAGTGCCTCGCTGTTGCTGAGGCTGGCTTTGAACTTGCGATTCTCCTGTCTCAGCCTCCCTAAGTGCTGGGATTACAAGCATGAGCCACCGTGCCCGGCTGTAATATACTACTTTTAACTTGTATGATTATATTGTCTTTAAAAATCATTCAACAGGCTGCTACAAAGTATAGGCTTATCTAAAAATAATCATTTATTTATACAAGCTAAATAAACAACTAACATTTTTTATCAAGTTTATTTGCATCCTGTCAATAGAAAAGAAGGATATTAGCAAAGCCTAGAGAATTGCTGGTCTTGGGGGAGATTCTGCCCCTTTGTAGCTACATTCCTTTTTCTTTTGGGAAACACAGAAGCATTCAGCCATCTTTAATTAAGACAAATTTGAAAGCTTCTAGCTTCTATGAGTTAAAAACAGTAAATGAAAAGGAAATATATCTCTACATAATAATATTAATAACCAATCTCAATTCAAATGTTGCCATAGGATTATTTTATTTTGTTTTCTGTTTTTTAGATTTTACATAGTGTTGATTTTATTTGAGTGTTAATATTTTCACAATTTGTTTACACTTTGGTATGTATTACTTACTGAGGTAGTTTGTAGTTCATGAATACTGATGAATATTATTATTATTAATTTTTTCCTAACAACAGTCAGTTGTAACTAAATGAATGAATCCGAGCTTGAGAATTGTGTCATCTCTTAGTCAAAATATCAAATCTGGTCTACTATGTTCACACTGGCTTCATGATCTATTTGAATCTAGAGAAAATATCTACCCTTTAAGTGGATGCATTATTGCCAGTTTGAAATTTTAGGAAGTAAATAAAGGTTGAAACAAAACAAAAGACTCACAGGTCATGAACATTAACATTAAATTATCGAATCTTGAAAAAAATTTAAAAAAGAGATAAGATTGGGAAATTTTCCAGAGAACCAAAAAACTATAAAACAGAACTAAGTGAAAAGACTAGTACTAAAAAATACAATAGCTAAAATATAAAAATAATTAGCTCTTTTTTATAGCACAAAAGAAATAGTAAAAAATATAGTGGAATAAAGATACTTCAGAAGACAATATTTAGAGTAACACAGGGAGATATATAAAGGCAGAGAGGAACATAAGAATTTAAAAGCCACATGGATGGCATAAAAGTTATATATAAAGAGTGCTGGAGCAGAGGGTAGAAGTGATCATTAAAGAAACAATGATTGGTTATTTTCTAAAGTTAATGAAAGATACCAAGACACAGATTCAAAAAATCTGGTAAGGGTCAAACAAAAAATACAAAAGAAAAGCACACCAAGCACATGATAGTGTCACCACTGAAAATAATTGTTTCAAGAAGCATTAAGAGCAATTTGAACTAATAGATTTATAACTGTAAATGAGCATCGGCACGTCTTGAAGCTGACAGCAATTGCAGCAAAGAGCAATAAAAAACCGGAAGAGAATGCTGTTTTCAACATGCTAAAAAAATTGGCCAACCAAGTTTATATTTAGTAATACTTACCTTCAAAATTAATAGAGAAATAAAGATAATTCACCAAACAACGCTACTTAGCTACATAAAGAAACTGTAAAGAGTGTTCCTTTGGCAAAAGAAAAACTTGGAGGGAGGTTTTGAAATTAAATAATCTAGTAGAAACATTTACCAAAGATGCTACAAGGAAAAAATTCCAAATAATCATGGTTACATAAACATACACAAATTTATGTGTACATAAACACAAGTATCACAGTAAATAAAAATATTCCCCATGAACATGTATTCAGAAATTGTCTGTAAAATATTCTCAAACCAATGAAGAAACACATAAAAAGAAAAGAAAAATATTACCAAGGAGTTGGTTGTGTTTTAAGAATACATGATCAGTGTAACAAAATATAATTTACTATTTTAAAGAATGAAGAAATAAAAAAGCATATGTTCATTTCAATGTACAAGGAGAAAGCAAATCAACACTAATTCAAAGAGAATACAATTTAACACAAATTCATGTTGAAAAAACATTCTCACATTTTTTATCAAGTTGAAAAGAAAATGGGAATTTTCTTTATTTGAAGAAAGAATATCTACAAAAACATCTCTAGACCTTATCAAGTTAGCATACTTTATAGTAAATATTGATATAGTTTCTACTGGATTAAATATATATCAGTAATCACTAGAGATCTAGCTTATTGCAATATGGTAAAACAATAATATTAAAGTGTTTTAAAAAGAAGTAATAAAACTGTCATTATTGTAGCCAAATCATCATGTACATAGAAAATTCCCAAGAAACTACAGATAGGGGCTGGGATTGTGGCTCAGTGGTAGAGCACTTGCCTCACATGCATGAGGCACTGGGTTCGATCCTCAGCACCACACAAAAATAAATAAAAAGATATTGTGTCCATCTTCAACTTAAAAAAAAATTTAAAAACAGAAACTACAGATAAACTATTGAAATTAATAAGTCATCATTAACTTTGCAGCACACAAGAACAATATATAAAAATCAAGTGTATTTGCTCTTATCTGCAACATATACTATAGCAAATTTCTGCAAGTTATATAATTTATTGTAGCTTCAAAATATCAAGGCATGTTTCCCTGCCATATCACCATTACATTTTTCATTTTATTTTCTGTGTCAACACTAAACCTATCCAAGTTGTAGAAGCCACTGAGTGTGTTTGCTCTCTGTTGTTACTAATGTTGATATTGTTGTGTCACCATGGTTACTAGGATGCTTCACTCAATAATGCACTTCCTTTTCGTATGTCTGTCCTGGACAGTATAAGCTGTGAGAAGATGAGGTGAGAAAAGCAAATACAGCCTGGTAAGGTACTATTTATCAAAAAACAAGTAGATCTTCCTTTATTCTTTGTGTTTAAAGAATAGATTCATTGAACCCTTTAAGATACTGTTGCCTTATCTGTCAAGTGCTTTCTCCCTTCCCACCACACACCTACTCTGGCTTTTTCATGTCCCTTTACAGAATCAAATTGACAAGAATTATACCTGTCAAAAATCAATTTGTATATTAACATAGCTTCAGAGATTCACCTAGTACTTGCATGCTTCATTTATATATATATATATATATATATATATATACACACACATATATATATTTTAATTTTTTAATTAATATATAGATAGATAGATGGATATAGGTATAGATATTTTTTTATCCAAACTTGGTGCATGGACTTTCAATTGTAGAGATCCATAGAGTTTGCTTTAATTTTTAATATTTAATTGAAATAATACATTATTTTATTTCTTTGAGAGCTTTTTTCTTAGTGATCATGATATACCTTATAAATATGTATAGTAACTGAACTACATGAAATATTGTAGATATGATAAATAAATTATTGCTTATAATTAATTGCAAAATTGCCCTAGAAGGGAAAAATTGTAGGTGATATCTATAGAAGGTACAGGGCTTTATGAAAAGGTGCTTTTATCCAGGCAACATGTGTATACTGCAAATCAATAATTAGTATTGAGATCAGATTAATTTATGTAGCCTTCTTAATTTACATATTTCTTCATTGTGCAGAGTTATGATAACCTTTACTAATAGAGTATTATTTCAACTATATGGAGTCATAAAACATTTATGAGAAGATAATAAAAAGTTCACTTCTTTTACCCCACTTCAAATATGCCTTGCTATTTAATTTAAAGAGTCTATTAACATAATCATGCTCATATTTTACCACTAATTATTGAGCAGATAATTTTAAAAATTGAAGATACAAAAGGACCTCAAGAAGTTTTCTATTCATTATCCATTTTCCTGTCAGCAGTATCTCTAAATCACAGAGGGCAAAGTAGAAATTTCGGTCTTTTTTATTCCTGCATCTCTAAAGGGGAAGAAATGACATGACCTCATCTATTTTAATACCTATTACTTTACTGCCAAGAATAGCTTCCTTTTAGTTATTCTAAATTCCTTTTTCCACAGTGTGTGTGTCTGTTATGTTTTTAAGCTGTAGGACAGAGACTGGGGAGTGGAGACCCACACTCAGTACCATGAATGTGGTGAGAGGAGAGAGCGAAAGAGTCTTTTAAAATAAATAATTTAAAGGCAGAGCTCTTCATCTTCTTTATAGGCTCTTCTTTTAATCTATTGAAAGATCATTTAATGAGGCAAACATTCTCTTATAACCTTTAACTATCTAGTTTCACCATATCACAAGCGAAGATATTTTTTGTAGAAGAAATAAACTCATTACTAAAGGAAATTGGATGCAAATTCTGTATTAAAAACTGATAGGTAGAATCTTTATTTTCTGGCTAGCTTAGATCCAAATGCATAAAGGTGTCATGATAATATACTGACTATGAAAGAAATCTTTGTTGCTGTCAGTTTTTTCAGTGAGTTGCCAGCTTCAAGGACATAGAAATTATTTTGCCCTTATCTTTCTGATGGTAGTTTTGCTGGTATATCAGTAATTTTCCATTCCTCCATGCAGCAACTGACTCTGTACCAGGTAGGTGCTTTTTATTTGGCAAATAAACAACTTCCTGGGGCCTTTTAAGAATTGGAATATATTAACATATGTGTGTCGCTGAACTTTTTGGGCCCTGTCACCGTAACCCGCCTTCTGCACATGAAACAAAGTGTCCTATCACTTTGATTTCCCCATGTGTCGAATTTAGCTGGAAGACTTTAATCACAGGCTCTATTTTCAACCATCACAGCAGAGTTCAGCAGATTGGGACTCAGTAGGACATTTCTCCAGAACATTTTTTAGTGAATGCAACAGTTGTATGCTCAACTTCCTCCAATTTTTAATTGTTATTGGACAGATAGAATTGTCATTAAATGTGTGTCCTCATTCTTGCTTGGATTTACTAAAGAAAGATGAAAGCAAATCCTAATGTAATATTTATATGTTAACTTTCATAAGTTCAGAATCATTTAAATATCACCAGAGATAACTCTATGGCAATATAGTTAACAACTGTATATATTCTTGTGAGTAGCCATATTCATTTTAACAGATTTACCAAATACAATTCCTTTAGAAAATGAAGCTTTTTTGGCATGTTCTGGGGCTCAAACCTACAGTACCCTGTGATTCCCTGTGTTATGTTTTTGTCTCCATCTGTGGGTTGTAATGATGTTGACATGTTTTTATATGCCAGCATTCTCTTGCAGTCTCTAGCATTGTGCTTGTTCTTATTTTCATATTACCTATTTAATAAATACAAATTTATTTGCCTCGTGAATAGTATGCCTTACCTCTTTGAAGGCAGTAGAAGTTTTAATGTTTTGTTTGTTTTCGTCTTTCTTTTCATAGTAGTTTGTTCAAAGCAAATTTACTATGGCCGACAAATCACATGGTTAAGTCACCATATCTGTCAATATACTGAGTTCGATTTGTTTAAGATGGTATTAGCTATGTTGTAATGTTAAAATATGTTTGCTGGCTTAAGTCTGAATGTGTATTAATTAAGAGAATTTGAGATGTATAAATCAACACCTAGAAATAACTTTTAATTGCAGAAAATGTCACCCCTGATAAGATAGAAGGAAGATATTTGATTTTGACCATGGGTAGTTAACAATTTTGACCATGGGTAGTTAACATTCTAAAATATCAGAATCTTGGAGTAAAACTTACAAGTACAAACTACTGAAACTGATGAAATTAACAAATCATTACCTTAAACAATTCTGAACAGAACCATAAACCCAGCAGCATTCATCTAACTAGAATAGTATTTTCTTAAATACCTCATTGTGTAATAAGAGATCAGGCAATTTTTAAAAAAGTAATAATGAACAAAAATTATTGAGCTTCCCTTGAGACTGTCCTATCTGTCAAAGTATTAAAATGCCTCAATCTATGAGACAGATGGCATTTTAGTTTGAATATAAGCCAACTTTGAATGGTAGATCAAAGAGAGAACCTTTATAAAGTTTTTATCTGAACTACAGCTTCATTATAAAAGGCATGTGATGGCTTGCTATACAGTGATATGGCAGGAATTTTGTTAATATTTATAACTATGTATATACAATCATCATGATAGGGTTATAGATGTGACTATTTTATAACAGTCATGATAGGGTTATAAACACGTATATGTATATTTTATTATAACTGTAGTAGTTAGGTATTCAAATGACTATGGGATGAAACTCAGGTTTCATGTTTAATTTCGTGTTTTCTCTTTACCTTGGACATTTCACCATGAAGTTTTAGTCACTGTAATCATATGCAGGAGCAATGGTGCTAATAAGCTTTATAGAAACTCCCAAAGGTGACCAGTAAGAGTTGAAGATTATGTAAATGAAATAATATTTAATTTCTCTTTAAAATCACATGAATCAATTTTTGGTTGTACTACAATTGTATAACCCTAATGTCATAGCATTTTATACTTTAATAATTTAGTTTAACTGATTTTATTTGTATTGCTTAAATGAGAAAATTCACTTATCTTTGTGAACTTAGACAAGTTATTTTAAATCAAACCTCAGTTTAGCACATCACTTTGGAATGAAAATTTGGTGACATGGAAGATCAACACATTTACGTAATGAAAATATTATCATTGTGATAATATGCCTCTTCTTTGTGCCTTTACTAAATATTTTCTTACAAACAATGGCATAGATATGCTCTAATTCAATATATGTACTAAAGTACATACATGTATATGTATGTGACTATTAAAACAAATAAGACATATTTCAAATATCTCAATATATCTTTAATATATTGACAATGTTACTCAGAGCTCTTCCATTCAAAACAGTTTAAATTCCAAGAGTCATTGATTACTTTGCTAACATTATCTGCAGACTGCTATTGAAATTTACTAGTGGAGTATCATTTTCTAATCTACAAAAGCGATACACATGGATCAAATAATAAAGTTATGATTCAAAATAATTGAGAAATATTTATACAGAAAAATATCATCTAATACAAATTGAAAGGACACCACAGACAAAAACCTTAGGGAAATAACCTCCCTCCTTTTCTGTGGAAAACTAAAACATAATATATCAAAGGGTACAGCTAAAGGTAAGGATTATGAAATGAGGTCATTGCAATTTATGATAAATATATTCGTGATATGATTGATTGCTAAGATTGTCATCTAAGTCATTGATGTCTTATGAAGGTTTCTCTCTGTATGTTTTGATTGACAGGTCCACATGGACAATTCTAAGTAGCTTAGGATTTTACAATGACAACCACAGACACTTGGCTACTTGTCAGACTACCCATAAAATGAGATGTAAACAATTGTCTTGTACCTTATAAAGCTCTGACTTTAGGACCCTCTGTTTTTAATATGATGGTTAGTAGTTTCTCAAGTTTGTGTATCATATCAACGTGGAGAGGGTTGTGACCTGACAGAGAATTTCCTAGCATTATATTTCAGAAGAACAAAACCAATTTCCAGAATTTTATTGGTTAGTCAAAATTTGTTCTTAGTAATTCTGGGTATTAGGCAGGCTGGGCAGAAACATACACTGCTCTGGGCAAACATGTCTTAACCAAAGTATTGCTGAACCATTGAAACAGATGTGAAGGCATATGGTCAAAAACCTGCCTGTCATGGACAGAGTCCTCAGGGTAGCTTATCTAATTGTTCAGTATGGTGTCAGTTCCTGTTGTCACAATCATGAGGTTCAGTGGCACACAGCAACAGTTTATGACACTGATGTCTGAGGTCAAGAGGATCTTGACGAGGCTCTGATGACCCTGGCAGGCCTGCTCCCACATCCTGAGTTCAGGGATCTGTTTCTGGTCTAGGCCAGCCTCAGATTTGGCTCCACATGTCATTCATTTTCTAGAAGGCTAGCTTGCCTGGTGCCATACTGAAGATGGAGGCACAAGACGATGAATGAAAGCTCACAGTGCCTCTTGAGGCCTAGTGTGGAACTGGCACACGATCATTTCTTCCACAGTCTTTTATCCAAGACTAACTAAAAGCTTAGTGAGATAACCTCCCTCCTTTACTGTGAAAAACTGCAACATAACATGACAAATTAAAGGTCAGGAACATGAATTGAGGTCAGTTTACCACAGATATCCAAAGAGCTTCCACCATTGCTCCCTGGGATTCCTGACACAACCTTAGTTTATGTTGATGCAATTTATATATGATTCCAGTAATTGCAAATGGGAAGTAATAATTTCCAGATAAATCTAGATAAATTTTCAGTGTAGTTGTATAATTCAGTTTTACGAGCATAGTTATTATGAATCCACTTCTAAGAGACAGATTCTATTTTTAAATGTTGAAAAATAGTTGTCTATCCCTAAAAGTCTGAAGAAAATATTTAATGGTAAAACAAAGGTGACTACTGAGATATTGGGTAGCTCTTGGAGTTGGGTAGGTAGTCTTTCAGACAAGCACACTCATTCTGCTCAAGCTTTTTTTGAATGTCTGGGGAATAAACTTACCTTGATATTTAAATGTTTGTGACTTATTAAAATTGTAAGATTATTTTGACAACAGAAAATTTTCTGTAGAAACTTCAGCACCATCTTGTATTAGTCTTAGCTTCAAAATGACAATCACAGATGAAAAATAAAGAAAATCAGCAATGTAGTTGCCATTCTAGCAAGTCATCTTTACCCTTGATCTCTGGTCTGATTCATTGCTTTTTTGCCTATTAAATTGCAACAATGTGCCTTTTCTCTAATTCATGCTTATTTTTTAAATGGCTCATTAGACAGATGTTTCTAAGTGTACAGTAGCATTTTTCTAAGTAAATAACATCTGTTTAGTAGAAATTCTGTATACTCATTTTAACTTTATTACCACTAGTTCTTCTTTATCTATTTTTCTCTTAGAAAAAGAAAAATGTACATAATATATGCCACTTTATGTCAAATTGGGTCAAGTCAAGATAAATTGTTCTGATCATTAAGTTTTTTAATTACAGAGCAAATCATAGAGAATGGGTTTTTAAGAGCATGCAAATATTTTCTCCAATAAAATGAAATATAAACATTGAAAATTAGTTTCCCAACCTAAACCTCTTTAACTTCCACCTCCTTAAAAGGAATTCTTTTTCTTTTTTTAAAATTTTGTTGTGGTACTGGGAATTAAATCCAGGGCATCCTGCATACTAGAGAAGTGCTTGTCAACTGAGCGGGCATGTAGCACCATGCCCCACTAAAAACATTCTTAATAGCATCATTGATTCACTTATTAAAACAGTGTTTTATGATTCTTACTCTACGCCATCTACTCCATATTCAATGATTATAGACACAAACATCTTTTTTTCTTTCTTACTAGACTCTACATAGGCATTTAGACATGATTTCTGTAACAACCAACATGATTTTCTGAGTTTGCTGCTTGCAATCTTTGAATTACCTGTTTTGTTTTTTTTCTCAAAACTTTTTGCTCTTTTTGTTCAAAGTACATCTCTGTTTTTAGTTGTGTTTCTTCTTCATCTCATCTACTCATGGTGCCGTGTTTGAAACATAGTCCTTAATAAATCAATGCACTCTACACTGCATTTGTAAGTAAATATTCACATGTCAGTCTTTTTTATAATGAAGTAGACAGCAGACACTTTGTCTTTTTAAACTATGTACAAAGTTTTCAGTTGTCAGCTAAGTACCTCACACAATCATCATTTAATAAATGTTTGTCTAATAACTGAATAACCAAATGTAGAAATTTCAGAGAAAAAAGGAAGTTAGTTGGGTAGAATTTCTGATTTGAAATCTAGACTGCTTCAAAGGACAATAAAAGCAAAAAGGAAATACATTTCTTTTGGTTGAAATCCACAACATATTGTGATTGAGATCACAAATTCTAGAACAAAATTACACAGCTTATGGATAGTGTTTTCTTACTTTATTTATTCACATTATTTAAAAAATGACTGAATTTAGACTCATTCATTATAAATACACTAACAGAAAAAAATGAAAAAGAGAAAACTTTCCTCAGGGAGATTCTATAGGTTTACCAAACAATAATATCTATGCCATATTTTGGGGCTAGTATTAGTTTAATAATACATGTGAAAAGACCTAGTAATTTTAGTAGTAATATTTGCTGGACACGTAATATACCCCTGAAAGTCAGGGCCAACAGTTAAATTTTATTAAATCGGTAGCTGGATTAAAAAATAAATATTTTCACTGAACTTAGCATGTCACATCTGGAATTTCAAGCCTCACTATCAAGGCTTCCTTTATATCACTTTCAGTTTGGTGGTTCTGTCCTTCCCCACCTGTTATATTATGTGCCCTTTCATTTTCTATGTTGCTTGTTTAAACTTTAAGGAGTTCTGAATGGAATAAATTTTTTTATATTTTGAAAATCTCAGAGTTTCCTAAATCTATGTGACTTTTCCTCCATTGATAACAGTTCAATAATTTTCAACGCTTATTTGAGATGTCTATAAAATACTTATCACAATGGGGTCCTGGAAGGAGTCAAGTGCTCAAGGTTCTTCTCCTGTATTCACTGGAACATGCCTCGCTGACATGATTTGTGCTAAGCAATGGAAACAATTCCTAAAACTCAACTTTGGGCTTTTTCCCTAAATGATATTTTATTTGTCAACACATACTGGGAATTTTCTAGAAGGATATGCACACTGAAACATGATATCTAGAAACCGGTTACAGACGTTATCTCCCTTTTGTTATTTGTGTGTATGTGTGTTTGCACTTTGTGTGGCCTTATCCTTTTTATCTATATGAACCCTTTACATTTTAAATGAGAAGATGAGGATCAGGAAAGCGAAAAAGGCTTGTTTTCCTCATTCATCTCAAAATGGACATATAATAAGTTGTTTCTTGCTCATAAGCAAAATAATGAAGTGAATTGAATCTCCACATGAAAACTGTATTAAATATGAAATATTTTATTGAGATTATAACTTCATACTACTGCTTCTTATGATTTGGATCTAGAAATGCACCCACCACCACCAAACTCATGTTTTGCAAGCATGATCCACAACAAGGTTCTGAGGTGGCGCTCTCAGGTAATGATTAGGACTATAACCTCATTTGTGGATTAATCCATTTGATAGATTAATAATGAAGTGGACTACTGAATAGTAACTGTGGGCAGGTGGAGCATGGACATGGAGGAACTAGGCTGCTGGAGGCATGTCCTTGGCCCTCTCATATTCTCTTTCTCTCTCTCTCTCTTTTTGCTTGTTTCCCAGCTGCCATATCCTGAACACCTTTCCTTCTTCCATGATGTTCTGCCTCACTTTGGGCTCGGAGTAATAGAATTCCCTGATCATGAACTAAACCAGATATTTTGGTCACAGTGACTCAAAACTGACTAACATATATATGACAAAAAGTTATACCTATATAGTAATTTTTTCTATAATATACTGTTTATGTCTAGAAGTCAACTCATAATATTATCTCATTATTAAGGTAAGTTCTTGGGATAATAGGGTAACAGTAAAGTTGTTGTGCACTAAGAAAGCTATAGACAGTTAATGTCTAAGCAAGAAGTATGGGCAATGCACACCATTAGCTACAAAATTCCACTTCTTCTGATAGGAAGCTAATGAGTTGAGAATGCACTGTTATACACTTGGGCAGAAATAAAAGCTAGAGCCCATTCTAAAAGTTAGCTGAGATTACTGATGACAGATTAATTGGAATCGAAGTTCTCAACTTAGTGCTTATCTTAATAGTCAAATAGAGTAAAAATATTACTCAAGAATTTGCTAACAATCTTCATTGATCTTATTGTGTTTAATACAGAAGGTATAGCTCTAAAGCTTGGCAAATTGTGCAGAACTTTATATTAATTCCTATTTATCTTTTTGAAACGATAATCATTGAAGTTACATAATGCCAAGATAAGTTTGGTTAGCCCTATGATTTGCAAGATCATTTTGAAATGTTATAATATCTTTTCATAAAATCAGTCCCTGTTTGTTTGGTTTGCAATAAAAGATTGACAGTGCATTATATTTGTTAATTGAACTTGACAATATTCCCATTTGATTTACTATACCAGTCTTTCTGTTATGTTTGCATAAGTGGAAATATGATAAAAACTTACATTTTTTAAAAATTTATTTTTTATTTGTTTTATGCATATATGATAGCAGAATGCATTTTGATTCATTGTACACAAATGCAGCACTATTTTCATTTCTCTGGTTGTACACAATGTAGAGTTGCACCACATGTGCAGTCATATATGTACATAGGGTAATGATGTACATTTCATTCTACCATCTTTCTTGCCCCCATATCCATTCTCCTACCCTCCCTCCACTTTGCCCAAAGATTCTCCATTCTTCTCATGGCCCCTCATTATGGATTAGCATCCACTTATCAGAGATAACATTTGGCCTTTGGTTTTAGGGCACTGGCTTACTTCATTTAATATGATATTCTCCAGATCCATCCACTTACCTGCAAATGCCATAATTTTATTCTCTTTTAATGCTGAATAATATTCCATTGTGTATATATACCATAGTTTCTTTATCCATGCATTTATTGAAGGGCATCTAGGTTGGTTCCATAGTTTAGCTATTGTGAATTGAGCTGCTGTAAACATTGAAGTGGCAGTCACTATAGTATGCTGATTTTAAGTCCTTTGGGTATAGACTGTGGAGTGGGATAGCTGGGTCAAATAGTTGTTCCATCCAAGTTTTCTAAGGAATCTCCATACTGCTTTCCAGATTGGTTGCACCAATTTGCAGCTCTACCAGTAATGTATGAGTGTGCTCAATCCTCAGCACCACAAAAAAAAAAAAAAAAGGAAAATTTACATTCTTGTACCATCTAGAAAACAATTCATTATGCAATTAGAGATAATATCGATTAATAATATGATCACAAAGGAATTAAATAATAGCACTTTAATACTTAACAAAGCATGTTTCTCTTATGATAGAAATGTCTGTGAGGCTATAATAAAGCATTGACAAGAGATATCTGGGATAACTTCAAGTTAAAATTACATTCTTGTAGTGTGAATCTGAGAGCTACTCTGCAAGGAGCTACATTTTAGTTTAATACAAATATTTCCCTAAATATTCCTAAATCCACACATCAAGTAATAGTAGAACAGTCAGTAAAAGAGAATATCTGAATACTTAATATTTTTTTTTGGAACCAGATTACTCTTAATGACATCAATTCAAGTACTAAAGACAGGAAATTTCATCTCTCAGTTTTGATCCTTTAGTTCTTTCCATGTATATCACATTTCTTCTGATGACCATTGACCGGGCAATGCCTTATATACTGAAAAGTTTGTTATGATTTATTCACTTTTAATGTTCTGATGGTTTAATAACTAGGTGGCATTTCTTTGTGGCTACATAATGCTGAACAATAACTATTGCTGAAAGTTTGCATTTGAGACTTGGTATTAAGAATAGAGATGTGCTTCAGGGCAATTTGTAATAATGCCACAGTCAAAGGGAGAAATCAGAGTGAAAGAAATGATCTGACACGTTTTCATTTCAGGTGAAAAAATATATTCATGTTACTTCAGTGATAAGGTAGATCCAATTTGGGATTAAACTACATAGAATGTTTAATGTGGATTTTCTTTATAGTAATTGGAGTGCCTGTTGTGAAAATATGGAGAAATAACTTGTAAAAGGATGAGAAAGGCCTCTAGAGACAGCATTGAGTTAGGCAAGAAAAACCCTCCATTCAGGACACAGATGAGTTAGCTGTTTGTTGTTGTTGGATTAAAGTTGGCATCAGGAAGCCTAAGAGTGAAGTCATTGGGAGTGATATTTTACAAATTGGTTTTTTTTACCCTGGAAAGAAATAAAAAGCTCCTTTTTTTCTTCTCCACCTTTCTTCCTTCCTGCATTCATTTATTTATATAAAAACATTGGCAAATCAAAACGTGGAGCCCTGGTAGCTATAAGTAAAAATGAGAAAACAGAATTGCAGTGGATGGAAATTCTTATGCAACAAGCAGGAAAATATTTACTACTTCCTGGTAGACTTGACTTTCAAATTCTATTTTGTATCAATTTTAGGGCTTCATTTTCGTCCCCTCAAAAATAGAATATGTGCAATGATTTTTCATGAACTGTGTACTGTAATGAAAGTACCAAAGAACAACTGTTTTCCCCTATCGATATATTCATTGATTTATTAAGCATTTTTATCCTCTATTAAACATTAAAGATACTTTATATGTAAATGTTAGATACTAATTTTTAAATAACATTCCCCTTTCTTGCTGCCTACATGATGTCTTCTCCTTTCTGAAAAAGAGAAAACTTCAGGGAATTCCAAGTCCTTCTCTACTATGCTGATGCGATTTGTTTTGACTCTAATTTTTTTTCCCTTAAACCTTTAAGTACTTAAAAGTTTAGAATTTAAAAATTTCATTTTATCTTTAAAATTACTACACTCACTCTGTGGCATTTTATTTTCTCTTTCTTAGAAATTGTGTTAAGGTAAAGAATTTTTTGCGAAGGATATCTACAGTAAGCTACCTTTCATTTAATGAAAGAGGATATAAGAAAGCATTGAACAGGGGCTGGGGTTATGGTGCAGTGGTAGCGTGCTCACCTAGCACGCGGGAGGCACTGGGTTCTATCCTCAGTACCAGATCAACATAAATATAAAGATATTCTGTCCACATATAACTAAAAAATAAATATTTTTAAAAAAGCATTGAACAAATACTATAAAAGAAATATACTAATAGAAAAAATAATCATCTGCCAGTTTTGTAGTCTATTTAGTGTTTTTTTTCCAGTTTGGAATAGCAATTCTGATTGCTCTATTGGTATTTCAGACTGAGCAAATCAGTAAATTTATAGTAGATAATGCAAGCCAATTTCTCACTGTCAAAAAGCCGTCAGAGAAAGGAGCCACAAATCAGGAAGGAAAAAAGACTTGAGTGAGCCATGTGGTGTCAGAGGAGAATCATCGGTGTCAGTACGAATTTATGGTGTCTGACCAGTGTACCAATAGAGGTAAGATAGCTATGGGTGCATGGTTATGTTCCATGATACAGTTCTCTTATTTCTTTATCCTGCCCACTGAGAAGGCAAGATGTCATGATACCCAAAGTGCACCTTTACTTGGTTTCTGTACCTATCGCCCAGTAAGAGGAAGCCAGTCTCCTCAAGGGAAAAGCTGACTGCTTGTTACGGTGCTTACCCAATTGGTTTGAATATGCCTAAGGAGAATAAAGGGCCACAGATTGACACAGATTTCTGAAAAATGGAAGTGTACAGACATAAAGGCATTATAAATTATAGTAATTAAATCTGCATTTGAATAAAGTGTAAATAAAGACATGAATGACACCAATTGGAAAGCCAAGAAAGAGACTACACAAGTAAATAAACTCCCAATCTATATGCACATATATGTATGCTTTGAGTATGTGTATATGTATATATGTGTATACATTTATATATGTATGCATGTAGAATGTATGTATACATACATATCTGGTACATATCTAGTATGGTAGACTATCAGGGAAAAAACTAATCAGTTAGTCTCTTGTGAGCATTTACTATATTACTGAGTTCAAAATTAGCTGGACTTATTTTTCAAAATATTTTTTAAATATACTTACACACCTAAGGGCACTATAAAGGAAACATCCAACGGTAAAACTAATTTTTACCAAGGGTCAACAATGGGCTACATATCATCAAATTCTTTTCTTTTAGAGTGACATCCTATTAGAAGATGAGAGCAGATGGTTTGAGAGCAGATTTACTGAACTACATGAGAAAACAACATATTTATCAGGCTCAGAATGTAGAAAGCAAAAAAATCTCGTGACCTACTTTATTGAAAAAAAATTGGACTTATGGGATCTAAAGCAAAAACACAATTACAATTTTTAAAATACCATCTTTCATCTCTCTATTCTTGCAAATTTATCAAACAAATTCCAAAGTATTTTTATTTACTTTTGCATCTCATTTGATAGCCTCATTTTCCTAGACTTAATAAAATATGAGTTGATCTAACAGACTTTACTATCTGATACGAAGTAGAACTTCAGCTTGACTTACATATCTCGAAAAGTGCGGTGGGACTGTGGCGCAACAGATGCAGTCCAGTGTGGAATTGTTGGTTGGCTTTGGCATTTGTCTTCCTCTTCCTACCTATTTTCCTTCCCCTCTCTCCTCCTTCTCATTCTTTGTACTTCCTCTGGTCCCTCTAGGCTTTTAAAAATGGGAGGATAGATGGGTAATGTAATAAAGTTGGTAAGGTCTATGTCATTGGTGATGTCAGTTCAGTTATTTCATTTTTAAGGGTTCTGCAAGGGCCTTTCCTCTCTTTTCCTTGCAATGTCAATTGCAGGTGATGTCTCTGCTCACTGGCTACTTATAACTCCCCTGGTGAGACCCTGGCTTCCAGAGGTCCACTCCATTCTGAGTCTCTCTGTTACTGTAACTTGATCTCTCATCTGGCCTTTTGCCCACAGCTCATTTCAGAAGAACTCAAGGTCTGTCTCTTTGAGAGGTTCACATGTGGACAGGAAGACAAACATCTTTCTCCCACCACCTCAGGGAAGCTCGCTTCTCTCTGTTCATTCCATCTCCAGGGACCACTGTGTTGCCTGGCGTTTTCTCACAGGATAGTAAGACATGATTTTTTTTTTCCTGATCCCTATAAACTCCTGCTAACACAAGATCTCTCAATATATCTCCATTCCTTTCCCCTGGAAGCAACTGAGCTAGGCAAATAATGCAGCTCAAATAAAACTTAACAAGAATTGAGAAATCAATCTCACTTCCCTGCAAGTATTCTCATGCCCTACATACAGTTTCTTGGAGCCAAACCAGATTAAATAGAAGTCCTACTTTTACATCACTTAGACACAGGTGTTTGACAATGTTAGCAACAGGAGCTTGAAAGTTTTGAACAAAATAGTGATGTAATCAGAAGTTTGCTTTGAAAAACAACATTAAGTGTCTTCAGTGTTGCCACTTAAACTTTTCTTAATCGATAAATTCAATCTGGTTTTGTCTGAACAGTAATAGTTGTTATCTCCTGTTAGTTGTTAGGTTGCTTTGAACCTGAAGGTATAAAAATAGCAAAAGCAGTATAACAGAATTCTGTGATTCATCGTCTTTCTTTCTGTAAAGCACTAAAGGATTTTATATTTAGTTATTCATGTTCAAATTCTGGTTCAAGAAAAATAAGTTTACTGAAATTATGTGACTTCCTACATACTTTTCCTTTGTATATCCATTGTATTTTGTTCATGTCCATTATCAGAAACTAAACTTCCAATATTTTAATTATATTTACTAAAAATATTTGAATTCATATAAACATTATTGATTTGACTGGTTTTCAAGAAATTATTAGCTTTGCCTGTAATCTTATATGAAAACCATTTGGTTCTATTCTCTAGAAGGCTTGAGAAATAATTAATAAAAGTAAGAATTATTATAGCTCGAGTTTAAATCCTTTTTATTATAATTGAAATAGTTCACCCTATCTTGGCCTAGAAAAGCCTTTGTAATTTTTTGTTAAGCTTTGAAAAGTGGCTTGCTTTATGTAATCAAAAAGAAAAGAAATAAAATAGATCCTTTCCTTAACAATATTATTTTTAAAAAGCACCATGAGTTAGTCTATAATACATTGTTGACAAAATAAATTAATAAGAATGAAAAATTCTGATTTGAAATGACTGATTGCTCAGTTTTCATTTGAATTTAAATTGAGACAAAGTACCTAAAGTACACTTGTGGCTTAAAATTACCTTGTTCAAATCTTTCCCATTAAAAGAGAATGATATTTGCAAATCAAACAGATGAGTTTGCTGCTCACATAGCTGAGTACTCTTCTTCAAAAACTTCTCATTATTATAACAAGCTGATATTCTATTTAAACATAGCAATAGAATTCCACTTTTCATTCTATTCTTTACTTGATAAGGAATATTTTGCTGTTATATGCTTCCTCAGACTTCAAAATTGGTAAGAAAACCAAATTCCCCTGGGGAAAATCAATTTGAAAGTGATATTGTTACTTCTGGCTGTTCTCAATAGCAAACCCTGTGTCAAGTTGGATTCAAGCTGGACATTGCAATTTTCAGAGTTTTCTTTAATTCCCAAATTTCCCAATTACCTTTATTGTCAAAATTCTTTGGAAGAACTTCTACTTTCAGGATGCAGATGCATACACAAATGTAAATATTATATGACCTAGTCAAAGGGTTGATATGGAGAGGATAACAATGACGACTAAAATAATCACAAATCTTCATAAATATTTTCTGGGAAAAAAATCATAACTTTTCATGTAATAAGAAAAGCAGTCTTGGCAAAATTTCATTTTTCAAGTTAATGCAATCTGCTCATCAATTTATATGAATTATATCCTTATGTTTATTTTTAAAAATCTAAAAGCAATTAAGTTTTAAATTACATTAACTGCAAAATCCCCATCAAAATGAGTTAAAGTGGTCAGATATACTTACTTCAATACAATAAAATGAAGGTGAGCAATGAAGGAGGGAAAGGTTTGTCAAGAGAGTATCAAGTTGGGTGGAGCTATAGGTATGTGCAAGTTCCCTAATATGGAAAGGGGCCACATGTCCAGAGGGCAATGAAGACATCATGTTTTAGGGAAAATCATTTATACTATAGACGTGTGACCAGTGAAAATAGGTCAAGTGGGAAAAAAAACTCAGAAGGCTCTAAAGTCATGACAAATATAATAGATACAGCAGCACCAATATCAAGGAACACACGTGAATCTCTACAAGAAGCCAACAATTGTAAGAAATGGAATGTGAACTACGTCATTTAAATTTTATAACTACTTAAACATAATGCAGATGGCTCCAGCCTTAACAATGCCTTGATTTATGATTTTTCAACCTTTCCATGGTGAAAAAGTGATGCAAAATCAATAGAAACCAAACTGAATTTTGATCATTTCCTAGATATTGATATGCAGTGTGATATTCTCTAATGATGTGGCAGGATGCAGCTCCCCACACAGCCAGGCCACCAGGAATGTGAACAATTGATACCGTTCAGTACACTTCCTTGCTGAGTTCTGATGTTCAGTAGGTTAGGTGTAATGCATTTCAAACTTACACTATTCCTAATTTACCATGGTTTTATCAAGATATGGCCCCACGGTAAATCAAGGGTCATCTGCATTTTTATTATTTCAGAGTTTTAGACGTATTATATATTTTCTGAAGATACAATGTTAGTAAAATCTGCTATGAACCCAAACACTTGTTTAATTGTGAGACCTACTAGCAAGACTAGAAAACATGTTTTTGGTATCCTCTTCAATGAATAAGCTTCTACTCAAAAACAAAGACTTTTCCTCATATTTGACAAGGTTAACAACTATGATTTCTTTTGACTTTTTCATCTATTATGTGTATATAAATTACATAGAAGTTATATTTAATATATTTAATATAACTAATTAATAAATAATATGTATATAATTTGATATATACTATAACTAAATTATATGTACATATAATTAAATTATATGTATATGATTATTATAGTAATTGTGTTAGAGTACTACCTCCATTAAAAATGTAGTTGTTTTATGCTGAGTACTACATGTGCATTGCTTAATTTATTGTGCAAACAATAATATTTTTCTATTCTTGTTAAAATGATAAATAGGAAGATTTGCAATTCTGTCCAAGGTCACATTGCTAATAAAGAATGAGTTGAGGATTAAAATTCTGTGTATTGCTTAATGTAACATAGCTATTAAGTGAATGAGGACACTACAGTACAGAGATGAAATGCCATCCTATAGCGGAAAGAGTAAAGAGAATGTAGATCTGGATCCAAATCATATGTCAACAAAGGTTTGAGCTGGTAGAATTACTGGGGAGAATAACAACAACAATAATAAAGATCCAACAAATAGCTGTGTGTTTATGGAACTGACAGGTTAGTTTTGGGGACAGCTTTAATAATAATAATCACACATTTAGCTGTAAATTACTTTTCAGAGGTAGAAAGGAGAGACCCATGGAATAGTAAAATATTGCAGTGGGGCACACACCTAATTAGGGAGGTGAAGGAAGGAAGACTTGGCTGAT
>CM053408.1:11376742-11411483 GCA_028644305.1 Xerus rutilus | reverse complement strand
TCTGTGACACTGTTATACACTGATTGGTCTCCTGGGTTTTCCTTTGAAATCTTTTTTTTTTTTTAAATATTTATTTTTTAGTTGTAGGTGGACAGAATATCTTTATTTTATTTTTATGTGGTGCTGACGATCGAACCCAGTGCCTCCTGCGTGCTAGGCGAGCACACTACCACTGCGCCCTAACCCCAGCCCCTCCTTTGAAATCTTGATAGACAGCTCTAAGGCCTTCCATTCTTGCATTCTGCATGCCTGCAGAACAATCATCATGCAGATAACACCAAGGTCTGCTGCTGATGTGAGCTGTACCAGAGCCACATAAACCATGGCTACAGCCATGTTTATAATTTTACATCCTTGAGTTTGTGATGGGTGTGCTGTTGCCTATTCCTGAAATTTCTAGAAACCATCTTTCCTACTGTCACAGTTTAAAGTACTTGACTTTTTTTTTTTTTGGTGCTAATTTCTAGCAACCACATTCTCTTTGGTAGCACCTTTAAATGCACCACTTTTCTCACTGAATCCAAGTTTTCCATTTTTTTTTTTTTCTGCTGTGCTCCTCTTTGCTCCTGATTCCTATGGTAAATTTGGCTAAAAGAAAACAGTAATGCCTATGATGCTGCCTGAATACTGTGTTGTCTTACAGTTTCCTCTGCCAGATAAAATAATTTAATTCCTACAAGCTCAACTTTACACAAAGTCTCAGAGCATGGACAAAATATATCCAAGTTCTTTGCCACAGTGTTACATGGGTGGCTTCTAATCCAAATCCCAGCAGAGTTCTTTCTCCATCTGAACCCCTGTGACTTTAATTTAATCTGTCTGCATTCTGTCAGCATTCTCGCTGTTTGAGCTTCCCTAAATCACCTTTTAAGCTCTGTTTTTAACATTCCAGAGCTTTTATAGCTTACATCTCCAATTAGTCCAAATTCCTCATGCAAACCAATTCCCAAAAATCTCTGAACCATATCATCAGGTATAATCACAGAATTAACTACATTTCTGGGTACAAATTTCTGTGTTAATTGGCTTTCCATCACTTTGAAAAAATACCGGAGATAAACTTATTTTAAGAAACCATTTGTCTCATGGTTTCAGTCCATGATCACTTGTCTGTATTACTTTGAGCCTCTGGCAACACATTACATCATGACAAGAATTTAAGGTGGAGGAGCCATGTTCAACTTATAGTTGCCAGAGCAGAAAGAAGAAAGACAACAAGCAAAAAAGAAACAGGAAGTGGTCAGTCCCAAGATTTTCTTCAAGGGTGTGCCTTCAATGACCTAACTTCCTTCCTTGAGTCCTCACCTTCTAAAAGTTTCACCACAGACAATGGCATTACAGTCTATGGTAGCATCCCTGGGCATTTGGGAGACATGCAAGATCCAAACTGTATCACCTACCTTCGAAGTTCAATGGAATAGGTTCTTTAAACTGGATTTTAGTGGGTATTTAATATTCAGAAAATATTCAGTAAAACATTTTAAATCCTTTTTTGACACTTTATGAAATAAATTTAAGGCAACGGGTTTGAGGAAAACATTTTTGAAAGGGAGAAGTGTAAAAAGAAGCCTTGAGTGGTCTTACCAAAGACCAGAAATTACAGGACAGAAATCCTTATGTCTATCTTAGGAAACCTGGTCACCTACAGCTACATTGCTCAGGGTTGCTGCAGGAATCTCAGAGTTATCCAGGAATGAGCCAAAGCATCCCTGCGTTCCAACAGAGGAGTCACTAAAGGATTTAGAGGGAGATTGTCTTTGCAGCAGCCCTTAGATTCTGAATCACTGACTCCCATTGGCACAGCCAACAAGGAGGCTGCTAGAAAAGTATTATGTTTGTTTCTCTGTCTCTGTTTCTTAAATTAGCTGTAGCATTGATTGCCAAAATTGAAAACACCTATACTCTAAAGTGGAAATGTTTTTGAGGAATAGAGCTTGCCATTCATGATAAGGGATGTTTTATGCAACCCAATATTCTTTTTATAAATTAACAACAAAGATGATTTTATGTAACATAATAATGCTATTTAAAATTAGATTTGTGGGGCTGGGGTGGTGGCTCAGTGGTAGAGCGCTTGCCTAGCATGCGTGAGGCACTGGGTTCAATCCTCAGCACCACATATAAATTAATAAAAAATAAAGGTCCATCAACAACTAAAAAAAAAAATTAAAAAAAAATTAGATTTGTATCTATATATTTACTCATAATGCTCTAGTTTTAATTGGGTTCAACTTTTTTTCTTGTGTTGCAATTATAGGCATCCGAAGACATGATTTGTGCTGAAAAGGCTCAGATGGCTTCATTCACACGTCCAATGATTAATAGGGTCATTTAGTGGTGCATATAGGTTGTTTTCCATTCAATCTCTCCAACAGGATAGTCCTGGAAACTTCCCATGTTGTAGGTGAGAATGTGTGGTGAGGGGCTGGGATTGTAGCTCAGCGGTAGAGCGCTTGCCTCGCATGCGTGAGGCCCTGGGTTCGATCTTCAACACCACATAAAAACCAGTAGAATAAAGACATTGTGTCCATCTATTAAAAAAAAAAAAGAATGTGTGGTGATACGGCCAGTTTAGGCAAAGTGTTTGACAGTTTATTAAAATGGTAAATGCAAATTTAAAATAGTATCCAGTAATTCCATTTTAAAGATTCATCCAAAAAAAAATGAAAACATATGTTCACGCTATAATGTACATAAAAGCATTATTCATTAAAACACCAAGATGAATTCAATATAACCATCTATCATGGAACAAAAAAACAAATGTGGTTTATCCAAACAATACAATGCTATTAAGCAATAAGAAGAAATGAAGTCAATCCCACAACATGGATGAACTTTAAAAATTATATTTGTGAAAGAAGCCCCATACAAAACATCACATATTCTATGATTTTATTTCTATGAAAAGGCAAAACTGTCTATTAAAAAATGAGTTAGTTCTGGCCTAGAACTGATGTGGAATGGAAAAAAAAACTGCAAATAGGCACAGAAGATCTCTTTTGGGTTTTAATTGACACATAAAAATCGCACTTATTTTTGAGGTGACATGATATTTTTATGTATGTATATGTGGTGCACTGTTCAAATCAGGATAAGCATACCTATCTTTCCAAACATGTATCATTTCATTGCGGTAAAAACATTCAAAGTTTTTTCTTCTAGATGTTTTGAAATGTGGGGTAAGTCATCATTACCTATCACAGCTCACACCAGAACTTCTCTCTTACCTGACTGTAACTCAACACCCACCAATCAAACTGCCAGCCCTGCTTCCCTCTACTGCCTCTAATTGCCTCTGGCAATTCTTTTCTCTCAACTTCTGAGATCAACTTGTTTAAATGACACATTTTATATTGTGTGGTATTAATGTTTTTGCACCTGGCTTAATTTATTTTACAAAACATCCCCCAGTTCCATCCATATTGCCACAAATGACAGGATTTCACTATGTCATGAGTAAATAGTATTTCATTGTATATAAATACAGCATTTTCTTTATCCATCCTTTAGTTACTGAACCTTTAGTTTATTTCCACTATTGGTTATTGCAAAAAGTACTACAATAAATATGGACATGTGCCTATGACTCTTTTACATACTGATTTCATTTCCTTTGGATATGTACCCAGTGGTGGGATTGCTTCATTGTTCAGTAGTTTGCTTTCAGTAGGAACCCCCAGACTATTTTCATTCCTAGGAATGCTAGTTTGCATTGCTACCAAAAGTACGTGAGGTTCCTGTTTCTCCACCTCTTTCAGCACAGTGTTTTGTTTTAAATAATAGCCATTCTTACTGGAAAGAGTCCATATCTCAATGTGATTTTAATTTACATTTACCTGCTGATTAGTAATGCTGAACATTTTTTCATATCCCTGTGGGGATATGAAAGATTCAAAAATATTTAAAATTGGCTCATGATGATGGATGCACACCACAGCAAATTTACTGAAATTAATCGAATGACATACATTAAACAAGTGAATTTTATGAGCTATAAATTGTAGTTCAATAACATTATTTAAAATGTGGTTTTTAAGAGTAATTTTATAATACTGAAATTCATGAATAGATGTTTTATATAAATAAATAATGCATTAAGTAGGATTCATTGATTTTCTTTAGTCAGGCTTACCAAAGGCTAATTTGTCTTAAAATTGCAATTTTCTATAATCCAAAAGTTAAATATTTTCAATGTAAGATAATTTGAATTGTGATTATCAATATTTATTATATAATACACATAGGAACTTGAGATAAAATATTGATTTACTGAGGTATGAATATGTAATTAATAAATGATCGGGAGGTTGAGACTGGAGAATTGTGAGTTCAAAGCCAACCTCAGCAACGGCGAGATGCTAAGCAACTCAGTGAGACTCTGTCTCTAAATAAAAACATAAAATAGGGCTGGGGATGTGATTCAGTTATCAAGTACCACAGAGTTCAATCCCTGATACCAAAAAAATAAAATCAATCAATCAATCAATTGCCATTCTTTGTTATATTTACAATACTTCTTAAATTAATTTTAACTTAATTTTATCAACATAAAAGCATATTCAGAATAAATATCAAATTCAATAATATTTTATCAAAAACTGAGAATATCATTCTAGCATTAAGAACTGATAGTATCATCTTTTTTCTCCTATTTTCACACACATATACATTTCATAGTAAGTGAAATAACTTTTCTGATTTCTAAGTGGAATGGTTATTGCTACCATGAAATCTAATATTAAAATTAATTTTGCTGTTATTTTACAAGTACGAAAGGACTTGAAACTTGGGTATTAGGCAGTCCAAATTGGCGCATCTGATTGCATCATGGAGCCCCGCTGCAAGGGTCTATTCAATGGTATTTCTTAGGAAATGTCAAGCCTCCATGGTGCACAGGGACTTGGGAAGCCTGGCTTGGATTTAAAGCAGCTCTTCTCGCCTTCCAAGAGAGCAGCCCTCCAGGGACCAAGGGTAGCAGGTGTGAGCAGTGTCTATTCTTTGGCCAAGAATAGAAGCTGTCAATAACTGAAGCCAAAGTAGATGGGTAAGATAAAAGTAAAAAGAGACCTGGAAAGGCAGATTCAGACTGACTGGAACAACTTTCTTGCTGATGCATAGATTAAGGACTGCATGTAGCTAACGGCACACACTGTGTGTTGCCCCAAACCAAACACACTACATGATGCCCACCCCCTCACACTACCTGATGTTCATACACACACTGTGTGGCACCCACACCCCCACACTGCATGAAGTCCACACTCCCCCACAATTGTATTATCTACCATCCATGTTCATACACAATCTTCATGAGGCCCACATACACACACTGCATGACATTTGCACGCACTATGTGACACCCATGCTCACACAAACACATGTAAACATGCACTCAAGCTAGCAAAATGTATCAGCCTGGGAGAAAATTCCTTCCAATGCTTTTATATAGCACTCATTTAAAGAAGCTCTTACACACTCACCTGCATCATGCTAACTCTTTAGTTGTTGTGTCCAGACTCCTGCCTGAAGCAAGAAATTGAAAACCCACAATTATCCAATTCTGTCTTGTGGAACCACATTTCTCAGCTGATATATTATAATACTGGTCTCACTTGCCCATAGGCAGTGGTCTGCAAGTGGTCCAGCATCCCACGTCCAGATTCTTGGAGTCCCAAACATAGAATTGAGTGAGATGCTAGAATTTGGCAAAAGAAGCAAAGTTTTATTGAAAGTTCACTCTGGGAGAACAGAATGGGCCATGGTTCAAAGTAGCTCAGGGTCCAGTGTAGACAGTGGAGCTTGCATTTATTGGGCTGTGTTAGTTCTCTTCTCCTGGGTGTATCTGGGATTGATTGGCATCTTAATTAACAACCAATTTCGACACAATTTTTTCTCTACAGCCAATTGGGGGAGAAGTTGCAGTGCTAATGTAATGATACCCTAACTAGCAACAAGGTAACATTAGGTCAGTCCCTTAGTTTATTGCATGTGCCCAAGATCTGTGACTTTCCCTTTAGGGTCTTGTATTCCCTTTGTGGTCCAGTTTCCTCCTTTCAACAAGGAGATGGCCCATTTTTCTCTCACAGGAAGATGTTAGGTGGAGCAGAGCAACCCCAGCAGTGGTACTCTCTCTTCTGCATCTTCCATCCCTTCCCCATCCTTACCTCCTACCTAATACCAAGTGGGCTAAGTAGAGAGTGTGGTCAATGCTGATAGCACATTTTGAATTTACACTTCAGCTTTGGAAATAGAAACATTCAATGCTTTTTTTTCTTGTATTTCCAATATATTAGTGGCAAACAGATGTCTATTTCTTGTATTTTTTCCTACTGAACTGATCAATTGCTAAGATTATTATCTCAGTATTATCTCTGTTGCACTACCCAAAGCTATGTCAGTCAGTAGATCCTACATGAAAGTATATGAAATGTCTCATCAAATGTCAATAGATAAGAGCAACCCAAGTGTTCTATTTAAAGAAGTAGTCACTCCAAAAATAAAAGATTGCATAATGGGGGCTATACATCTTATACTTAGATGTAGGTTATCTTTTATTTTAAGATTATTTAAAAAAACTTTTGGCTTGACACTTTGCTTCATGATGAGTAAAACTATTAAAAAAATTTAATTATCAAACATGATAGAAGATAACAGTATATCAAATATAAAATACAAAGAAAGAAGTAAAGAAGATTTAGAAATTTAGGATTCAAAATGTTATTCTAGAAACAGTTAAAAATGTAAAGGGGCATCAGTGAGGGGGAAATCATTAAGAACCATTTGGGTAATAATGATACCCCTCACTTTGTATCCTAGACCAATTAAATGAGAATTTCTAAAAATTTCGCCTAGGTATCAGCATATTTTCAGATGACAAAGTGCTGATTTGGTTAAAGGTTCAGTTCTTAAACTAGAATAAATTGCATTGAAAAACATGGAATAACATAATAAAATACTTAACTGTATTTTGAGTACATTTTGTTTTACAAATCTTATTATCTTCATGTTTTCTTATCTGCAAGTTGCCACAGTGTCCAAACTTCAGTACATTTTATTTTATATGCAGTACAATAGTTATTTATTTGTATGTCATGAATTTTCAGTTATTGCCCAACCTAATCTTTGAATAGGATGATATGAGACTGATAATGTGTAAATGTTTTCATTTTTTTAAATGTAAGCTTAAGTTAAATGACATTGCAAACAGTAGTTTAATTTTTTGACATAGGAAATAAAACTTAAGTTGGAAAATATTCCTTAATTCGTGCGAAAGTATTTAAAGAACACTTTACCAGGTCTACTTTTAGAGACATGAGATGGATTGTCCAAATTTTCAAGTGTGTTTCATTCTTCAAACAATAGATAATGAACAAGTAAATGAAAAGTGTAAGAGTTGTGAAAAAATGTAAGTCTTATGAAAAAGTAGATATTCTAGAGTCAGAAAAGGCACACCTGAACCAGTCACATTTGATCAGAGTATGTGAATTGCTCTAGTTCATAATATAGCTATCCAGAATAACTCTGTCCAGCAAATATTGAGTCACTCTGTGTAACTCCAAGTAACCATTGATTTATCAATGCTATTTATGAACTGTTATTAATTAAAGTAATGACAATCTTTTAGAAAACATTTTAGTACAATGTTGAAATCTCTTAGAAATCAAGAAAATGCTGTTCTGATGGATTTTAAGCAACAGGTTAATATGAATTTAGAGCTTTTCATGTTGATTCGAAATTAGTACCTCTTAGAAAGCCTCAATTTGCTTTTCATCAAGGCTTTTATTCTTAATGTAAAGTGTATTAGCATTAGTCCCAATTCCTGAGGGTTTTTAAACTGCAGCTCTTCAGGCAATGGTGGGAAACTATGAAGAATACAAGGGAAAGGTTGAAGGGTTACCTGAAATTCAGTTCATATTTGTTCTATAACAGTCTCACCCTGAAAAACAGAACCAACTCTAAAATAAGTGATGTAATTTATGCTAAAAAAAATGAGAAATAATTTTGCTATTGTCACTTTATATCATTACAACTATGTTAACTGAGAAAATTCCAACGTGTTCTAATTTGTGTAATACAAAGAAAGCATGACGTAACATAATTCAAAATGCATAGATTAATTACATTTTCTGTTTTCCAAATGATCTATTTTCAAATAGTTTACTTAGTATATTTTTGTAAATTACAGAAAAAAAATTCAGACCACTTTGAAAATTCAGCCTAATTTATGTAACATTTCAATTTAAGGCCAATTGTAATAATTTATGCATTGAATAAATAATAAACTTGATATTTAAGAATGCACTCCTCAAATACAAATGCAGATGGGACAATGAAAATGTGGGAAATGAGAGAAATTTTCATGTCTAACTTTATTCAAAATTGAAAACTTTGAACCAGAAAGAGTAGATGGTGATGGTGATAATTGTTATGAAATGATTATGTCAACGCTTTTTAAAAGATGTGCAATAAAAGGAAATTAACAACCCAAGAGCAGTGAGTGAAAAAGAAAATTCGTTCCATGTTTCAATGTGTTTGTGATTCTAGTTTTTATTCTGGTACACAAGTCCAAGACAGGAGAAAATTCATATACTGAAACTTGAAAGGGATAAAATTTGTGTTTTAAATATGTAAATTTTTCTTAAAACAATGAAGTAGATGGTGTAGGAAAAGAGATACATGGATATTATTCTTCCCATAAACAGTAAACAGGAAGAATAAGAGAAATACTTGAAGAAAATAACGAGTAGTCCAAGAGGGAGTAGAGAATCATATGGCAAGGAGCAAAAGATTTCAGGAAAAGCATGATATGTAGACTCAAATGCACCATTTAACCTTCATTGTTGTCCTCAATATTTTATTTTATGTAAATATAAAATTATAAATAGGATAACCCATTATCCATTTTATGTCAATATCTACAATATTCTATGGTTACTACTATTTTAAAAGAGTACTTGAAATTACTTATTACTTTTATTTTATTTACATACTTTCATTTTCTTTTACCCAGGGGGACACTCTATTGCTAAGCTATATCTCCAGCTTGCTTTATGTTTTATTTTGATCTCATTTACTCTCCCAGTCTGGCCATGAACTTGCAATCCTCCTGCCTTGGAAATTGCTGCGATTATAGGCGTGTGCCACCACTCTTGGCTTACTTATTTCTTTTAAAGAAATAAGAAATTGCAAACTAAATTTGCTAAACATTTCCAAGAAAGGAAACACATTCAGTGAGTGAGAGAACAAGTAAATCTAAAACTTTTATGCTTTCATTTCCTCTTTTCTAAAATACTGCAAGATATTTTAACTATGTGTTTGCAAATTAAACTATATTATCAAGATTTGTGCCACTTCACCATTGCATATAAGTAACCAATAACTCTCATATTGTACAGAAAATGATTAAGTGTGAATAAATACTTAAGAATTGGTTCAATATCTCACAAGAATTTTTAAAATCTAATTAACAAAGTTGCTGGCATCACTTGGAAAAAATTCTCTGTATTTAACAGCTGGGAAAATGGAGACTCAGCAGTAGTATCAATTTTAATTGCCAAGAATAAAAAGTCTGTTTTAATTTTATCTAAGTCAATTATTAATGGCACAATATAATACTAAATGAATTTCTTTCTTCCACCCTTTTTTGGCTTGAATATAGATATGAATTACATATAAACTAAAGTGGAGTCAGCTGAAATTCCAATTTCAATACTTGTATAAACCTCTTGCAAAATAATAAACTCCATCTACAACAGAATTACTGGTTAACATGAGAGCAAAACAGTGTATAATTATGTGCAATATCGTTGGAGTAATGAAAGCTGTAACTAGCAAAAGAATTCAGTGAATGGTCTATTTCCAAAATAAGTTCAGTTGTAAACATTTGCAGTCTTTTTAGTTACAAAGGAAAAAGTATTTTTGAGAGTGAAAAAGTAATATCTGATTAATATATAACCTGAGAAAACATCCATTCATTTCTTTAACAAACATTTATTAATGGGCTTGTGATAGTTTTCTACTAATGTAACAAACACCCAAGACAATCAATTTTAAACAGAAGAAGTAAACAGTTTAGTTTTACTCAGTTTTGTAGGTTTGAGTAAGGGCAATTGGTCAGTTGGTTCTTTGCTTGGGACTTGTGGTGAGCCAGTACACTGTAGTGTAAGCATGTGGCAGAGGAAGACGGTTACCTTATTGCAAGCCAGGAAAAAAAAAAAAAATGAAAAAAAGGAAAAGAAAGGAAAAGTCTCTGATCATGGTATACCCTTCAAGGGCATTCAGTTAACTTCTTCCTACAAGGCTGCCCACTTAAAGGTTTCACCATAGCATCACAAGCTAGTGGTCAAACTTTTACCACATATGGCCAAATTTTGAGGGGCCATTGATCCAAACCATAATGAGACTGTTATTTCCTATGAATTGCTTTTGACATTAAGCATAAAGGCAGGAAAAATAAAAAGAATCAGAATCTGACTTTAGGAGTTCAATTTATAATGACATCTCTATTCAATTTATAATGCACTTTGTGCTCAAAGACTGCAATGGCTTCTTAACTTCCAGCCATTGTATCTTTGTTCCCCATAACTGAAAGTAGAAAGAAAGGAGAAGAGGATTGTGTCTTCTTTTTAAAGAAAATTTTAAAGAATTGGAATGAAGCCGGGCGCGGTGGTGCACTTCTGTAATCCCAGCACTTTGAGAGGTTGAGACAGGAGAATCGCGAGTTCAAAGCCAGCCTCAGTGATGGCGAGGCACTTAAGCAACTCAGTGAGACCCTGTCTCTACATAAAACACAAAATGGGGCTGAGGATGTGGCTCAGTGGTTGAGTACCCCTGAGTGCAATCCTCAGTAGTAAAAAAAAAAAAAAAAAAGAATTGCAATGACATTTTCTCAAGTATATTTGGACAATACTTAGCCACAAGGCTTCAACACCTGCATGGAAAGAGGAAAACACTCTCCATACGTATATGAAGAGAGAGCACTTTACAGATTCATTATGTCCAGAAAATGAGAATACAGGTACTCATAGCTAATATCTATATTAATCTATCTTTTCCCAAGCAAAATATATTGAATAATTTCATCTTCATAGTGTAGTACAATATATATTTAAATAAATAATATGATGAAAATAACTAATTTATGTAGAAAACAAGTATAGAATTTACTATAATTCAGTTATCAGTTTTCCAAAAGCTTTCTGAACATATATCTCACCTCTCACAGCAAGCTTATAATACATATTGAGCCATGTAAAGGCTAAAGGGATCCTAGAATACGGAATAATGGGATATTAGTCATTAAGCATTTGTACAACATACTTCTCTGCTTTGAAAGGTGCTCTGTCAAAGAAATGCAAGTGAAATCGTTTGTCTTAAAGTGCTACAGTGCTGGACCCTGACTGCTTATTAAGATAAGGCCAAACTGGACACCTTTAAGCCGTTGGTGCTAGATACATGAGAATTCTGGGTGCCTTTGTTCCTTTCCCATGTAAATAGGAGAGGTTTTGCTCATTTGCACTTGCATTTAGAACCCTTGAGACTAATTCATAACAATTGTTAGAGAGGCAGGTACTTGTGAAATACTGTTGACAAATTTTAAATATAATTTATCTCTTCCCACAGATGACCACAATCCTGGTGAAGCCTTTTTATTTTTTACTTTGTAATTTAGCTTTTTATTCATTTCATTCCTCTAGCTAAACTAGATTCCTTGAATAGTCATTTCAAATTCCATTTCGGGAATATCACCAAGGGGCATGACCAAGATGAATAAGATTTCCCTTCTGTATTCTGAACAGCTAGTATTTGGATGTGACTGACAGAAAGAATACATTTCCAGAAAGTTAATAAGTCAAGGACTTCACTTATAATGAAACTATAATATAAAATTAAAAAAATAAAACCAAATATTTTAAAATTTAAAACAATTGCTGTTTAATAATTTCTTTTTCTTTCAAGGAAATATGGTTCCCTCTGCAGAGTGACTGAAGACCTACCTTTTTCCTATACAATTCATTCTTCATACCTAAGGATTCTTCATTTGCCAATTCAATCAAATTCAAATGGAAAATATTCAGAAAAGAATTTCTTCTATATTGGACATGTACAGCATTTTTTCTTGTCATTATTCTCTAAACAACATAGAATTATAACTACATAGTTTTACCTCATATTAAATATTACAGTAGTCTATAGATGATTCAAAGTAAAAGAGAGTGTTTGGTCCTTTGTCTTATATCTGGATAAGAGTAATGAGAATTCTGTGAACAAAAAGTTTCATAAAACCAGCAGACTAGTTAATTTTCTACTTGTGCTAGAGGTCACGTCAAAGCAAATTATTGAAAATATAAAAAAACAAAATTTGCAGTTTTTTCCAGTACTGATTTCCAATTTTGTTTAAATCTGTTAAGACTTTAGAAACATTCATTGATTTCACCATACCAATAAATTATCAATAAGTAAACTTTTAGCCTTTAAATAAAACACATGATATATTTATGAGCTAATGAAGTGATATAGACATTTAAATACTGTTTTTAAAGTGTTTTATTTAATCTCCACATAGTGCATTGTTTAATTATGTTATACCTGAATGTTAAAAACCTAATTTGTATAAGAAATTACAAGCTCATAAAGGAGAAGTTATGCACTGTATTGTTAAATTATGAAAAGCTAGAGGGAATAATAGGTTGGAATTATTTTATTTAGAAAATGTAAAAATGTCTTGTTTTTTAAATTTTTAATTTATTTTTTTGAGACAGGATCTCTGTATGTTGCCCAGGGTGTCCTTGAGCTCACAATCCTGATGCCTCATCCTACCAAGTTCCTGGGATTACAGGTGCACACCAATGTGCTGAGCTAAATCTTATTCCTTATAATGTAGAAGTTAAATTATGAAATTGTTTTAATGATACATAAAATTAACATGTGAAGACATTGACATAAACTTTAATGGTAAGGAATTATTTTTAAGAAACTTATAAAACTGCCTTTCCCACATCCTCCCATGCCTTAATAGATATACATATGTGCACATACAAGCTTGATGTTAGTTTTACAGCAAATTCTACTCATATCATTGTTCCAATTAAAATGGTGCTGATATGCCTCCCCCACCTTTTGCCTAACATGGCATGCGGAGTCATTTGCAGGTATGTCTAACCTAAGTTTCTTTCTTCAATTCCCATTAATCCTCCCCCTGCATTTTTCTTGTCTCATCTATATCTCTCCAATTTTTAGAAATTTCTGAGCATTTTCCAGTTTATATTCCCCTAGTCTTCACCATATTCTTCCCCTTTGCTTAGGATCAGCATAGTTTTTAAGCTCTGTCACTCTTTTTCTACCTGTGAGGTTGTTATGGGACCTGTGTTTTTTTTCCTTTTCATTCTGTATAGTTCTTCAGTCTCATCTTTAAAAATCCTCCACATTTACAAGCTCTGAATTTCCTGAAATCCACTTTCTTGCAACATGTGACTTCTAGCATCTTTGCTTTGACTAATGCTTCATGGTTTTGCAAGCTATTTGGCTGTAAAAATACTCCTTCGTTATTTTTATTGCTCATTACTTTCTTAAGATTTAGCTTTTCCTGATCTCTCAGACAGGGTAGTTTCTTTCCATTCTTGGTTTTCTAGACTGTATTTAGTTATCTGTTTGTACCTGTTGTTCAGATGTCTCATTCTAATAATTGCCCAATGTAAAACATACCACTCAGCAAAAAGTAACTGTTGAATGAAAGTTGAGAATTAGGTAAAAATTCAAGTATATTTTTTAAAAAATTCAAGTGTAGTATGTACTCAAAATATACCTATCACAAGTACATGGCTTAATGAATTTCCCCACATTGAGTTAGTTCCCTTAACCAGTATCTAGAAAATTCTTCAGGAACTCTTCCAGAGTGTAATCCTTCATGGACTTCTAACATTATTATTTTTTTGGACTTTATAAAAATAAAAACAGCAATTTTCTTTGTAAGCAGCTGCTAGTTCATGTTTTTAGTTCTAATAGTCACTCATGGTTTGTATATAATGTTAACTTTTTGTCATTGTGGGATTTTATTCTATTATTTGAATATAAACATTGAATATTTTCCAGATTGATGCTATTAGAAGAGTATTGCAATGTATATTCTAAAATTGTCTTTTGGTCAATGTGAGTTAAATTTTAAGGAAAGATGGCGACTTAAAATATAAAAGAATGTTTAATGCTAAGTTTTATTCATGATCTAAGAAAAGACAAAAATACAAGGCAAGTTATTTCTGGTAATCACGACCATAATTTTCAACTTATGTAAAACTTGGTGAAGGACTATGCATGAATATGAAGTTAAAATAATGAAAGTCTCAGACAATAAGCAGTCTGAAATATTTTGTATTGTTTCCTTAGGCAACAGTGATATAAATAGTGATTTTATGCTGATAATTATTTAAACCAACTTTTGAGGACTGTGAATATATTCGATATAAAGATAATTTCTTGTTTATTTTAGCAGCCTTGTACTTAGAATAATATAGTTTTCTAGTACATATTCTATGTGATAGGATGATTTTTGATGAGATTTATTGAATGTCAAATGATAAATGATAAAAACTTGGACATAATTGCCTTAAAAATATAAATGTGTGTACACACACACACACACACACACACACACCAAGAAGAAACTAGAAACATAGGCCAGTAAATACCTGCTGTAAAACAATTTAGTTTGTTCTTTTTCCACAATATTTTTTACTTACATTAATTCTAGGGATCTATCCCAAAAATATAATTACAGTAAAATTATGGCATTGTTTTATGATAAAAACCAAATTTTGGAGAAAATGTATCCGAAGATTAAAAACTACATGTATTTTAGTAGTTAGATAAAATAAAATATACAGCCAACAAACCATGATAAATTGCTAGTTATATAAGTATTTGTAGTACTTGTATAATATGGTTTAAAAATAAAACAATACAAGTGAATCACTTGACGTTACAATTCTTATGTGTTAAAATATAAACATATGTAATTTATATGCATATGAATTATACACACATTTTATTCTTGAGAGTATGTTGAGCACCAGATGTGTTTTTCTCCCTTAATCCTTCAGGTTTTTCTTAGCAAGAACCTTTTTCTTATCTAATCACAACATCATTATTAAAATCAGGAACTTAACATTGATAGTATTGCTATGACGTACTTCTCTCTCTCTCTCTCTCTCTCTCTCTCTCTCTCTCTCTCTCTCTCTCACACACACACACACACACACACACTCACACACACAAAGTTACATTTTTTTTTTGGTCCCAGGGATTGAACTCAGGGGTACTCAATCACTGAGACACATCCCCAGCCCTATTTTCTGTTTTATGTAGAGACAGGGTCTCACTGAGTTGCTTAGTGCCTTGCCGTTGCTGAGGCAGGCTTTGAACTCGCAATTCTCCTGTCTCAGCCTCCCAAACTACTAGGATTATAGGGGTGTGCCACCGTGCCCGGCTCAGAGTTACATTTTTATAAACATTTTTTGCAAGTTTAAAATTATGCCAGAAAACCTCATGTTTACAAAATATGTTTAAAGAATGAGTGGATAATCATATTTTTCGGATGATTGTGATTTTCCCTCTGTCTTTCACTTATATTTTACTTTAGAAAAATTTTCTCCCAAAGATTTTAGTAATAAAGTTTCCTTGATGGATGTACTAGATAAGATGACTGACAGAAGGTTTGGTGAAGAACTAAACCAGAGTCAGCAAATACTCTGCTCATACTTTCTAATATCTTCCACCATGTTATCTACGCACACTCAATGTATTTACCTCTGCTGCATGACTCAACCTTCTGGCCTTGATTTGATTTTAGAGTATTTTCTAACAGTGCCCTTTGACCACTTGTTTCCAGTTAGCAAAGAAAATAATTTGCTACCTCAGAAAGAAAAAAAGTGTTTGAAAGTTATTTTAGAAGCAACTTAGAAAAAAACATTGAAAATTTTGAAATGTCACTTATTTCAATGTTTGTATAATTTATAATATCTTTTTAGCAAAGAAATCTGAAATGTACTGAACACCAGTTTAAAAACTGTTAATTATTTCTCTTCTCTTGGCACACAATATTCTAAGTTGCAAATAAGGCCGGATATTTTGCTTTCCTCTGTAAAAATTTATTTTCATTTTAATTATTAACAAATTTCAGTGATTTTCTTTTATATTCTTGAGTATATGTATGATTATAGTGAAATATTGTTCTTAACTGCTTGCCTGTTATAATTTCAATTCTTTATGTGTAACATAAAAATGCATTAACAATTTTTAGCATTGGAATAAGGATCAGCCACAATACCTGATACCAAGCTTCAGGATAAAATTTGAATAAATTAATTATAAACAACTAGGCTTAATTTGTCTCTAAAACTCTATCCACATACAATATGCTTTCATACTCTTTGTGTATTAAAAAGGAAGTACTTCAAGTATATATCAGTATTTGTACAAATTAATAGATTCCTGCACAGCTATTTTGATTTCTCATTCAAAGAATTAGAAAAGTTGACCTATTGTAAGACAATTATAATTTAATTCAAGAGAAACTGAAATGTCTCAATAAAAATGATCATATAAAGTGTAAAGATTAATTTATAACATTGAGTAAATATAACTGGAGCTTTCTTTTTTATCTTTTTTCTATTTTTGAAACTGCTTTAAATAATCCTAGTACCCTTGCTTAGTTTACAATTAAGGGATAAGTTTCTTACTAATACTCCATTTAAATAATATGTTATAAATTTTCTAACTCCTGGAAGTTTTCATCTTTCCTGCTGATATTTGTAAATGCATAAATAAAATAATGAGATTAGCATATGAAATTTGTCTCCATTTCAATGTTATCATGGAAACACATGTGGAGACTTCTTGGTGAGTATGAAGACTGAGTAGATGAGCATTTTTGTTTTCGTGAATGTATATAGTAAGCACACATAGAAATACATGCATTATTACACAAATATGCACCATCACAGAAAAGAAAATAACAAATATATGTTAATGAACAAGGATAAAGGACATAGTGTTATCAGCATTGTGAAAACTGGATAGGTTATGGCTTCTTTGAAGTCAAGTTGTCATATTTTGAGCAAGGTTGTGAGAACAATTATATTTCTGTGAAAAAATTCCTATAATTCTAAATAACTCCTGGGTTTAGGTCTCCCCTCAATCAGTCACAGACTGAACCACATCATAGTTTATGTCACTTTATTGAATTCAGAGATTAAAACTGCTGAACGTATAGGGAAATGGTCTAGCTCAAAGTTTCTAAAGTAAGGCTATAGCCCAAGCCTAGTAACTGAGAAGATGGTGCAGAAGCAATTGTACAATCTTTGTATTGAGAAATCATAAAAGAGAACATCTTCTGAAAAAAGGCTTCTAAAATAATTTTATAATCATAAGAAATCCAAGATTTTGTAAGGAGACTTTGCATTTCAATTTGAACAAAAACAATGATACGAGGTCACAGAATCACGACCTACTCAAAACAGAACTCTAAATTGCTTAGTTGCCCAAATGTGAAAACATAAATAGGGAAATTACCAGGGAATGGCAAAAAGACAATTTCTTGCAATCAAAGAGAGCTTTGTTGAATAAAAAAAATTTAAAAATCTGATCGACATATTTGCCAATAAAGATATCAATGTAAATATAACTCTATTGTTCCTTCCCAAACCTTTCAAATGAGGAAAAGAGAACAGTCACTTGAAAAGGATGACATAATTTTCAATATTAACAACTTATTTATCAATAATGGCTAGCATTTCATGAAAACACACTGGAAATACTGAAAATGCAAGAGAGGCATGGAAATATGACTATTAATCAAAAAGAACAATGAATAGACAATTATACTCAAAGGTGATAAAATTATTAAAACAGGTAAGCAAAGATATCACAATGGCACTAATTAATATGTTAAAATAAAATGAGGGAAGATTACCAAAAGAGAGAAAGGGAATGAGAATTTCAATATTACTAAAATGTACAGAACACTTAAAATTTCAGAATTTCAAATTGTGGTAAGAAAAATGAACATGGCAAAAGAAGGTTCATCAGAAAACTAAATACAAATTAACACAACTTTTTCATTTGAAAATATCCAAGTAAAATGTGAGTAAATAACTGAAAGATCAATAAAGGATTAAGAGATGCAACTGCTAAAGGGATTAGTATATAGAAAGAATAGGAAATCTAGAGGGATAACAAGAAGAGAGACAATGATAGAAACAGTAATGAGGAGATACAGAATGATAATTATCTAAAATTAATGAATTATATTTATCAATCTACAAAACCTGGAAATCCCATAAATTCCCATAACTTTAACATAAAGAAAAATACTTGTGGATGTATTGTGGTAAATCTGCACACAATGAAAGACAAAAATGAAGAATCTTCCAAGCCAGAATTGGACATGTAAAATTAACATCACAAGTCCACCCCTAGTCAATTTGAAACCCATAAACATCTCCTTAAAACATAATCTCCAGCCGGGCACAGTGGCTCAAGCCTGTAATCCCAGCACTTAGGGAGGCTGAGACAGGAGAATCGTGAGTTCAAAGCCAGCCTCAGCAACGGCGAGGCACTAAGCACCTCAGTGAGACGCTGTCTCTACATAAAACACAAAATAGGGCTGGGGATGTGTCTCAGTGGTTGAGTACCTCTGAGTTCAATCCCCAGTACCACAAAAAAAAACAAAAACAAAAACAAAAAAAACCATAATCTCCAAATAAAGACAAGAAAAAAATCAGTTTTACCTAACGTGAGACTATTATGTAGCATATAACAATAAATACACTAAACATCTCCCAGATACAAGGTTGAACTCGTCTTGCAATTCAATCAGTTGTAAGATGAAGTTTTACATTTGCATTTGAGCAATTTTAGACCTACCATGACAAAAGATACAGATCTCCTTTAGGGCACACATAGAAGTTATTAGGTTATTGATGTGCTGTTTGAGTTAAGACTTTGAATGCCTGAGCTTATCTTTTTCTTAAAAAACCTTTTCTAGCAATATAAGGAGCTGCAATCAGTGTTATTAATGCTTCCATTATTCAAAAATGTTTGAGAAATATCATATACAGAATTATACAGCTCCTTGCTCTTTATAAACAGGTGATTAGTCATGATGAAAGAAAACAGTTTTCCTGTCTCTAGTACTGAATAACTCAGTGAATGATCAGTGCTCCATTTTCTATTGGAAATAGATTTGTTAGAAGCTTTTAATCTAATCAGATTAGTGTGGCAATTCCAGAAACCCTAGAACCTTAACATACATTTCTATAGAAACGCTCTCAGTGCTAAAATGTCTACTAGTTAGGATTCTCCAGAGAAACAGAACCAAAGGAGATTTTATATATGAAGACTTATTGTAAGGAAATGACTCATACTACTAGGAAGGTTGAGAAGTCTCATGATTTGCTGTGTGCAAACAACAAGAAATCCAGGAAAGTAGGTGTGTGATTCAATCCAAGCATAAAAACTGGAGAACCAGGAGAGTTGATGATACAAATCCTAGTTGAGGGGCAGGAAAAGATGAACTAACACGAAATATCCCAGCTCAAGCAAGCAAGGCAGGAAAGAAAGGGGCAATTTCCTCCTTCCATTCTACTTAGTCCTCAATGGATTGCAAACCATCCAAGTTCTCACACATGCTGTACTGCTGAGGTCAATCTCTAGCTCCAGAAACAATTTCTAAACTGGACAATATGTGGCCTACTTAAATTGACCCATGTTAATCATCATACTTTCCTAGTGACTTAAGAGTTATTTAAGAAGCAGAGATTTGCTGTGTTTTCCAAATTTCAGAATGAAAACAGCTTGCAAACTAAGAAGTACATGATTCTTAGTTCATTTTTGAGATTCATGATTTGTGGGATTAGAAAGGTTGGGAATACTTGGAGTCCATCCCCATACTAAAATGGTAAGGTTGTTCACTAAGCACTAGGTTTATCAAATCAATAATGAAATACGGAAAGGCAGTTTATCCCTTATTAAAATGATGCCTGGGGGCTGGGATTGTGGCTCAGTGGTAGAGCGCTCGCCTCGCATGCGTGAGGCACTGGGTTCGATCCTCAGCACCACATAAAATAAATAAAAATAAAGATATTGTGTCCATCTACAACTAAAAAATATTTTTAAAAAAATGATGCCTGAACACCCAGAAATAAAAGTCAAACATGAGACAAAGGAGTGACAGAACCTAGTCATTCCTTGAAAATTAACTTTATCAATATAAAACTCCAATTAACCATTGTAGGTGTCGTTTAGTTACTGAAAGAGTTAAAACTTCACTTAGCAAAAGAATCTTCAGTCCCATCTATTTATCAGCAAATGCCCTAATGTCATTCTTCTTTATGGATGCTTAATACTCCATTGTGTGAATATACCACATTTTCTTTATTCATTCATATGTTGAAGGGCACCTAGGTTTGTTCCATAGTTTGGCTATTATGAATTGTGCTGCTATAAACATTAGTGTGTCTGCCTCACTATAATACGGTGATTTTAAATCTTTTGGATATATACCAAGAAGTGAGATAGCTGGGTCACTCGGAAGCTCTTCCAAAATAAGGGGAAGGAGGATAAAAGGAAAGAAAGAAAAAGAGAGAAAGGAAAAAAAAGGAGAAAGAATTTCAACATAGTAGAAGAAACGTCAATAGAGAAATCAATAGATGAAGAGGACTGAGGAGGAGGAAGAAGGGATGGGAGAAGGGAAGAACAGTGAAATGAACCTGAGTGAACTTTTGTATGTACATGCATGGATGTAGCATGGTGGATCCCAGCATTGGGTGTATCCACAGGACACTAATGAAAAAAAAAAAAGTAACCTATTTATGGATTTAAGAGATCAGTGACGTGAAGGAAATGAATTGGAGCGGGTTGTATTCCAGCTTTTGTGATTATGTCAGAGTGTATCCTAGTGTTGTATATAACTAAAAAGAATACATTTTAAAAAGAGCTAATACTATTGATAGATTGTCTAAGGGTATCCAGAGCCAAAGAAAAGTAGCAAAATCCTAGAATAAAGTAAAGATGCTTACATCTTTAAATGATGATTATTTATAAATTATATATAAAAATCTGTCTCATTTATACTCTGCAGAAATAGGTATTTACTCATTGAAGTGCCAATATTTGGGACATTTTTGTGACTATTATTATTGTTGTGTATATGTCAATCACTTCTAAATAACATAAAATTTTCTTGAGAATGAACACACAATTTAAGTAATATTTTCTATTCTTCCACTATTCTTATTACACTGTCAGAATAGCAAAAGTTTAAAATTTATTTTGAATAAAATTTATTAATTTAATAAATTAAATTTACAAAAGTAAATTTGTTTGAGTAAATATATTGAGGTAAATTTATTGAAATAGTATGAATACTTTTTCAAAAGTCTACCTTCTTACCTGTAAATAACTGTCAACTTCTTGGCTTGCTACTCATGCATAAATTACTTCCTTATGGTTCAAGTAATCTCAATTAACCTTTTAAGACACACATAATCAACAAAAATAAGTTACAGATAGACCATAATTTTTCCATGAACTTTATCCAATAAATTTCAGAAATGATCTCTTAAATAACATATAAATATGTTTAGATGCATATAATTAGAACTAAATCCCATATTTTAGTATGAATATGAAAATGAATTTACATTTCCTAAAGGGATAATAAAATAATTATTTTTGGTTGAGAGTGTGCAATTATGTCATCATTATCATTTTACCATTATGAATAAGTAGCTGTATCTGGCACACTCCTATGCCTTTGTGAATATTATAGTTAATAGTAGGTCATATGTACCTCCCTGGCATACTATCTTGAGGCTATCTTTCACACTGAAAAGGGATAAATGTGAATTTATATATTTTAGAACACAATTATCTACTATGTTACCCGAACATCTGGTATTTAAACCATATGGATTATTTTAAATAAGCAAGCAAAAAAATTGTATTTCAGACATGAATAAAAGGATTTAGCTATGGATTATTTACAATTAAGACTTTCATAAACCTCACCTAAGACATAGAAAAAAATCTATAATTATTTTTCCTGTTATTTATTTTTGATAATTTCCAGTCCACATATCTAGAACAAGTTAACATCCCTAGAGACTTAGCTATATCCCAGATCCTGAAACAAATCCCTTTCTTAATCCTGGGAGATTTAATTTGTTCCACTTCGGATGACAGACATTTTAGCATTTGGAACTTGTGTTCTAATTCCTGGTGCTACATTAAGTTATGCAAGAAAAATAGATTTCATTTTGTTTCTTTATAGAAATGCTTTGAATTGAATTAACCCAATTTCTTCAAGCTTACATTATAGATCATATTGATTATTTTATAAAATATAATGGAAACCCATATTGTCCCCTATATCCTTTACATTAATGTATCCTGAGGGCTCTCGTATGGGAATAACATTTTGTTATTATTTTGTTGGTATTCAGTCTTGGAATTTTTGATGTGGTTTAACTAGTTGAGTTGTATCATCTACTTTATTAGACAATAAAAAGCTACATATAATATTTATGTCCTCCTGTAACAAAGAGTTTATGTCACCTCATTCATTCACTGGCTGTAAACAGTTTATGTCATACTATGTACCAGAAACTCTACTAGTAACTGGGAATAAAATAGTAAGAAAAAGGAAAGATGTAGAGCCTTCTCTCATGACTATTTTGGTACAGTGGGTACATAAAATAACAAGTGATATGAGTGAAGGTTTATAAATCTGTAAATGCATGAAAACTAGAAATTCTTTATAGTCTTGCTAGTTAGGAAAGTGAACTTTTTGTTTATTTTTAATTTATTCATAATTTTTTTTATTTTTTATAGTACTGGGAATTAAACCTGTAGATTTGTTCATGATAGACAGGTATTTTACCACTGTTGACATCTCCAGTCTTTCAAAAAATTTATTTTGAGATAGGATCTCACTAAGTTGCTCAAGCTGGCCTTGAATTTGTGGTTTTCCTGCCTCAGCCTCCCAAGTAGCTGGGATTACAGGTATGTGGCCCTGTTACTGTCAGAAAAGCTCTTAAGTAACTTACATAGAGAAAGACTCTCTCTCCCTAAAAAAACAAAAAACAAACAAACAAAAAAAGAAATAAAGAAAAGGAAGGAAGGAAGAAAGAAAGAAAGAAAGAAAAGGAAAGATAGAAAGGCAGTTAAGTAACAAAACGATCGCAAGTTTAAGCAGAAAATTAGAGAAGTAATGTCTTCTAAGAAGAAAAAATAATATTAATTTTAGACCAGTTATAAAATAGGTCAATAGTAGAATATGGAAAATTGTAGATCAATACTTTAACCAGTGTGGTAACGGAGGTAAAGAAATAAAATTGATTTTAGTGGCATTTTGGAGAAAAACAGAGTTTTGTAATTAGTGTGATCACCCAGTATCTATATGTTCATGAAGATGGGTAATAGATAATTAAACACTGTATGAATAACTGAGCTAACCACTGGAAATGACATGGTTATTTTCTGTGGCTGGTGGGTATAGGGAAGAGATACTGAATTTGGCCTATGTTCAGTTTGAGATAATTGTGGCCTTTATTTGACATATATGTAAGTTTCTACTATGTACCTGGAAATGTTTTAATTCCTTTAGAAATTAATAGTTGGAGCTTAATGAAAATGTTTAAGTATACATTTGAAATTCTCTGACCTGTAGATGATATATAGAAGACAATGAAAGCTATTAACATAGATGAGGTGAGATTGAGAAGAGAGAAGAATCTTGAGAAATTCCAGTGTTAAGAGACTGTTATGGGGGCTGGAGTTTCGACTCCGTGGTAGAGCACTTGCTTAGCATGTGTAAAGCACTGGGTTCGCTCCTCAGCACCACATAAAAATAAAAGAAAGGTATTGTGTCCATCAACAAGTAAAAAAAAAAAAATTAAAAAAAGAGACTTATGTTTTGGGTATGTTGTCCCCCCAAATTTCATGTGTGGGACAATACAAGAACCCTAGGAGTTGAAATGAATAGATTATGAGAGGTGTGACCTAATCGGTGGGTTTATTCACTTAAATGGATTAAGGGGGTGATAACTGTGGGCAGGCTGGATGTGGCAGGAGGAAGTAAATCACTAGGGTTGGGGATGTTTTTGGAGTTTGTATTTTGTCCCTGAGATCAGAGCTCTCTCTGCTTCCTGAGCTACTTTCCTCTGCCTCATCTTGGCCCCAGAGCTATGGAATGGGGCAACCATGGACTGAACCTCTAAAACTGTGAGCCAAAATGAACTTTTACTCCTCTAATTGTTTTTGTTGAATATTTTGATAACAGTGATGGAAAGCTGATGAAAACAGAGACCTAGGACCTATGATCCAGAAAACAGATAAAGAAGTCAGAACACAGATAATAGAATAAGATACAGAAGGCTTGGATGGTGAAATCCAAAGAAAATGTTTCCAAAAGGGAGTGATGTAGACAATAGCTAAGGAATTTAAAATATGCCTTTGAATTTACATCCAGAAAGTCCTGAGGAATTAAAACAAGTACTATTTTGATGAAGTAATTGGAGAAGACATCTTGATTGGGGATGAAGAGAAGAAAATGATGTTGTAGATTACGGAGATAACAAACAGTCCATTAGGTATTTTTTAGACATAATATGGCCTGACTATGATTCATTGACTGTTGAGAGATTATGCTAAATACAAGCAAATTTCAAATGAATTAGATTATGTAGAATTCCTGAAAAAAAGGGTGAACATGACCAGTGTCAAGGGTGCTAGACAATATTGTGTAGTGATAATGCTCCTATTTGTGAAGTCCATTTCCCCCAGGAGTATAGACACTCTCACTTAGAAATGGACAAAACATGATCAAAGGTTAAATTTTGTTTCAGGAGGGTAGTGAGAATATAAAAAGAGAATTAAGTTATTGAAATAATGAACCATGGAACATGGTCATGTGGAAATATTTCAAAATTGATCTGATAGGTTGGTACCAAGGAACAATATGATCAGAAGTAAAGAAAGCTGGGGGGACCACTAATGAGTGGATCAAGATCCCACTTATAATGTGGGAAAGTGACTGAAGAAAAAGAGAAAATCACTGGAAATGAGATTAACAAACAATGCAAAGTGGAAAGTATGCTCAACTTTAGATGAAGGGCAATGAGATTGCAGAATTATTATGATTGAAGTTGTGGTATATGATAGATGCCAAGGGTAAAATATGGGGAGGTTAAATGATTTTGAGTGATTAAAAGCATGACAAAATTATTTTTAATTTGTGCATACAGATCAGGTTTCTTTGTAGAATTTATAATCTTTAAATACGGGTAATCATCTTCTTTACATTCCATCATTTTCTGTGACTCAGAATCCTACAGATATAATAGTCTCACATGTCCTACCTATCCCTTGATGTTGACAAAATGTTTTCATGGTGAATAAGCTTTTTTTTTTCTTTTCCTTTTATTCTTTAGTCGATAGAGGTGTGGATAATTGATCATCATGGTGGCAATCCTTATCTACTGCCAGAAAGCCTACTTCTTCCTCCATTAATTTAAAAACAATGTTGACTATTTTAGAAATACATCAATGCTAGGGTGCTGCAAGGATGCTAAAATACAGGTGGTTTCATTTGTATTGATCAAATGAAATTTGATCAAATTGTATGATCATTTCTCACTACCGGAGGCTGCCCATCACTAAATTTTCAAATACATTCGCTTGAAACATTTGATATTTGCATAAATATTGCTCATCCTGAAAGCATTAATGGTGTGTTAGAAGGTGAAATAACTGAAATAAGTGCACTTGTTTTAACATTATCATCTTTCTACTTGTGTTAATTTCAAAAGAAATAAAACAGTATCTTATGCATCAGAAAAATCTGTATAAGGTTGTAATTTTAATTTATCAGTGAGTGTTTCTACATTAATTAAAATGCACAGGTTTTTAAAGTAGAGATTAAAATATGAAAGAGATCAAGCTATTTACAATATAATTAGCTCAAAATTGGATGAGTAATACAAATGCATAATTAATCTGGTTTGACTATGACAAACTTGAAAAAGAGATTATGGAATTAGTAATGGAAGAAAAAAGTATCATTAGCAGAAAAAACTCTGTGATCAAAGCCAAAGTAAGAGGAATTTCCTCAAATACTTTTAGGATACTCTTTTGTACCTTATTTTGTGGAAAAACCAATATTATATGTTAAGAAATAAATGAGGTGAATCATGAAAATACTTCACTGCCAACATAAATCCTAAAAACATACAAAAAATCATGTTGCAAAATATATAAAAAATACATAAATTACAACAGATTTTATTTTTAATTTTTACTTTTATTTGTAAATAGTTTTAAACCTATAAAAATTTAAAGAATAATACAAACAATACTCATTAACTTTTTGCCCATATTGAATTACTGTTAACATTTTAACTCAATTGGTTTCTCCTTTATGCTTGCTTTCTCTCTCTGCATTCTATACTTTGGACCTTGAGTGTCCCCAAAAAGACCTGTGTGTTAGAGGTTTGGTGGATAGTCTGTGACATTATTGGGAAGTAGTTGAAACTTTAGAAGGTGCAACCTAATGGAAGGAGGTTAGGTCATTGGGAGCCTGTCCTTGAAGGGACTGCAGTGATCTCAGCTCTTCCTGTCTTTAATTTCTGGTTGTCCTGAGGTGAGCCCACCACCGCACCCATGTGTTCCCTGCTAAAATTTACCTCATTGCCATAGGACCAAAAGTAACAGAGCCAACTGACCATGGATTGAAACCTCTGAAACTATGATCCAAAATAAACCTTTCCTCCTTCAAGTTAACTGTCTCAGATACTTGTCATAGTAATGGAAAACCAAGACATTTATTATCTTTATTTTGTCTCTGTTAATTATCCAAGAGTATGCTGTATATATCATTGCCCTTTATCCCTAAAACCTCAGTATGCATTTGTTAGTAATAAATTTAATCTTTTACATAACCAAAGTAAAATAGTGAAGTCAGCAGTTTTACTTTTTCTATATATTGGAGTCCATATTCAAGTTTGCCAACTGATCCAGTGATATGTGTAACAATTGTTTTCTTCAGTGATGTGTCTAGTCTAGAATCCAGAATATTATAGAGTTGTCATTTTTAGCCTAACTAAATCTGGAAAGGTTTTTTCAGTTTTTCTTTACATTTTGTGAATTGATGTTACTAAAAATGGCCATACTTTTGTTTTGCTTTTATTTTCATTTTTATTTCCATCAAAACTCTTTGGTGAATTTGTTTGATGCTTCTTCTTGACTAGATTCAGAAAAATAAACAAATAAATAAATGGAAAGATATACCATGTTCATGGGTTCAAGTAATTGACATTATTAAGATGTTCACATGACCCAAAGAGAACAATACTATCTAAGGATTTCTATCAAATTATCATCAGCATTTTCTTGATAAAAACATATAAATTAATGTGTAATATCATTTAGAGTCTCAGACATACGAAAATTCAATGGAATCTCAAAGATTCCTTCATAGCCACAGTAATTAAAAAAATGATATTGAAAGATTAACTTTTCTTGATCCCAAGCATATTACAAAAATATAGTAATTACAACAGAATGGTTCTTAAATAAAAACAAACAAATTAACCAATGGAATAGAATAGAGATCCCAGAAATTAAGGGAATGCAAATCAAACCAACAATGAAATATAACCCCTCACCCATCAGGATGATAATTATAAAACAAACAAACAAGCAAACATAAAAACAAAAAATACAGAAAACAAGTTTTGGTACAGAGATGGAAAATTAGAACACCTCTGATCTGTAGGTGTGAATACCAAATAGAGGGACTTCTATGTAAAACAATATCAATGTTCCTCAAAGAATTGCCATAAAACCACCATATAATCAAGCAATCCCATTTATGGGTATTTTTTTATTATTAAAAGCAGGATCTTTATAGATATGGTAGTGCATACCTATAATCCTAGTGAGCCAGAAGGCCAAGGCAGGAAGATTATAAGTTCAAGGATAGCCTGGAGATTTTATTAATACCCTGTCCCAAAGTGACAGGGGTGTAGCTCAGTAGTAGAATGTCCCAGGTTCAATCCTGTACAGCAATCAATCAATCAATCAATAGCAGGGTCTTGAAGAGATATCTGTACACTTCTTCACAGCATAACTATTCAGAGTAGCCCAAAGGTATAAAAAGTCCAAAAGTCTTTCAATGGATGAATGGATGAAGAAACTGATATATACATACAATGGCATATTATTCACCACAAATGAAGGAGTGGAGCACCTATGGACACTATAACATGGGTGAATCTCAAAATCATTATGCTAAGTGAAATAAGCCTGAAAAAAATCACACATTCTGTGACTTTATTAAATAAAATTTCCAGAATTTATAGATAAATAGAGACACAAAGTGTCATTTCCTAGGGCTGGGGCACAGGAAAAGTGGGAAGAAAATATTGCATAGGAAAGGGGTTTTATTTTGCAGTGTGTGCACTTGTCTCAGACGAGACTTGGCGGTTTTACAAAATTGTGAATGTAGTAAATGCCATTGAATTATTCACTATGAAATGATTAATATTTTTTGTCATGTGCATTTTGCTTCAATATATTTTCTTAAATGGAAAACAGTGATAAAGGAGTTAATGTGCATATTTTAGCATTTCCTACCAAATTATAAAGAAACTGGTAATTCCAAAGTTATAAAACTACTCAGGAGAATAATTTTCAGTGTATCTTTATAAGGCTGGTGTGACTGGTAAATGAAAGACATAAAAGGAAAAATAACCACATGTTATGGGGATATTGTTGTATCTCAGGCTAGTAAAAGTTATAACAACACAGAAGTAAAGACGTGAATATATTTCATATATTTTGCACACAGAATCAACAGGAATTGTTTACAAATGACATGCAACAGATCAAGAAAATGTATTTCAAGTATGTCTTTGTTTTTGATGTGTATATTCTTTTGGATGAAATTGATAAAGTGTAGGGAACCGATAAAACTAAGTTGGCTGCTGCTACTTCCATCTTAAACTTGAAATCTGTAAAACATCGATGCTGTTAATGTTGATGCCACATTTAAGTTCAATATTCCCCCTAAAGCATTTTTTAAATGCAATTTAAAGTCCAAAAGCCTGGAATACAAATATCCTTTATTTCACTGACTTCAGTAGAAAATTAGTCATGAGAAAAAAATAAAGGGAACTACTCAAAATGGAAAGAAAATGGAAGCATTTATCTTATTGATGTTGAAATGAAATACTTTGAGAGTCTGAAGTTCGCTGGTAATCTCTAGATTTAATAGATCCAGTAGATATTTGCTAGGTAGAAACAGAGCCAATCAGTTTGGGGATTATATTTGTGCTTTTAGTGACAAAGAGGATGCATTAAGGTCATGCATGGGCAAATACGCTACCTACAAAATAGTGCAAAGGGATAAAAATATGTTCATAAAAATATCAACTCAAAAATAATACTCATATAAATCAATATTGTTCAAACCAAGTTTTTTTTCAGACCTACAGTTATTCTGATTAACAAAATGATTCTGTTATCTGTACCTTGGTTGTTATAATTATTTTAATGAATACATAAGATCAATATTTTACCTATTGGTCATTTTACTGACAACCACATGCATTCAGGAATGGTTTCCACATAGGCATTTTTATTATAAGTGAATATATTTGTTTAATATATATTTTCTGCTTTCTCCTTTAAAAATTATATAACAGTGGTCAAAATAGTAATCTTCAGTAGTTTCACTCCCAAGAGGAGTTTAATAAGGTAAGCTTGCGAATTCCATCCATGCTGAAATAGTTTTCGTTCCAATATCAAAGCCCCCTATGAGTAAGTAGGTGAAGTACTGTGGTTTATAACTTCTCTTTTAATCACTCAAAAACTGGGCAAGCCACTCAAGACAGCTGGCAGAAGCATAGCACTTAATTTTCATTGCAGGGTCTATTTTTCCCTCTTCTGCTCTTTGTTCTTTGATAAAAGAGCAACATGATTTTTGAGCTGAATTTCTCTCTTGTTGTCTTCATACCTCTGATACAGAAAAAGCAAAAAAAGGAGTAAATATCCATCTGTTCCTACATTGTCTTTCTCTTCTTTTTCACTCCCCACATTCCCATTTCAAATTGTCTATTCCTGGCTTAGAATTTATTAAAAGTAATTTGTTCTCTCTTGTGCTCTCACTCTCCCTTTCTTTTTCTTTCAGAGTTCCTATTCAAGTTGCAAAAATCTGCAATAACTAGCAACAATTAGTCTTCTACAGCAGCTGCTCCGTCATTACAAAGCAGTAACTGTGCTTCTCTATGTCTGTGGGATGATCCAAATGGCACCCTTCATTCTATAATCTATGCAAAAGCTGTGCAAGATACACTAGCCAGTTCTGATTGAGCAGCAAATGTAGCAACAAAATTCTTCAACTGATATTGCTCTCCCCAGACCTAAGTATTTCCCCTTACAACAATCTAACACTAATTCTCCCATTTTTGGAATAGAGCAATTCAAGATTTAAAGAAAGCAATGGTATTCATTATTATTTTGAACCTTTAAAAATGTTTGGAAACGTGGAGTGATCCCAATTTTGGCACCATAACACTTCTTCACCCTCATTAATAATACCAAAAACAATACAATGTTTTCCAGGATGTACATGGCTGAAAGACATTAATTTATTCCCTAGATAGTAGCCATGTGCCAGACTCCATTGTAGGTAAGATGATTTCAACACCGAACAAGATAAAGTTCCATTTTTAAAGAATATTGCTTTCTGATGTTGCTGAAACTAACAAAACTAAATAAACTAGTGTAGATTCAGTGGTAAGCCCTAGAAAGGAAATAAATAGCCCTTATTGGAAAATGAAAACAAAAAAGATCTAAAGCATGAGGACTATCAGGATAACTGGGAAATCTGTTCTATACAGGTGATATTTGAGTCAGACAGCAAAGTGACAGTTTATTGCTTCATCTGGAGAAAAGCATAAAAAATAAGAATCAGCATTTATTCTTTAATACACAAAGGAGTTTGGTAAGTTCAAGGAAAAGAAGGTCAGTGTGGCAAAGGGACAGAGACTAAGAGAGAGAAGAGTGTCAAGTCAGCTTTGGAAAAGTAAGAGGCAGACACCCTGGGTCCCATTTAATAAGATGAGGGGCTATTCTGTAGCTTCATAGTTCATGGAGGGGGCATTAGGAATAGTAACCAATTATTGTTAGAGGCAATGAAGCAAACAAATAACATAAATTTCTTATCATCTCATAGGTTCAACAGTAGCATCTACTATCTCAGGAAAAATAATTCTATAAAATACATAAAATGAAACCACCAGAAAATTGCTTTTTTTTTTTGTACTGGGGATTGAACTCAAGGGTACTCGACCACTGAGCCACATCCCCAGCCCTATTTTGTGTTTTATGTAGAGACAGGGTCTCACAGAGTTGCTTAGCGTCTCGCTGTTGCTGAGGCTGGCTTTGAACTCACGATTCTCCTGCCTCAGCCTCCCTAAATGCTGGGATTACAGGTGTGTGCTACCACACCTAGCTGAAAGTTGCTTATTTTGTAAATAATTATACATACAATTGTATATGTATTATACATATGTAAACATATAGAAATTAAATGAAACTGTTTTGTGTCCAGAAACATCTTTATAACACATTTTCTGTCATAGTGTATAGAAACTTTGTGCCTAGGATTCTTTAGGATTTTTAAAGGCAAAATTTCAGTGAGAAGCTTGCCTAGATGCCTAACATTTATAATAAAGTTAAAACTTTGTGTGTAATTATGTTTTAAGAAGTGGTAATAGTGACAGAACTTAATTTGATGTTTAGTACTGTAAATTCATTGTTTTATAAGCAACAATAACATTTTACTTAGGCGTAGCTCTGTAAGAACTAAAAGGAAAGCTCATGAATTTTTAGAAAATTCACTAAAATTCTAAAGAAATCATAGACCTCAGAAAAATAAACTTTTATAAGTTAAAAAAATACTGCACAAAAAAGAGAATGTTCATATTTCCAGAATGAAAATAGGGGAATGTTATTTATTCAGATACAAGCAATAAACTATTCACTAGCACCTGTAGAACACGTTAGATGTTCTTAAAATTTCAGATAAAATATGATTACCTTCAGAACTTATTCCAGTGAGTTTTGGCCAGGATAACAATTAGTCAATAGAGGCTCTATGACACAAAGGTCAACTCAAAATGGATCAAAGAGCTAGGAATTAGACCAAAAACTGTGCAAATTCTAGAAGAAAATATAGAGTTCACACTCCAACACATTGGTGCAAGTACCAAGTTCCTTGATAGGCACACTAAAGCTCAAGAAATAAAGCCAAGAATCAATAAATGTGACAGCATCAAATTAAAAAGCTTTTGCATATGAAAGGAAACAATTAAGAGGATTATTATCAATAATATAAGAAATTTCAAAACTTAAAACACACACACACACACACACTAAAACCAAATAATCCAATCAATAAAAGGTCAAAAGCACTACACAGATATTTCTCAAAAGAAGAAATAGAAATGTACAAAAAGTAAATGAAAAAAATATTCAATATCACTGGCAATCAGGGAAATACAAATCAAAAATACACCAAGAATTCACCAAGAATACAAATAATGATAAGTTCTGGTGAGGATGTGGGGGAAAAGATCCACTCATGTATTATTTGTGAGACTGCAAATTAGTGCAACCACTTTGGCAAGCAGTATGGAGATTCCTCAAAAGACGAGGAATGGAACCATCATTATGACCCAAGTATCCCACTCCTCGGTATTTATCCAGAATAATTAAGATCAGTACACTGCAACGGCGAGGCTCTAAGCAATTCAGTGAGACCCTGTCTCTACATAAACACAAAATAGGGTTGGGGATGTGGCTCAGTGGTCGAGTACCCTTGAGTTCAATCCCCAGTACCAAAAAAAAAAAAAAAAAAAAAAAAAAGATCAGTACACTGTAGCAATAGGCAAATTGATATTTATGGCAACTCAATTCACAAGTTATGGAACTAGCCCAGTTGCCTGTTAGCAGATAAATGGTTAAAGGAAATGTACAATATATACACAATGATGTTTTATTCAGCCATAAAGAAGAATGAAGTTTTGGCATTTGCTGGTAAATGAACGGAAGTAGAGAATATCATGCTAAGTGAAATATATAAGACTCAATATCAATGATCAAATATTTTTGCTCAAATGCAGAAGATAGATGAAAATAAGGAAAATAAAGGGGAAAGATCTCATGAAAATAGAAAGAAGTTCAATGGAATAGAGAACGGGGATAAAGGGAGAGGGAGGAGGGATGGGAAAAGGGAGGAACTGTGGAATTAATTTGACAAAATTATGCTATGTATATAAATGAATATGCCACAGTGAATTTCAGCTTTACACACACGTGTGTGTGTATGTGTGTGTGTATATATATATGTATATATATATCACATTTTAAAAAATGATAAATAGAAAGAAGACCAGTAGAGTAGAGAAAAAGGGACAGAGGAAGAGAAAGAGTAAGTGCTCGAGACTGAAATGAAGCAAAGTATATTCCATCCATGTACGATTATGCAAAATGAACCCACTATTAGGTATGACTATAATGCATTAATAAAGTATTGAAAAATAAAGAAAGACTTTGTGAAATGGGTAGCCTTTGAATTTGTCCTGTAAATCAGGTAAGATTTATACATATAAATATATTAGAAAGAAAATTTCTGGAAGGGAGAGCATGAACAACATCATGGAAATTGAAAATATTAGAGCTTGTACAGAGAAAAATCACATAATTCCATACACGAGTTTATGAAATGCTTAGAATTGTGGGTGGGATGTAAATTTAAAAAGCCATGTGAGATTCACATATGGAAGACTCTAAAAAATAAAATTAGCCATTCTTCCTTTCCAGGTCCCCAACCCCTTTCTCCTTTCTTACTTATTCTTCCTGCCCCTTTCTTTCTCTGATATTTTCCCACATATTGATTGAGTGCCATACCATTTACTTATATACAGAACATTTAAAGATATTACTTTCCTGTAATTGGAGTTGTTTCTTCAGTTGTGTTGTAAGCATTCCTTTATAAGCTCTTATGAATGTGTGTGCCAGGGTAAACAAGTATGTCTATTGGTTTATTTTATTCTTTTGGGGAATGAGTACAGACTTGAGCCAAATTAAGGATGATCTATATTGCCAGGCGCCCATTCCCCAATCTGAAATTAATCAGAGGTTCCTTGTATCTGGGGAATCTAAGGCACAAGTGTTAATATTTATGCTAATTTTTGTTAATATGGCTGGAAGGCAACAGGGTATAGTGAGACACAGAGCAGCTTTGGCGTCCTAAGAATAGAATTTAATTCTCGGCTACACCAAAGGAATCATTCATACTATATAATACCAAAAAAAAAAGAAAAAAAGAAAATTATCCTTTGTCACTTAGCAATATATCAGGAACATTTCCACAGTTAGCAATTGTTTAAGTCAATCATTTTTACTGCTGCTTTGGATGTTCTTGTGTCTTGGTACCAGGGCACACAAAACTTACACCATCTGTTGTGTAGCCATGGATACTTTAATTTATTTTAAATATTTTATACCATTAGCAATGATGTAATGACCATGTGTTGACGTGCTTTTTGTAGAAAGTATCTGATAATAGGTATGTGCACATTAAAATTTTTATTGTTATTGATAAATTGTCCTAAAAAAA
>CM053408.1:11357683-11376242 GCA_028644305.1 Xerus rutilus | reverse complement strand
TCAGTATACTAAGATCTACACAATTTTTACCTTTGCTCTGTATCATTCCAGTACTAGAGATTCTGTACAAACCATTGCTTGTTTCTACTTGTGGATGTTGTGGGTGATGCTACAGCACAATAGTTTTCACCATCTAGGTGACAAATCAGCAATTGCTTTCATCTGATTAATAATAAATGACCTTGTTTCAGAGTGTCATTCAAAGTGTCTCTTTTGTGTGGTCACTCTTAAGGCCAAATGTTTTGGTGTGAATTGAGTCAAAACACAGTGCCTGGGCCAAGAATTTGAGGAGCATATTATAGACAATAACCTCTAGGCAGAGTGAGGTAATAGTAGCAGTGAATCAGGGAATGAGGAAAAGCCAATAAGAGATGCACAAATGATATAACTGGTAGAGGCAATGAGCGCTTAACCAAGTTTGAACCTTGTAAACATTCCAGAATGTTCTCTAGAATAATCTAATAGATGTTAAATTGGGGCATTCATTCATAATTTTCATTTTTACTTCTTCAGAGGTGGATGTTGAAATTGTGAATCCCAACGTTGCTGAATTGTGTGAGTTTGTGCAATGCATGAGTTTGGGGGCAGATGGGGGTGGGAGAGCATGGCTTATAACTGAGGTGGGGCATTGTAAGTATGCACGTAACTTTCCATCAGTCCAAGAGAACAAGTACGTGAGGATAAAATATAGGTCATTAAAATCTCAAAAGAAATTTACTTGTGAAAACAATAGCCACTATTCCATTGGAATGGTAAAAGTAAGAATCTGATTGCAATGAGTTGAAGAGGGGAGGAGGATAAGGACATAGTGCAGGAAGTCTGTAAGAGTCATTCAAGAAATTTGGGGCAAAATAGAACAAATAAGATGATAGAGGATAGTATAGTTCAATGCTAGGAAGTTTTTTTTTTTCCTCTTTCATTCTTTTAATACAAGAGATACTCATGTAAATGTTATGCCAAGTGCCATGAGGAGGGTGATTCTGAAGAGGAAATGATTTCAGTAGCAAAGTTCCCAGAGATGATGTCAGGATGAAGTCTGGGGTAGAGATCAGAAATGCAAATTGCTTTGACCAATTGCATGTGTGGGACAATGAAGCACTTCCTGTGGGCAGAGGCTCTGAGAGGCAGGGCTTATTTGTACCTTTCTCTCTTCCTTTTTCCACATTGCCTGGCAATATTCCAGATACTTTGGTCCTGGATTCTGTAAGAAGAGCAATGATGATGTGAGAGCAGAGCAATCGAAGTTCTTTGATGGATATCTAGCAAGAGGAAGAAAGAAACTGTTATGTTTAAGCCATGGATAATTTGTCTTAAATGTTATGGTACTGATCAACAGACATTTTTTGATAAAGACAAAAAAGAAAACACTTAATTTGGGATATGGATGCTGACTTGTTGAAAAAGTTTGTTGGTGAAAAAAATAAAAGATTAGATGATTTGTGAATGATTATTTACATTTTTGTAATTAATTATGAGGCACAGCATCAGGTAAATGTAAGGGGAGCTTAAGTATATTGGAGTACTGAAGATAAAGAAGAGACTTGAAATGGTTTTAAGGACAGTGAGAAAATAAATACACTAAGAAATAAAAACATCTTGCCTACAGCAGAGAGTAACCTTTTGAGACTATTTTTTACTAATTTCAATGAAATTTATTAGTATTACTATATTGAGAAACCAGGTAGAATTTTGGCACATGCACAAAAATATTTTCAAAGCAATTCAAGAATCCAGTAAAAAATTTTTTTGTGTGGTGTGTGTGTGTGGAGTGTGTGTGTGTGTGTGTGTGAGAGAGAGAGAGAGAGAGAGAGAGAGAGGGAGAGAGAAAGATTTTTTTCAATTATTCTATGTGCTCCCTTGTAATGGCTTGAGAATTGTACCCACTTCTCTTTCTACTGTACTACTTGTGATGTCAAAATATTTTACTTTTTAAGTGCCATGGTACAAAGTTGACTACGTTAAAATGTTCCGTCGCTTACTAATCTGATTCTAATATCATATATTTTCTTTTGTGGCTGTTGCTGGTCTGATGTGTGAAGTCATCATGATTCTTACTCAGAGACAAAGTGTATACACATTTTATTTTTTTAAATAGGAGGCTTGTATTTCTCAAACCTTTAAAAGTTTACCTTATGAAATAATTGTCCAGCATTCCAGACTTCCACACATAGAGGTTATTGGGAATCTTTGTAAGTTTTACAGCTACTACATTTTTTATGAAAGTAATCATGTTATTTTATGCTAATGAAATTTGTCTAATTTACATATATTTATTAGTAAATTGAATAGACTCTTCTGAATAGTCATTATTTTAGGTTTTTTAAATAATTAAGCTTGGAATTATATGGAGCAGCCTAAAAAATTTTGGAACTCTGATGGAAAATGCTAAGTTCAAGTTATTTTATAAGATAATGGCAAAAGCTAATTCTTGTGGACACTCTTCTGCAAATTTTACATTTATCTGTATGTAAAACAAACTTAAAAATTGAATGATTTTTAACAAGAGTTAATTTTTTATTAAAATGGATCTTATTGATTTTTTAAAATACAAAGATTGCCTTGAAGAGTTTTGTCTGTGCAAAAGCTATTGAGTAGTCATATGAGCAGGAGAGTACATGAGGGTAGGGTACATTTTAGAACCCAGGAACCACCCATTTGATCCATTTGTCCCTTTGTTCTTCCTCCACTGTGCCATTGAGTAACTTTAAAAATTTCTGACACAATTTACACAATGTAGTCTTATTTTTTTTTTTTTTTTGGTTACTGGGGATTGAACTCAGGGGTACTCGACCACTGAGCCACATCCCCAGCCCTATTTTGTGTTTTATGTAGAGACAGGGTCTCACTGAGTTGCTTAGCGCCTCGCCATTGCTGAGGCTGGCTTTGAACTCGCGATTCTCCTGTCTCAGCCTCCCTAAGTGCTGGGATTACAGGCTTGAGCCACTGCTCCCAGCTGCAGTCTTATTCTTTTGTGTTAAAAATGCAGCATGCATATTTTCATTACCATTACTACCAAAATCTGAAAGTAAAAATCTGTATATAATTGCATTAAGTAGATAACCAATTCAAACTGACAAAGAATTAATGATGGAGACTCTTTGAAGGGGATTTTTGAATAAAGAGGTAAAGGAGATAGATGTCTTGTCATTATTTAAAACATCATTAATTGATTCGATTGGGTCCTTAAAATATACTTAACTAACATTGAAAGTTCTTTTTCAAAGCATTATTTTAATATGCCAAAACTCTCTTTATGAACTTGTACAGTGATCTTTGTCTTTGTGTCAGCATAAATGACAAAGTCAAGTGAATAACCTTAGGAAGACTGTATTGATTGGTATCCAGGACAGTAAGACTATTATTGGAACTTATATAAATCATCTGCTTCTAAACTAATGCATGTCTTGGAGCTATAGTCAGCTTGATGAAAGCTAATTTGGAGAAAATATATTTTCTATGAGTCCTTGATGGTATAACTGTAGACTATGCATCACAAAATACTAGTGACAATGTTTAGAATATGTAAAAATTCATGAATAATGTATGATGGTCTTAGCCTTTAATAGTTTCTTAATAATAGTATCAGATAATTTATTTTCCATGGAGTTATTTAGGGATTTTTTTTAAGAGATGAGAGTGTCTTCTGTAGAATCCATGTATCCCATATTTTGAAAAACATTTTATATATTTCACATAAGGTAAGAATGAGAGTGAACCTTTCACCAAAACTATTCTTTCTTTGTATTTTCATTCTTTAGTATCAGTTATAAAATTAATCATTGTAGAGGTAGGAACTTCAGTTCACAATTAAAATTGAACGTATCCATTCATTTTTTGGTGAAGTGTTTAAATAGCAGAGTTATTATTTATGAGCAGAGAAATTTCATGAGACAAAAGGTGGTTCCTCAGGCATATTTAGTTTCTTGGCAACAGAGGCAGATGCATAACAATTTTCCAGTTTCCAAGTCTTTTCACTGCCTATTTTCTGAAAAGTCTCCTGCTCATCCTATAGATAGGCAATCTCAGCATTAAATCAAAAGCAACATATATGACAGAGTGGGGTGATTAAAAGAAATCATATCTTAACAATAATACTGGGCAAGTACAACATCTATATTCTGATGGCTAAACATTAAAATGCCTTGACTATCCATAATGGTGAGTATTTTATTATTTCTAACTCAAATAATTCCTGTTTCAACTTTAGACCTGATTTCAAAAAAATAGACAAAATGTTCTTCATAATCTAACATGATTCATAGAAATATAGGAGGTCAGATGATTTATGAGTGAACTATTCAGTTACTGAGTTACATGCTGTCCCATGGACATGGGTATCTGGATAGCTCCCACAAATTGCCTGAGCACTACCTGATTAAGAGTTGGCCTCATTTCCTCAGATTAGATCAGGTTACTTGAAATAGGAAAACTCAGGAGCTAAGAGATTGAGGGGTCTGACTGATGCCTAAGAAAAGCCACACTGACCAGCAGGTGAAAATCCTTCACCCCATGAACAGATACTTGAGTGACAGAGCCCCTATGACGGAAGGGTTGTGTTCATATCCATGAGTGATCCCAAACAGCACTCCAGTGCCAATCTTGCTAACCACAGAAATCAAATAGGACCTTCCTTGGTCCTTATTCACATTTTTGTCTACTTCAAATTTAAATGATTGACAGTAGCTAATTATACGAGTTTTCTAACACTGCCTTAACAAAACATTACAAATTTAGAACTCTAATAGGATGCAAATTTATTATCTTACTGTTCACAGGTTGAAATTCTTACTAGGGCCTCATTAAGCTAAAATTAAGGTGTCAGTAAGGCAGCATTTCTTTCTGGTGGCCACAGAAGTGAATCCATTTCTTTTTAATTTTCAGTATGTAGATGCTCCCTTTATTCCTTGGTTCATGACTTCTTCCTTGCATATTGGAAGCCAGCAAGCAAGATTGCATTTGTTTGAACCTTCCTACATCTTCATTTCTTATCTTTATTTCCCTGTCTCTATCTCTCCTCACATTCAGGGGAACATTTCCAGTTTTAAGATGACTATAGTGGGGCTGATAGTGTTGCTCAGTAATATAGCACTTACTCCAAATGAGAAAATCTTTTCAATGAGGATTGAAAAGGTTCAATCACTAGCACTGTAAAGTTTTTAAAGAATAATATTATAAAGCAATTACAAGTGAACTTCATACAGTACATATTAAGGTACCAACCAGAACCTTAGAGGAAAAATATTTTAAGGCAAGTATATTTTCTGAACATATAATTGCCTTTTTAACTTATATGGAAGGTTCTATGTATTGAACTCTGACCTTATTAAATATGTGTTATTTAGTTTCTAGTCACAGACTCAATTTTGCATGTTATTATAAGACCTATACTCATAAATAGGCTAGCCCTTTGGCTTAAAAATTCAGCCATTTATTTCTACAAAAACTTTTATTAGAATCTATTTTTTGGGAACAGTAAATGTCATTTAAAAATAGCACTTTAAGGATATAGAGAAAAATGAACACTGTACACTATTGGTGGAAATGTAAACAAGTGCAGCCATTATGTAAAACAGTGTGGAGGTTCCTCAAAAAGCTAAAAAAGCAACTACCACATGATCCTGTTACCATGCCTGAGTATATACCCAAGAGAATGAGGTCAGCAGACAAAACAAGTACCCACATACCTTTCTTTATTGTGGCAAGGTTCACAGTAGGAAAGCTATAGAATCAGCCTAGGCACCTGTCACAAAAGAACAGAAAAAGAAACTAAGGAAGTGGAGTGGTGGCACAGGCCTGTAATCCCAGTGACTTGGGAGACTGAGGCAGGAGGATTGCAGTTCTGAGGCCAGCCTGGGAAATTCAGTGAAACCTTGTCTCAGAATAAAGATATAAAGGGATGGGAACATAGTTCAGAGGTAAAGAGCATATGGGTTTGATTCCTATTACTGCAAAAAATAAATAAGTAAATAAAATACAAAATATGGCATATATACACCAGGGAATATTATTCAGTTATAGGAAGAATGAAATCATACCATGGGTCAAAGTGAAGGTCACCATGTTAAGTAACATAAGTCAAATGTAGAAAGAGAATGAGCACATTTTTTTTCATATATTAGAAATCTAAAACAAACAAACAAAAAAGAGACGACCTGAAATTAGGAGAGGAACTATTAGGAAAGGGGAAGGAGGGAGGTGCCTGTGTTGAGAGAGGCAAATGGGTGAAGGGCAAAGCAAGAGAGTACAGCAGGGAGAGTGGAAAGGACTGAAACATGACATCTTCACAGGTGGAAATGCCTATCACTCTGTACCATTAATGTGAGTTAATATTTATAAGAACATATAACAACAAAATGTCAATGCTTTATACTTCTGTAAGTTATTAAAATAAGGTAAACTGGGTTTAGGATATATTTCAAAACATTTCTATAAACCTAAAATTATACTTACTATAAAAAACTCATTGAAAACAAAAATAAAAACAAATAAACAAGTGGAATTGATGATCTAAGTACTCAAATACCTTATCACAAATGAGTTTGATAAACTATGAAGTAAAACTTTAGAGAAATTAATTTCTGACATTATATTCTAGCTCATATCAAGATGGATTATACAATGTAGTTTCTGTCATTATTCAGGAAACTATGATTAACTCTTCAGTAGACATTGAATTTGCATAGATTATTTCAATACTTTCCTGTAATTTTCATTGACTTCTAGAACATTGATCTTGGAGCTTTAGTTCTGTACATAGCTCAAAATTCAATGAGCTAAAATGGAAATATCTAGAGACAGGGTAGTTCTGACTTCTTTTCCCTATTCACAAATGACTGCTATACAAATGATACAAAATTAATGAATGAATAAACATATAATGCTTCAGAACATGATATGAGTTTCATGAGTACCCTATTGCAAGTACGATTTTTTTTCTGAATTGACTTCGATCTTTACAATGATTAACTTTTTATTATTTATACAGGCATAGATTTAATTTCATGGCATGATTTAAATATTTATGTAGTTTTCCTTCATAATTAACAAATGGTTGTTAATCAATTATTGGCTATTAAGTGGCACCAGTTGTTTTAGGGACTTATGCACTTTAATGAAAACACATGTACTACCTGCTTTAAGAGCCTCCCATTCTGCATGAGAAGGCAAGATTAACACATCTACAATCAACATTGTCCTAAATTATGTCACTAATTAGAAACTATGAATTATAGAACAATGCAATGCTACTCTACCTAATAAAAGAGAGATGGATAAGGAACTCAATTATAGAGGAAAATCATAAAAGAGATTAATTTTTGATAAATCATGAAAGAAAATAATATATAAAATAAAGTGGAAGTTGTATAATGAATGATAAGTTAGGAAGAGAATATGTCATGTTATAAAGGTACACTCTAAGAATTATAAGGATATATTTAGATTACAGAGAAAATATTTCCATTAAAATTGTGACTTTATAGAAAAGAATTGTGAGAAAAAAATGATTAAACAATATAGGACCATGTAATAGGTAATCATGAATTGGTTCAACAAATATTGTGGCTGATAAGAGCAACAGATTTGATTAAAAAATTGTTTTCTCAGAAATGTTGTGATAGGTTTATTGCATGAAAGGTGCAACATGTTTGTGTTCACCCAGGATTCATGAGAAAAGCAGGTGACATGCAGGGACACAGGGGCGACTGGCTTTAGATGAAGAGCAGGCAGACAGAGTTAGCGCCACCAGGATACTTTTCTTACAGATGAAGAGAAAAGAACCCGAATAAATAACCACAGCACCACTGTGCCCTGGGATGGTGGGGATCAGTCCTAGACTGGGGATCCTGTGACAATATCATCAATGCATCACAGGGGACCAGAGCCCTAACAAAACTCAGACCCACCTCCTATCTGATGAGATGAACTTTGTTCCCCTCAATGATAGAAGTCAAAATCCAGGTGATGGGATGCTTCATGAGAAAGAAGTGAAAATCGGTAGCCATGTCATGATATGTATGAAGAGAAATTCACTGGTTATTTATAATTTAATTTAAAAATGATGCAGACAGCTGGATATCTATTTGAATCATGGTCTCTGCAATTATTACAGAGCTTGGGTTTACACATTCTCACCAAAATCTTTTCCCATCTTCATTTGCAGACTGTCTTTAAATAATCACTCCAGGAATTGCTAGATGATATTGACTCAGCCCAGCTAGAAAATTTTATACAGAGTGGAAACAACTTGGTCATTAAGCATTTAGGAAATTTGTTCTAAATATGGTCATATCTTCCTAGGTATGCTCCAGATGAAATATTTTATCCCAAAAGAGAAAGAGAGACAGACAGACAGTGTGCGTGTGTGTGTGTGTGTGTGTGTGCACCAAATTTCAAAAGCCCAAATCCATCCATTTTCTCCTAAACACTAGCCTATTCTTATTTTCATAAAGAATATAACCATGCTATTGTCAAATTGAAATTGTGATTTTCCAGGTTTAAGAATGTCTATGAGAAAAATGGTGCAATATACATTTGCAAAAGCAATTCTCTGGCAAAGTTCCACTAACATATCATCTTGCATGTCTGAGCTGTTACACAGAGAAGTCCCTTCAGCAAATGCAACTCAGATTAATTGGTGCATTTTCCATCATATGTTTACCAAAACAGTGTGACATTTATGAAGGAACTTACTATATCCTTGATGTATCAGTTCCTTATGTTTTCTAAGGTGAATATAAGTACCAGAACAAAAGGCCTGAGATAAGAGCAGTAGGTTATCTGCTCTAATTACAATCAGTACTTAGTGGTGCTCATTTCAGAATAGGTACAATGCCTAATTTATTGGCAAGAGTGTAGGTGCTAATTTTGCTTGTAAATGAAAAGAACAAGTGTTTGCCAATTAAATCAAGCAGCTGCTTCACAGTCAGTAATACTAATAGCTACAACAAAACTCCAAGCCATTACTCTAAATTGTTTAATGAACTGCTTTTAATATGTAGTAAACTATAACCCTCATTCCTGAAAAATGCTGGGCTAGAGCTTAGTTATTCAACTTTAATTGACCTCTCAGTGGCTTCCCTGCACTTATTATGGTAAGGTAGAACCAAGCTTTAAAAACTACTAATAGACATTGGCATAACAGTATGTTTAAATCCGGACATGTTTGATGTGATTTGTGATTGGCATTCATAGTTATGGTCTTTTATGTATTCAGTTGTTTTCTGCGATGGTGTTTAGAATGTTTTTCAGCTATGTGTTTTAGTTATAAAGAACATTACTAGCTTGCTCAGTTGTTTTTCTATCCATTGTTATCTAATTCACATCCTTATTTGGTAAGATGATAGACAAAGACAGAAAACTATAAGTTCAATCATAATTTTCTTAGATTAATAATTGAACATGACATATTTTGAAAACATCACAGAACTTTTCTTTAAAATTTATAATTTGTTAAATATTGGAAAGTTTTATGTCAGCCTATATTCTGGTACTAGGAAGCTTTCATTCTTTTGGAAATATGTTAAAGGTCTACATACCCAGCCTATAATGATTAGCACTGTCTGTCAAAATCCTGTGTCATTATCAGAACAATTAACCACCCTTTGCTTCATTACTCTCAAATATCATCACTCTGAAAATTCCATTTTCAAATAGGAACTCGGAAGCATGCTGAATTCATAGATACATAGTATAATGATAACATCTGTCATGTCAAAACCATCTTTGGAAATTTGTAATTGGTATTTGGAAACACCCTCTTGTATGAGGTGTCTGTCATAAAAGTCCGTAACTCTCTGTGGTATTTTGGGTAAAAAAAAAAATATAAAGCAAATTTAATTAACATCATCGCTCTATTTAAAATGGTACTTGGTAAATTAAGTATCTATAGTCATGAAACTGAATGCCATCAATTAAGAGCACTCTGTAACTCATACAGAATTATTGACAATTGTAACAGGTTGGCATAAGTATGTATTTCATAATGTGTAGTTAGGTTTAGCTTGCTAAGATATACGTTCAAAATTTTGTTCAGGGAGAGAATTAGAGAATTTAAATACATTTCAATTTCTGGCCAAAAAATAGTCACTTAGAGTGTTAATTAAAATTTATCAAAGAATATCAAAGCCATATTCCTTACCAGCAATCAGATCATTTGTATATGGAAAACAGTTGGAACTTTTAAAATATTTTTCAGTAGTTACAAAGCAAAATGATTAAAAGCAATGAAATATTTAAATGAGCATTCAGCAGTGAACATGAGGAAAAATTAAAATAATTTTGATTATGGTATGTCCCACACTAAAATAGTGTTCAAGAAGTTTATCTACAAACTATTTTGAAAAACCTGTTAAAATATTTCCTTCTTCAAAATTCACAGTGGGAGTACTGTTTGAAAATATGTTGTGTATATATCAAGTGTTTCAGGGGTAGAAATGTTTACAAATGTGTTATTGTTTCTGTTGCTGTGTAACAATTTACCATATATTTAGCAGTTTAAAACAACAATACAAAGCATTACCTTACAGTTCCTGTAGGTTAGAGGGCCAGCACCTCCTGGTTGGGATGTGTGCTCAGGGTGTTAAACACACCCAGGAGTCAGCCAGGCTAAATTATGATATGGAGGTTCTGCAGAAAGCCCACTTTCAAGTTGAACTCCAAAGCAGTTGAATTCCATTGTGGGACAGAGGTCTCCCTTTAGAACAGTTAGCTGGGGCTCCTCAGGCCCTGCTAGATACCCACATTACTTGTCAGAAGGCCCCTTTGTCTTTAACCCAGAAAAGATGTATCGAACCTCTGCCTTTTTGTGTCCCTGGCCTCCCCTTCCAGAACCAGTTCTAAAGAGTTTATGCGATGGGGGCAGACCCACTGATAAAATCTTTATATTCTTAGGTCAATTGATTGCGGAACTTACTTGTATCTACAAAATTGCTTCAAGAAAACAGCAGTAACTAGATTACTATCTAACTGAATAATTCGGCAAACGTTATATAAGGGTATGAAAATATTGAGACCATTTTGAGTTCTCTGTATACTAAGACATCAGCCCATTACTCCTGTCAGACTCTTTCTGTGAAAAATAAATAAGCCTTTTTAAGAAAGTGTTGTGATATCAGGAAAGGGATAAAGAATAAAGAAAGCTAGATGCCTAGGTGAAAACCCATTCTGTACATTTTAAAAGGTAGTAATTGAAGTAACAGTAGATAGCAGAGGAAATGGTGTCTCTACATTGTGCATTTAGATCCTAGTTAGTGTTTGGAGATATTTAAATTACAGGATGACATTTATTTCTAATTACTTTTGTTTCCTTGAACATGACTATAGGACAAGACTGAACAATGTAGCCTCGGCATTAATTAGCTTCCAAGTGTAATGAATATGACCATTTCAAAGGGCGATTTACACACATCATATCAAGTAGGAGTAAATCAATAGAGAGAACCTTGGCTGGGTTATCAGGAGTCAGTGTCCTACACATCTGACTCATTAGAACAATTTGTTTAGAAATAGTTTTAAACAAATTTCTGAAGATTGTTTTTTAGGTTTACTCCCATCTAAGTTGGATTTAGCTCAGAGGCAGAGTGCTTGCCCACCACATGTAAGGCCTTGGGTTTGGTTCTCAACCCTGAAAAAAAGAAAAAGAAAAAATTTACTCCCATTGTCCCATCTAAAAATTTGAAAATTTGGAATTTCATATACTATTATTTTGCTGTTATATAGCACCCCCTTATCTTCTGGGGATACATTCCAAGACTCTCAATGGTGCTAAAATCAAATGCCCTACTAAGTCCTAGGCACACTACTTTTTTCTTCACTTTCCTGAATGCCCTTTAGCCTTACCACATTCTACCACAATTAGCCTGCCCTTCCATATTTGATGCCCTGGTGTCTCCTTTGAATCTTTACTCTTGTACTTTGGGGGCATAATTAGAAAATTAGGGTCATTTGAAAACTGACATGGCAATACGTGTACAGTCACCCTAAGAACTGAGAAGACTATGAAGTAACTAAGGTATGGCAACATATAGAGTAGGATATACAGAATAAAAGGAAGACTCAAGTCCCCAGAGGGATAGAGTAGGGCATAATGGGATTTCATTATGACACTCACAATTTTAAAATGCATGCATTGTTTATTTCTAGAATGTTCCATTTAATATTTTCAAACCTCAGTTGATCACGGGTAACTGCAACTGTGGCAAATGAAACTATGGACAAGTCAAGACTGTTGATGTCTTATACATGTGTGCTTACCCGAGTGAGTCAAAGTGCTGTGTGGATAGTCTTCTTACCCACAACAGGACCACATTGCCTATCCACACCCAAGAGGAGAATAGCTGATTCACTGGAATAAACAGTGAACCACAGATCCTATTAAATTTCCACTGGTTTTATATGACAAAAATTACTGAGTCTTTCAAGATTTTTTGCTTGAGACAGAAGCATGTAGTTCAGGAAAATATCCTCATATTGACGCTATAAAGGTGATTCTTTCTAGGGGCTATATGTATGCAGTAATTTGGAATTAATTATTTTTAAAACAACCATATTTGCAAATATCAAGTGTTCAAAAACTAAAAGTAAAAATAAGATTAATCAGGTAAAGCCAGAGAAAAATTGAAGAAAATCAAAGAAAAATGGATGAGAAACATCAATTTCTACATTTTATATTAAACTGACAGAAGATAAAAATATTTCTAGACCTAAAAACCACAATTTTGTCTTAAACTCCATGAAAAATCTGTTTTTATTTTCAGAAAACAAAAAATTCCTCCCAATAAGATATTTATAATTCAAGTGTATATAAATATGTGTACATATATATATAGTGTGTATATATGCATATATTTGTATATATATAATATACATACATTTATACATACATATGTATATAAATATGAAAACAATGGTACTATCCATTTGTCATTTCTCTAATAAAATACCTGAGACAGGATAACTTTGTAAAGTAAACAGGTTTATTCAGTTCACAATTATGTGGATTCAAGGGCACGGGAATGCCATCAGCTCAGCTCTGGTGAGAATCATAGATGGTGCAAGTAAGCATGACAGAGAAATCCCAACACCAGACAGTAGCCAGAAAGCAATTCTGAGATTGAACTCACTCTTATAACAACACACTTTCACAAGAACATATTCTAGGAGACAACCATTTTCTTCTGAGACCAATAGCCCCAATGACCTAAAGACCAACTCTAAAGTTACTCCTCTTAAAGATTTCATACTGTCTCCCAAAATTGCCATTTGGGAACCAAACTTCCAACCAAACTTCCAAAGTGAAACTTTGTGGTCATATACACAAGATCCAAACCCTAGCAATGATATCTACTATCTATCTATCTACATCCAATTTTTTAAATCATCAATCTATTCAATGAGATTCTATAGAATAATAGGGATTATGAATTTTTAACATACATCAAATTATATGAATATAACTTTTTTTGAAGAATGGGCAGATAAATTGATTATCTAAGAAAATGTTGATATTCATCTCATAGAATATTATATCTCAGAAAATATTTTGCAGTGCTGAGTATGAATATGTTCCTAAAACTTAACTATAGGTTTAGCAAGATAAATTTTTTTAGAATTACATTTTTTACTTACTGTTACAGAACCTTGTAGACATTCAGTGAGCTTCCGTAATCTCTTTTCCACCTGCACATAAGTGAGGTGATGTCTGTATCACCCTCAAGCTTATCATTAGTTTATAAAAATTATAGCCAATGATAATTTTAAAATATTAGGCTATGAAATAAATGTCATATCTATTGTTTCTTTTCAATAAACATTTTGTTATGCAAATTTCAAATATATGTGTAAACAGAATTGTGTAACTAGAATCTATGTACTTATAACCCAGATTTAATAGCTATCTTTATTCTATTATTATCATTTTATCTATACCCCTATGATTTCCTTTCTACTACTCAATAATGATGATGATAATGATGATGATAATTACAGCTCTTTATTGAGGTAAAATTATAAATAATATTATGGTATAGAGTCTGGCTTATTGAAATGGCTAATAATATAAAATGTATTATACATTGAATATAACCTTGGAGAGAATATAGACAACTTTTTACAAAATTGAAAAATAAAGATTATATAAAAATACAAATAAAATATTAAATGTAGATATAGCTAAGAAGCAGTTTCTAATACACATGCATATATTCAGAAAAACTCTGTTAAGTTACTTCAAAGAAATTATTTCAGATATACTTTTAATATTGAGAAATCACTCTCAATAAATGCAAAAATTTTAAATAAATATATTTTAAATATATATATTTTAAATAAATATTTTCTACATATCTATCAAAACAACTTACTAATAAGTTAATATCAGAAAAAGTACTTATTAGTTGTTCTCATTACACTTTTTCCCTTCAAAATAGTAAAATTTTCCTCCAGATATGTTATGCTTTGGGGTTAATAATTTTCTTATGTTCTTCTGGAATAAAAATGCAAAGTCTCTTTCTAATCTCAAAAGACTATTTCTTAGAGTACAATTTTTCATCCAGAAATGAATTCAATGATCCAAATTTATAAACATCGCACAGTCTTTAGTCTGTGTCTACCTGGTTACATGCATCTCTAACCCCTGGGATGAAACTAAATAGCCTTTTGGACATTGCTTTTGGGAAAGTTAATGTGAATTACTGGTATCCAAATTACCCATCAATCTCTCTCTCTCTCTCTTTTTTTTTTTTTTGGTACCAGGGATTGAACCCAAAGGCACTTAACCAATGAGCCACATCCCCAGCCCTTTTAATTTTTTTATTTAGAAACAGGGTCTCACTAAGTTGCTTAGGGCCTCACTAAATTGCTGAGGCTTTAGATTTGTAATCTTCCGGCCTCAGTCAGCCTGCAGAGTGGCTGGGATTACAGGTGTACTCCACCTTGCCCAATCATCAATCTCCCCTAGATAGCTCAAGTCATCATTTCTCTAATCTCTGGTTGACATGAGTTGGTTTCTCTGGCCCTGTTCACATCTCAGGATTAACTGTGTTAAAGAAAAAACACTTACACTTATTAAAATGGTAAGAAATGATTCAGAACTCCATTCCATTAAATAGATGTCAAGACTTTTCAGTGGAGAAGAGTGATCAGGCAAAGAGAGCTGCATATTTACAAACGATCAATAATCTGAATGAGGAGGTGAGGGGATGGAAAATTGTAAATGTATAGGGAAGACTGTTACTAGAGGAGAGTCTTGCTGAAGCCAGGCCAAGACCTTAGTTGTCAAAGGTTGGGGATGAGGCTTATGCTAAGATATGGAGGGTGATCAGATAACATAAGTGGTAGCTTCTCTGTGAACTGACCTGGCAGCGTTGTTGCTGAAACTGGGCTGAACAACCCGAGACAGGTTGGGACTGAAGGCCTAGACCTTGTTCCGAAGAGTGGCAAGTTTTGAGGAAGCATTTGTCGGCAGTGATCAGCTTGTGGATGGGTGATCTTTTCACCTCGCCCTCTTTAGGCTCCTGCCTGCCTGGGTGAAGTGCAAAACAAGCAGCCACAAATTCAGAGAATCCACTCGCTGAGGCTTCTGTAGTTTTCTGAAAACATCACCTGACCCCCATCCGATTGCCTAAGAATACGGATTTAGTGTCTGGAAACTGTTTTAGTTGGTAATCTTAAATGTTGAATTTTCTCTAAAGAAAATCGAAAAAGAAGGAGCTTCGCCTTTGTAACCATCTCTGTGGCTCTCAGTACGTTCCTTTGCTCATTACAGTGCCTGATCTTTTCCTCCCAATTTAGTGTACAGTGTATGCTAAGGATATGTATCAACAGTGAGTTGAAGGCAGATTTCAGTTTGTAGACAGGACCCAGGACATCCTATGGCTGTCTGTGTTTACAGTCATTAGATGTCTTACTTCCCCAAACTCTACAAGTGACATTCTTGGGTGTTGACTGCTTACTAAAATATATTTTTATTCTCTTGCTACTGTGGCCTACATTGCTGCTCGAAACACAAAGAAGTTTCTGTTTCTTTTCCTTTTTTTCCCCCTGAGTTCCCTCATTATATTGAGGTAGTGGCCACTTTCTCCCATGACTTCTCTTCCTTTTATACTGAAATTTTTTTGATTCAGTAGTTAGAAGAATTTCAGACAGAGAGCGAGCTTAGTCACTGGGAGTAAGTATTGGAACATATCAATTCATATGGAGGAAAATGATAATTTCTCCTTAGTCCAATGCTACAGCATCAGATTCTGTTGCTGAATGTCAAGTGCCAAGACCGTCTAGCCAGTCCTGGTTGTTGTCTCACCTAAGATCCTTTCAGATACAAGAACACTAAAGACAAATAAAAATCATGAAAGGTTTTGAGAATTGATTTTGTCACATAAAAAGAAGTCTAAGTATAGGGCAGTGTGACAGATAGACTCCAGAGTGGCCCCCATGATCACTTCCACCAGGTGCACATGCAGTATGAAAGAAACTGTAGCTTGTTTCTAGTCAGTAGAGCATGGCAAAGTTAATGGATGCACGTGCTTCTATGTACATGATCACACAATGTGAGATTATAAAGCACCCACCACAAGATATCTTCTGGACAGCTCTGAGAAAGCAAGAATTCTTTTGTTACCACCTATATGCCAAGGAACTGAGGATGTCTTGTAGCTAATAGGAAGGAAGTGAAGCCTAAGTCTGACATCCCTTCAAGATATTCCAACAACCATATCAGTTCGAAAACAGATTCTTCCCTAGTCAAGCTGCATGTGAGACCACAATCCTTATGAAATCCTGAAACACAGGACCCAGCTGTGCTGAACTCAGACCACTGACTCATAGAACCTGTAATAAACCTGCATTATTTTCAACTGCTAAGTCATGATTATGTTGTTATACAGCAGTGTATAACTACTGCAAGCAAGTGGAACGCTGGATAATTCAGCAGTTCAGAAACAGCTTTTGTTCCAAATTGAGGTTGTTGCTGCCAAATCAACCATCTCAAGCTTAGTGGTGTAAAACAATCATTTTATATCATTTGGCTCATGATTTGAGTCAGAAATTTTGACAAAGTTCAACCAAGTGAGTCTTTTGTTCCTCAGTGGTATTTAGTTCACGGTTGATTTAGTCTTGAAGGTCCAAAAAGAATTCACTTGCAGGCTTCGTACCTTGGCAAGGATGGCTAGATGTTTAGAAGACTGGAGTCAGCTGAGCCCCCTCCCCTCTCAATACAGTCACAGGCTCCTTCCCTGTGGTCTCTCCAGTTGAATTACTCACATGGCAGATAAAGGTTTTCTGAACCAGTGATCAAGGAGATAAAACAGGAAATGGATCCCTCTCTGGAATGTCCACCTATTGTCCAAAGCAATTATAGGTCCTGGTCAGATGCAAGAAGAAGATCACAGACTCTCAATGACAGCATTGTTCAAGAAAGCATTGTTTTTTTGTTTGTTTGTTTTTGTTTTGACTCTCTTTAATCTATCACAGGAAGTATCTTAATTATTTTCTGAAGGTTAAAAGGTGTTTTTTCAGTGCCTGTATTTCTTCTTCTTTTTTTTTTTTTGTGGTGCTGGGGATTGAACCCAGGGCCTTGTGCATGTGAGACAAACACTCTACCAGCTGAGCTATACCCCCAGCCCCTAGCACCAGTATTTCTAATTTCACAATTATGTCCAAAGGTAATAAGGGAAGACATGTCCTCTCTCTCTTTCAAAGACTGAGAGGAATTTTCCCGGAAGCCTTCTCTACCAGCTTGGGTAGTAGTCTCCAATCCATAGTAGTCATAGGATATTTGCCGTACACAAGCTAATATTTACATGTTGTACATAAGTACCACCCAACTCTCATAAGAGCTGATGATTATTAACCTGATTCTATAGGCATTTTTCTCTTCAAGTGTTCTATTCCTAATTTAGCTAACCTCTGACAATTTTATAGTAAACTTGTTAAATGATAGGGTAGTAACAAAACAGGTAAATATAAATTACTTGCTCTTACAGAATTTTTAGCTTTAGAACAGGACATAAGTAATGTGGAGGTAAATAAGTAAATATATTTTTAAATATTAGAAACTATGGAAAAGTCAGGGAGCAGAATACATTAAAGAACAGATCGTGTATATTGTTGATTATTGTCAGAGCCAAAGACAAAACATAAATAAATAAATTTTTAAAACAAAATTATTTTCAGGACACTTCATTAGTGCAGATACAGCATAATCAGTAGAAATAATACACATTAAAATATTTGAAATTACTGAATTTACTATTCAGAAATATTTTTCAATGCTACCTATATGATAAGTGTCAGACATAAATTTTAAGATAACTGTGTACTTATTTCTATATAATTAAAGCAGCAAATGATGGTAGCCACCTTTTATTCAAAATCATATTCTAAAAAATGTGTAATCTGCAGTGTCCAAAATATAAAACAGTGAAAGAATATCATTTTCAGCATTTAATGCTGAAATAGTCAATTAATATTCATTTTCAATGTTATACTGAAAGCATACTGCTTTCTATGGGAGAATTTCATTTTAAATTGGAGTGATGAAAAACCTTTATCATCATCAATCTTC
>CM053408.1:11304646-11357183 GCA_028644305.1 Xerus rutilus | reverse complement strand
ACACAGTTCTGATCCAAAGACAGAAAACTCAAATGTCCCAACTTGAAGAAAGTCAGACAAAAGAATTCCCTCTATCTCCCAGGAGGTTCAGTCTCTTTGTTATATTCAGACTTTCAAATGATTGAACGTGGCACATTCACATTGGGAAGGCAATTTACTTTAGTTCGATTTACTGATTCAAATATTGATCTCATTCAGAAAAATCCCAAATACAAATCCTGAATAACATTTGGCCCAGTGTCTAAGTGTCTAGATACTCTTTGGCTCTGGTAAGTTGAAATACAAATCACTTTTACAAATCTGCTCATTGTCAGCTTGGTGCACACAACTCATCCATTTAAACAACATTATCTCCAACATAAACAATAACATGTCATATTTCTGTGCAATATGACATAACTATTTAATATACCACTGAAAAGATTCTAAACTCTCCTCCAGAGGAGAACAAGCCCTTGACTGATATTTACTCCACTACTTGATAAAATGTCAGTTCAATACTATGTTCTTAAAAATAACAATACTTAAATTGATTTGATGATATAAAATACGGTTCACATTACATGATAAAGGAATAAGAGAGAAGAAAAATGAAATTGGCTGATACCTATAGCAAAATAAGGATAAAATAATCATATCAACTACAATCCTCATTTTTGTAACTGGTCATGTGATCATAGCTGGGTTTTGTAAAGACTTATTCCTCCTATTCATTTTGCCTTACCTTTGCCTTCTTCTAGCACCTCAGCCAGTCATAATTTCTTATCTGGTTGAGTGACCCAACCCTTCATTTCTGAAATATCTGGATCATTTATGGTCCTGTCTGGATTGGGTTGTCGTGGATTTTCATTTACCTTAATTTCAGATATAGTAATACTGAGAGATGCCCTAGGGATCTACTCTATTCCAGACTTTCAGTTTCTAACTGCACTGTGGATCCTTAGAATCAATCAGCTCAACCAACATAGTAACTCTCTTCTTCACCTGTTGATTATAGACCTAAGTAGTCCAAATGCCAGTCTTAATTTCCAGAGTCATAATTTTGTCTCCTGCCTTAAGCATTCCTCCCTTTGGAAGCAAAGGTTATACTAATGGGTCATATGGATAATAATGAGTGGTGTCACTCTTATTTCTACCCTGGATTTCTGGGCCTATGAATCCTGGCCATGGTAGAAACAGTGTCATGCATGCAGCTGATTCAAGGTATAGGTAACTTTCTGGAGAACATACTACCCATGTTTTCCCACCCAGCTGACACCTTCAAAGATCATTTCATTGTTCTATGAAGCCAGCACCTTCATGATGGTGGGAAACATGGTAAGACTAGTGAATTCTATGAGCATAAGCCCTTCGTCACATTTGGTTTACTATGAAGTGAGTTCTTAATCAGAAGTAGTTCTGTATAGAATACTATTACAATGGATAAGACATTCCATAAGTCTAGGAAAGGAAATTTTGGTGGAAACATTGCATTCATGGAAGAAAAATTAATATCCAGAACAAGAGCCTATTCCACTAAAACAGAATGTTGCCCCTATCAGGATGAAAAGAATTCCATGTAATCAACTGGCCAACAGGTGACACCTGTGACTGATCATATGAGGGAATTGGTGTCACAGAAGAGTCTCAGTGTTTGTCTCTTCTTCTGGAAAACTGAACTCTCAGTACAGGCAATAGTCATGTCAGCCTCAATGAGTACATGTGAGCTTAGCAACATGTGAGCTTAGTACATGTTGAGAAATTTGACAATTTATCATTCTAAGCAATTTGAATGATTAGGTGCACTGTTTGAAGTATCACCAAATTGTAACATGTCTCCCTTTACCATTTTTCTTTGGGGATGTCCCAGGAATTGTCTGTTACACTGAAGTTGTCCACTGTTATGGTCACTGCATGTACTGCAGAACCACCTATAAATCAGCACTGAATATTTTTTCATTTGTCAATAGATTATGGAGAATTCTCCATGAGACCATAGGTGCCTGAAAAAAGAAAGAAGACAGTGTATCCTTTCTAATAAGGCAAATAAGGACTATTAATCATAGTGCTCTTTTGGGAATATTATAGGAGAGGTCAGATAAATAAATTATCCTTCATCTTAGAAGGGATATATTTACTTCTAAGATGTAGAAGATATCTCTTTACCACTAAAACATTAGAAATTTCACAGAAGTACAAGGTCTCTGAGTTTCTGTCACACTTACTTCACTTCCCCTGAAATGTGAATGTCTTACCCAAGTCTAGAGTAGTTGTTACTGCTTGCTGGTTACATCCAATCAGCACAAATTAACCCATGTAATAGACCAGTATGACATCTTGTGTAAGGGAAAGGTGATTGACTTTCTTGTAAACTAAACTATGGTGTGGAGCTGATATATGGCTATACTCCAGATGTAGGAGAGTGAAAGAGTACTGGTGGCCTAGAAAAACAAAAGCAAGCTGCTTCTGGAGACATTTATTAGAAAATATTGATAAAATATTATAGATCCACAACTATACCTCAGGTACCAGGTATGTATTAATTTGCTCAAGAAGAGAAACCACATCTGCTGAATTATTTGTAATTGCAGAACCCACTTAGTTAAGCTGTCAATATTTCACTGTCATTGCCTAAGATCCACCAGACTTCTGCACAGACCAAATAGGATTTATGAATGGGGATGTAGTAGGAATCATCACCCCTGTGTATTTCACATCCTTGATGGTGACATTAATTTGAAATGATTCCAGGAATACATGTTGCTATGGGTTACTATTTTTCTATATAGATCCACTTTGCTAGTCCCAACATAGTAGTCCTAACTTTACATGTCAAGGAACCAATAGGAGAATTCTGTCAGCTACTGAATATGGCTACTCCAGTTCTATACTTCAGAACTGGAAGAGTAATCAAATTATGGGTTCAGGAAACTATTTGGTCCATTCTGAGATAGTTTTAAGATAAAATCCTTTTTGTAATCTGACCACTATGAGCTCTTAAACTTGCTATAGACCACCATGATAGTTTAGTTCTTCTGGAATTTGTGTCAATTCAATCAATAGTCAGTGTTCCAGTAATCTATATAAGGTCTTATTTCCTTCTCCACAATGGACAATCACTTTAGTAAATGGCCATAGGTCATGTGAAAGCATAGGAGAATGATTAACAGCATAAGTTTTGATAGTGTAACAGAGTTCCTTGTCAAGGAGACTTGACTGTCCCTTCATTCAAGATGGTGGGTTTATTATCTGGATGAAGTATGGGAATTTATCAAGGGACCATAACTCTCTATTTTTATAATTAAGTTTAAACTTTTGTTTGTGGAATTATAATGTTTTGTTGTTGCTTATTTATTTCTAGATTTATTTATTTTTGCCTATACTGATCAAGAAGTAATTTAGTGGGCTATTACTTTCTTTCTCTTTCACTTCTAGGAATACTGTGATCAACTATCCAATGTCATAGGTCTGTTTGAGTTAAATTATGATGATTGTTGTTCTGACCACTGTGATAACACATCTACCTTACTTTGGCGGTTGAGTGTTGTTATATGTCTCCTACCACTTGGGATTCAGTTACTCCCACTGCAATTTAGGTTTCTGTATTAAATAGTTGCAGTTGTATGATCATGCCTGATCTACAGAGAATGGCAATCACAAAGCTTTTCAAGGATGGTTAAACTCCCTTATAATTTATTTCTCAAAATATAGGTTGAGTATCCACAATCTTAGTATCTGAAATCCAAAGTCTGACACATTTTGAACATGGATATGACACCATAAGTGGAAAATCACATGTAACTTCATGTGATATGTTGTAATTAAAACTCAGACATTAAAATAAATAAATAAATAAATAAAGTTATACATTTTGAAAAAAACTGAGACACTATAAGTACATGAAATTACTTTCAGGTTATATGTATAATTTACATAATATAATCACTTTACCTCTGAACATTCTGCATTAACAGGAGCTTTTGAGGACACCTCATATTGAAATAATAATGTTCTCTTCCTTTTCCCAAAAAGCTCATACCCATCTCACAATGCAAAATAATTTAGTGTATCTCTGGGAGCCCCGTAGTCTTAACCATTCCACTATTGCCCAAAAGTCCAGTCCACATCCAAAATTTCCTCCAAGTCTCAAGACAAACTGTTAACTGTGAGTCCCTATAAAAATCAAAAGCCAAATGCATTTATAAAATATATGATGGAACAGAATAAACGTTCCCATTCCCAAAGTGAATGGGGCACAGATTGAAGATATGAGTCCAAAGCAAGACCAAAACTAAATCAGGCAAACAGGTCTCAGAACTCAGTTTGTAAATTTGTGTACAATATCTAGGATACATGCCTGTGAGATGTTAGTTCCAAAGGGCTTAGTCAGCTTTGCCTCTTTGGCCTTGCCAGTTGCAGCCCACACAGATTCTGTGTTAGTTTGGCTCTCTCCACATTTAGTAGCTTTTCTCAAAAGATGGTCCACATTATTGGCATCTCTTAATTCCTGAGGTCTCCATTCCATCATAATAGTTTCATACATCAATTTTTCAGGGACTGCCTGCAGGGACTTTGACATTGCCATGCTGCTGCACTTGGCCTAGTCTTGCAGGCCTTTCTTTGAAATCATGGTGGAAACCCCCATAGTCTTTTAACTTGAGCATCCTGCATTCCTGCACAACCAGCACCATATTGATGATGAGAAAATCTGCCACCAGCTAGCTCAATTCCTCGGTAATGTGGAATCATGACTATAGTGACCTCTGAGGACCTGCAAGAAGTGGCAAGGTGAAACAACTTCCTAGGTATAAGCAGGGAATGCTCATGATCTCTTCTCAAAGGAATTTTCTGTCTCCTGGAGACTATAGTGGGAATGGTCTTGCAAATTTCTAAGAGGTTTTTGAGGTATCTTTCATAGTGTCTCAGTGCAAAGTACTTAGAATATCTTTAGAGGTTGTAATCTCTTCAAAAATCACAACTTCCCTAGCCCCAATTTTACAGGCACTTTTCTGGTCAAATTGCAAGTTTTCAAATTTCTTTAGTTTTTCTTCCTACTCCAGATTCTCAGTAAACCTGGCTATAAATTGTGTTCAATATCCATGCCACTCAATGCTGTGTTGCCTTGAAATTTCCTCCACCAGATTAATTAGTCATCACTTTTAAATTCAGCCTCACACGAAGTCAAAGGAAATAGACAAAATGTTCCTTTGACAGAATATAGTATTAGTGATCTCTAGTCTAATTCCCAACAGAGTCTTCATTTCCCTTACAGTCCACATTCCTATTGGTCTTCTGAACTCCAATTAGAATCACACATTAAGGTCTGCTTATAGTATTCTAAAGTTTTTCCATCTTTCATCTCTAAAATTTTCAAAAATCCTTCTGCAAATTAGCTTCAAATGTTTCTGAATCATATGGTCATGTTAGACAAAGTAACAACACACTCTTCATACCAACTTTGGATTTATTACACTTTTGCAAAACTGTGACTAAAATACCCAACAAGAACTACTTAGAGAAGGAAAAGTCTGTGGTTTACAATTTCAGTGATCTCAGCCCATAGATAGCTGACTCCATTCCTCTAGGCCTATGGCAAGGCTATACATCATGAAGAAAGTGCTCAATGGAGGAATCTACTCAGCTCTTGCTAGCGTCAGGAAGAAGAAAGGAAAAGAGAGGTGGGAAATGGTCTGTAAGGAAGACTCACTCTTCCAGAGCATGCCCTCAGAGACCCACTTCCTCTAGCCACACCCCACCTGCCACAGTTACCACCAAGTTATTCAACTAGGATGAATTGATTAGTTTAAAGTTCTCATAATAATCACTTTATTTTGAACATTCCCACATTAACAAAAGCTTTGGGGGATACTTTATATCCAAGCTATAACAAATATTTTTTTCTCAACATTAAACCAAGGCATACAAAGCATTTCCACTTTGGGTTGCTCTTTTAGTCATCCTTTTCACCATTGGGACCAAAAGACCCAAAAAAACAATTTTAGAGAAAAAAAACTCAATTTGGTGCAAATGCTTTCAGTCTGTAGATGGCTGACTACATCTGGGTTTTAGGTGATGCACAAATCATGGCAGAGGAAGACTGCCCAGGACATGGGAATCAGGAAGCAGAGACAGAGTTCTGCTCACCACCAACAAAATATGCACTCCCAGTGACCCATCTCTTCCAAGTACATTCTACCTGTCTACAGTTATTACCCTGTTAATCCCTATCAGAGGATTAATGTACCAATAAGCTTCAATAATCCATTCATTTGTCATCTGAATTTTCTTGTATTGTCTCACACATGAGCTTTTGGGGGACACCTTATATCAAAAGCAAAACAGCCACTTTTTGGTCTATGTTTCAGTCAACAATCAAATTCTTAGAACATATTATAACTCACTGAACTTTAATATTAATTACAGAATATGTGTTTAGTGAGACTATGTCAATAATTTCGGCCCTTTCCAACTTTATGTTTTTTCTATCATTATCATTCACTCTTAATATTCTTTTCTATTTATGCTCCCTGAATTTATGTATGCATCAATTAGAGAACTGAAATAATTCTTTTGGATTATAGCAGATCTCTTAATATATCATACATAGTACCTTACCTTTGGGTCCTCCTAGGGCTTAAGTCTGATTGAGTGTCTAGAAGTGAAAAAGTAGATTGTTTCTAAAAATTCTCAGTGTTATCTTGCATGACAACTGCCTCAAGGGAGGTCATTACAATCTTCCCAGGCATTGAGGGGTTAATCTCCCCAGAGAGAGGTCAGATTCTTCTTCCCCTTAGAGTAGGGAGGGCACTTTCACTGTCAAAGAAGAAAATTTAGGGACTCAATCTGTCCAGACACCAACTTCTCATACATCCACATTGGAATTTGCAATATCCCAATATTTCCCAATTGATGACCTCATTTTAAAAGTAGACACCTTCTGATATAAGGAGTACAATTTGCACTGTAATTCAGCCAATTGCAGAATAAAAATCATTTGATTCTTAGCATTCTTGGTCCTATGGCTATAAAAATTGTTTCCTGTAGTGCACACATAGAAGTTTTCAGAACACATAGAAGTTATGCAGTGTGTGAGTTGGGAATTAGAATTTCTGAGATCATACTTTGTTCCTCCACTTTGTATAGCAATTTTAGAGCAACCAGGCAATTTCATGTGTTAGTTTGACAAAAATGTTTAAGTCTTATAACTCCAGTGCTATAGTTTGAATATAACTTAAGGATATTTCACCACAGGTTTGTGTGTTGGAGACTTAGTTGCTGGAATTGTGGTGTTAGGAGGTGGTGTAGTCCTTTCAAAGGTATAGATTATTAGGCAGCCTTTTGGTCATTGGGGGCTTGCATTTGAAAGGATTGATGTATTTATCTTGGGATCCTGACTAATTCTTGCAAAATGATTGTTATCAAAACCTGAACCTAGCCCCAAACAATCTCTCTGGCTTCCTGTTTTGAGAGGTGATACTTCCTCATGCACCCACTCCATTACCTGCCATGGGCCCTCACCAGAGCAGGTGCTATGCTATTTGAACATTCAGTCTCCAAAACTGTGAGGTAAACTTCTTCTTAAACATTAGCAGCCTGTGTCAGGTGTTTCATTAGAGAAGCAAAAAATGAACTAAAGCATATAGTTTTCCAGATTCTTACTTCTTATAAATTGTTGTATAAAAGTAACCAATGGCTATATTTTATGTATGCTATTTTCAAATCTTATCACAGACTATCAGTTTACATATTAGTACTTACTAAAAATATATTTCTTAGCATATTTACACTTAATCAAATTAAAGATTCAATTCTAGAAACTCCAGAGTAAATTCAGAAAGTTTATCCTTAAATTTTTCTCTCTTTAGAACTTCTCTCAGTGCCAAACTCCATATTAATAAAGGATCTTCAAAGAAACAGAATCAATAGGATGGCAATAGAGTCATATATTTATTACTTAAAATTAAGTCATACAATTATTGAGGCTGAGAAGTTCCAAAATTTTTATTTGTCTAATTAAAAAACCCAGAATGCTGATGGTATGTTTTTAAGAACAAAGGTTGGCAGATGCAAAACCCAAGAGAGTCAATGATTCAGTTGGAATTTCAAAGCAAGAAAATAAATGCCTAACTCAGTACACCCAGGCAAAAGGAGTTCTCCATTATTTAAATAGGAGAATCTACCTTTTTGTTGTATTCAAGATTTAATTATACTTTCATTTGTATATTATTACATTTTTTAAAAAGGTAGGTTTTGTAGTTTTGCAAATGAGGAAAGAAGGATAGATCCTGAATTGCTTATAATAATAAACTTTTAACATATTATAACCATGTTTTAAAATTCATTCTATGTAAGTTAAGATTTATGTGTTTTCTAGTTTACAGATATTTTATCTGATCCCCAAGAACATAAAATAAGTAGGATAGGAAAATTGTCTCCATATTTATTTTTATATGGTAGGAAAAGGCTGACAATATAGTTGATATATAGAGCACATTAAGCAATGGTGGGAAGTTCTGCTCCTACAAATTGTGGTGTGCCTTGTATAAGATAAAGCTTGGGTTTCATTTGGTACATTAATCAATAATTGTCATTAATTTAATAATGATTAAATTTAAATAAGAGAAAATTCTTTACTTGAGAAATATAGGTGTCAAAATAAAGATTAATTTTAGAATTATTCTAGTTCAACACAAATGATTAAGATCAGAGCAGGGAAACTAGAAGCTGAATGAAAATCAGGGGCATTCTTGAAGCAATTATCACAGTGAACATTCGATAGAGTGTGAAGACGACACAAGCAAATAAGGATTGTTGAATGTTTACCCTGGAATTCTGATCTCAGATGACGACAGGAATTAAGAAAACTTAAAAATTTACAATCAAGTAAAGATCACTTCAAATTATAATAATTTAAAAAGTATTAAGAATAAAGATTCACATCTTTTCAAGTAAATCTATTTTAATTTTCCCTGTGAGATTTTGTGATGCGGCAGGGACACAAAAAACTGCATTTGCATTCATGAAAATAGTATTTTCTAAATAGCCAAAAATTTGGGAAACTGCTATAATAGAAGAAAGCAATAGTTCTCTGGTACATAGAATTTGCCCACAAATGACTGTTTAGACATCAAAGAAATGGTCTGAAAATTTTCATAGATCTCATAATACTTGGCACAACATGTACTTATTGGTTTGTTAAAAGCAACATGTAACTAAAATTGCAATAAGGTGAGATCAAGGTGGAAAAGATTAAGATTAACGTGTAAAAGATTAAGATTAAGGTGGAAAAATGGAAAAAAAACTTGTTGGCTTAAAGTTAGTATAAACCAGGCTTATAAATATTTCTTGGAATAGTTACTTATTGCACTTGCTGTTTCATATAATTTCTAACCTACTGGAATTTTCTGGAATATATTATGAAGTTCTGAAATACTATGGTTATTTTAATGCTTGATTTGAATTGTTAACTTGATTTAAGAGATGCCAAAGATTAAGAGGCTTCTGGGTGTATCAATGAGGGTGTGTCTAGAAATGATTGGCATGTGGGAAAGCAAACTGAAGAGGAGAAACCTCCCTAAGCATGGGCAGCACTGTCTAATAAGCTGGGGACTTGGATGGAATAAAAATTGGAAGAACAAAGAAGTAGCAATAGATGCAAGCTCTATTCTTCTTGAACCGGTTTTGATTGCTGCTGTGATCACCTGAGGGTATCAGAATCTCATTCCTTCACTCTTCCAAAGTAGACTCTGCTAGTGATTCTTCAGGGAGTTTCCAGAAGCCTTCATTCTTGAACTGGGGTAGCATTGTTGATTCCTCTTGTTCTGAGGCATCAGCATCCTGGACTGTGCAGCTACTGGTTCTTCCTGCTCTTCAGCCTGTAGACAGCCATTGTGAACTATTCAGCTTCTGGTTGTGTATGCCAATCTAACATATCCCCTTTATATAATCATAATTCCTATTGGAAATAGGACTGAGGATTCACTACAGACAGAATTTCACCTGTTGAGCTTTAGCTCATGGCAAGTTCCATTGTGTCCTTTCTGATGGCCTAGCTATGGATCATGGGCATGAATGGCCAGCCATCATAATCATGTAAGTCAATTTCTTCCAATAAAATCTCCTAATGTAATGTGTTCTCTTTCTGTTTTTAAAATCTGTCAGATACATATTTTGGTCAGATACATATAGTGGTTCTAGAGAAGAAGAATCGTAAGGATGAGTTTCTTGAATTGCTTCTAAGTTTCTGTTTTTCTGTTATTGGGACTCTATTTTGATTATATATCAAAGAACTAATGAGACTATTTTCAAGAGTAAAGAGAACACTAGTTGTCCATGATATGATGTAATAATAGAAATAAGCAAAGTATTACCATTGGATATCCCTAATCAAATGATTTCTAAAGGTTCATGTTGTATTTCATGAAGTGGACCTGATGAGCAAAATTAGCTACTATACTAGACTTATCTATATAAGTTAAAACAGTTGTGTTACAAAGGTGAGAAATAAATTTTATGAAAACATAGAGACCTTTCATTCTTGGGCTTCAGGATGTTCTGCACATCGAGATATCCTTTCTAAGTTGAAGGACAAATTCTTGCATCTGGCCCAACAACAACAACAACAACAAAATTGCTACTTTTCTATGGTGTTCAGGATAATAGAAGGCTCTGTAACAGATGTCCAAGTTGTCAACCAAGTTGATTGTCCTCTTGGGCCATATGATTCAGTATGTTCACTGATCTTTTAAATGTCAGTGGCCAATAGAATTTCTAGTTGGGTCTTTGGAAGGCTCTTACTAGGTTACTTATAACAACCATTCTTAAGATTTTTGAGCAAAGACCCTTTATGCCTTGTGAATAACAATTCTATTTGCGAGAAACAGCTTTGGTTTGCTGTAGAGTCTGAATGATTAACCATGGACCATCAAGTCACCGAGCAATTTAAGTTATCTATTATGAACTAGATATTTTCCAACCCAGCAAGCCAGGAAGTTTGGTCGGCTCATCAGCACTCTATTTTCATATATAGAAATAATATATATGATATCAAGCTAGAAGAAGCACATGTAAGTTGCATGAAGTTGTAGCTCAAATGTGTATAACCCTCCTCTCGGCTTTGTTAGCTTCTCTTGCTCAGCTTGCACCTGTGGCTGCCTGGGGAGTTTCCTGTGACCAGTTGACTGAGCAATAGAAAATTTAGGCATGATTTATCAATGTTTTTTCACAATATACAGGCAAATATGAAAGTGGATAGCCACATTACAGGTCCTTCTGGGGGAATTCCTGAGGTGAAGTAGGAAAAGGAAGTGTTCTCAGTTGGCAGAAATTCAAACAGTATATTTGGGTGCACATTTTGCTTGGAAGGAACAGTTGCCAGAGATATATGTTGATTCATGGGGATATTGCTAATGGTTCAGTGTGATTGTCAAGGACTTGTAAAGACCTAATTAGAAAATTGATGATGGGGAGGGAGGTCTGTGGAAGACATATGGATAGGCTTTACTTAATAGGCCAAGACTGTGAACTCTTGTGTCCATGTAAATGCTTAGAAAAGAGTGACCTAGCAAAGGAGAGTTTTAATAATCTCTTGGACAGGACCTATAACTGCATGCCTGTCTTTCACTTTAATTAGTTACGCTGGCCCTGGCTTAATGGGTTCATGAGCAAAATGGCCATAGTGGCAAGGATGAAGGTCATACATGGGCTTGATAATGTGAACTTCTACTCACCAAGGATAACTGACTACATCCATGACTGACTGTCCAATCTGCCAAGAGTAGAGACAATACTGAATATCTGAATGACACCATTCCCCAGGGTTACCAGTCATGTACCTCAGAGCAGGTTGATGATATCAAACCACTTCTGCCGTGAAAGGGATAGCACGTTTTTTTTACTGGAAGAGACACTTGCTCTGGAAATGGATTTGCCTTTCCTTGCTGCAATGCTCTTGCCCAAGCCACCATTTATAAATATACAGAATGCCTTTTTCCCCACATCATAGTCCACATCACCTTGCTTCTGACCAAGAAACTCCTTTTATAGCAGAAGGAATATGACAATTGGTCCAAGGTCATGAAATTCACCAGCATTGACATGTTCTTCACCATCATGAAACAGGGACAGGATGGGACAGTGGAATCACCTTTTGAATACTGTTTAAATGTTATCTAGATGGGAATATTTTGTAGGACTGAAGAAAGAAGGTTGTTTATGATCTGACAAGCATTCAATATGTGGTACTCTTTTTTCCCTAGCTAGAATTCATAGTTCCATTAAACGAAGAGTAGAAATGAGAATGGCAGCACTCACTATTACCAGTAGGAAAATTATACTTTCTGTATTTATAGTCTTTTGATCTGCTGGAATAGATGTTTTCTTTCAAGATGGGAGGAGGGTACACTTGCGACAGAAAGCTATTCAGTAACTGCTGAAATATAAGTTGAAATGGTTACTGGCTACTTTGTTAACATCATACTTTTGAATAAACAAAGAAGAAGGAGTACTGTACTGGCCAGGATGATTGATTCTGACTACCAAGGAGACATTGGATTGCTATTATACACAAAGGAGATAAAGGAAATTATGTCTGGAATATAGGTGATCCCTTCACTCATACCCCAGTACCTCCATATCCTATGATTAAAGGCAAAAACCCCACAAATCTAAAGGGCAACAACCCAACGCGGGAAGCACCACTAATGACCCAAACCATTCATTAACGCAGGTTCATATCACCTCCTCAGGCAAGGAACTGTGACCAGCCGGGATTCTGGAGTGAATGGTCAAGGTAGTCATGAACACCTACAAAGATCTCATGCCCAGCTTGCACCACTGAGGACAATGTTTATGAGCATTCATTCTCTATTTTGTTATGAATGTATAGATACATATATAAGCATGTTTTCTTCTCATCCCTTTTCATCTAATGTGAGATATATTAATGATAGTTAAACTTACATTGCAATACTAAAATTATCATCCATCAAGGTGAAGAATAAACATCACACAACTGTGCGTCTTTTTCTAGGGAAATAATACATTTTAGGTTATACACACAATTATATGATGCTCAGTGGAAAGTTTAACTTCATTATTATCATTACTTGGAGATCAAGCGTGGTTTAAGGGGATGTACGTGAGTGTCAAATTGACTAGGATTGTAAATAAATGCTCATTTTTGTGAGCCCACTTGGCTAGATTACAGTAGTCAGTTATTCGGTCAAACACTAATCTAGATGCTTCTGTGTGAATAATTTATAGATGTGATTAGTGTTCATAATTGGTTGCCTTTAAATAAAGATTGTTATCCTAGGTAATGTGGATGGCTTTGTTCCAATCGGTGGAAGTCCTTAGAACAGTACTGAACATTTCCCAGAAGAACAAATTCCATCTGTGGGCTGCAGCTTTAACTCATGCCTAAGAATTCCAATTTTCCTTTCCTGATGGCCTACCTATTATATATTTGAAAGAAAATATCCATAATTGTTTAAACTGTGTCCACAACTTAAACCAACTCCTTATAGTAAATGCTTTAAAACTTGTCTAGCATTATAGCTGTTTTTCAGGCAGAACCATGATTGGGAAAGTTAAATGTTTGGTGGTACATCTAGGAACAAACTAATTACACAGAAATATCATAATATTACCCAGAAGAAGATGTACTGGATTAAATATTAGATTGAATTATACAGATAGCTCTTTCTATACAACTGCCCATTTGACCTCAATATGTGATTATTTATACTAAGAAAAAATACCATTTCATAGATCTAAAAAGGAAATAAAGTTGACATATTTAATTTACTTTGAAAACTTTCTAGAAAGATTTCTCATAGACCAGAGGTTTATACATATTAAGCGACAATCAATCTTAATCTTTAGGGATTAGAAATAATGAGCCACATCAATGTGACACACAGAATACTGAGAATGATAATTACATAGTACCATTCCCGAGATAAAAAAGACATAGCAAGAGAATAGAAACTAAAATTAAAAAGAAGAAGAATACAAACAACATTGAGACTGCTGGTGACATTCGTATTGACTAAAGGAGGGATGGCCTGGGTAGGTGTGCTCAGGTGCGCCTCTCTGTTGTTGCCCATTAGTTTCACTGAGTTCAAAGAACTACAAACCATGAGCCTGAAGAAAGAAATACCAGCCTCCTGATAGTCAATCTCTACATTTTCTGAAATTTATGTATAAATCAGAAGAGGATTCTACAAAATAAATTCACTCTTCTGATCACAATTCAATATAGAAATAAAAGAAAAAAAGGCAAAGAATATAAGGAAATTGAGCCGGAATAATAAATAGAAAGAAAGTATCCTTCCCCAGAAACAATAAGTACATCTCAAGAAGCAATATGGTGATTCTCTGTGAACAAAGTACCTTTTTTCCCCTTAAAAACTGTGAAAGGAAAATCAAATGATTTGCTATGTGCACCTGGCACAAGACACAATTAGTCATTTCTGAGTATCCTTAGGAAGCACAGCTTTTTTGGTGGAAGTAAATGCTTTCAGTTTGTTTCAATAAAAGCCTCTTCTGTCCTGAGGCATCCCTTTTTAGACGGTGGATTTGGAACACTTAGATAAAACCCAATTCCCTATTCACAGAATGAGATCTCAGCCTGTGTGGGCCGGGCGCAGAGTACACAGGGACTCTAGACATCAAGCTGAGCCTTGTGATATGCTTTGGGTTTAACAAGGACAAACTCAGGTAAGGCTTCTGGATTTCACTAGCCAGTTAGTAGAGATGGGAATTCCTCAGATTCCTATTCAACAGAGTGGGAGAGCCTTCTTTCTCAAAATCATTTGCAACTGCAGACCCAGATATACTGAATCACTAATTAAGTTATTAGCATATGAAGCTTCCAGCAACTTCAGTTCTATGGACTACCATAAGGAAAAAATTGTATGAAAGCCTGGGAAGGTTTTTACTTAGTCTTCGATAGAAATCATGAAATTATTATTTTTTTCCTGCTTTCTTCTGAATTATGAAAATAGCACTATCAATTTCATATACTAGCTCTGCAGCTACCATGAACTATGTAATAGCACATTTTACTCAAGTTCCTTGTTTTCAGCAACACCTGAAAGCAACTTGAAATTTTGACCATTTTGCCTCATTTGATTTGTGTTTAACAAAAATTGAACACTCTTTAGAGGAAGGAAGCATTCCTTGAAATCTAACATCACATGCCAATAGAGAAACTGTATCTGCTTCTTCCAAGGTTAAAGATGGGTTGAACTTCCCTTACTCCAAAATTCCTAAATTCAAAATGTCCCCAAATCCAAGACTTTTCGGTCACTGACATGATGCCACAAGTGGAAAACACTACACTTGTCCTCATCAGGCAGGTGGCAGTCAAAATGCTAGAGCATTAAAAAATAATGCATAAAATTACCTTCAGGCTATGTGTATAAGGTACATATAAAACAAATGAATTTTATGTTTAGCCTTGAGCCTCATTCCCTAGATATCTCATTATGGATATGCAACTATGTGAAAAAGACCCCAAATCCCAAATACTTCTGTCCCTAAGCATTTCAGATAAAGACTACTTAACCTGTATAATAGTATAATCAATAAAACAACAGATGTTTAGCACCTGATTACCTGAGAAAAAGTGGCATGTTAGCTATGTATATCTCAAAAAGTAAATCTCATGACACTTTACTAATCAAAGTCAAAATAAAGGTGAGTGGAAGGTATTATATAAAGTAGTCATGGAAGAGAAGCAAATGAAAATGCAATATGTTCAATATTTGAAACACAGAAGTATAAAACAGATCCTCCCAAACTGTACTCTATAAATTACCCTAGAGTTTATATTTTAACCTTTCTCCAGCCTTCCTGAAAGTGTCCTGTAGATGTTTAACATGGTGACCCTGTGTTGGAGAAGAGAAATAATCATAACTTCTGGGGATCCCCTTTTCCCTCAAAAAAGGGATCACCTTAATACAACATTCAAACTCATGGTCTTAGAGATGCACAATGCCAAGTATTTTATTTAAAGACTCTGAGAAGTCCTATGTTATAAAATATAAAATACACAAAGCAAAACATCAGTTAACCCTATTTTAGTTTGATTAGTTAGTCAAGCTCAAATTTTTGTGATTTACTTCATATACCAGATTGGTTTTTAAAAAATCATTATTTTTTAATTGAGGATGAAAAAATGTTGTCATGGTTGTTTGGAGACTGCGTCAAGTCTAACACAACTTTTACTCATGCTTGCATATGGATTTTTCTCCCTACTCACACAGGTTGGTCTCTGTGGAAGTTCACATGTTCAGGGTAACATTGCTTGTCACCTTTCTCAAGAATCTTTCACACTTTCTCCTTTCTCTTTTTTCCTCTCTCTTCTTTCTCCATGCTGGTTAATTTGATTCTTCTTTCACTGAGAAAATAGAAGAAATAAAAAAATAGACCTGCCTCATCTTTTCATTAACAAATCAATCTAAGTGCACTCAAATATCCTGCTTTCCCACATATATTAATCCTATCTACAGAAATGTTGTCAATTTAAAAAAAAACTTTTAAAGTTTCTGTTTTTCACTGTTGTTACCATGTGTACATCTTGTATTTTTAATACAGTCAAATGCAGTTTTGTACTGTGCAGAAATCACTCTTGTTAAAGTCATCAGTAGCTCTACTAGTCACACCTAGTGATCAACTTTAAACAACATTGTGCTTTAATTTATTTTTATTTTTTAAAGAATTTAATATCTAATAGTTTTATATATCCAAAGTATACACTGTGATGATTACTCATACATATACATATACATATGTGTGTGTGTGTATAGTATAATGATTATCACAGTCAGATTACTTGATACCTCTATCACTAAACATGTCGTACTATTTTATGTAACATACTGGCCTCATTTTTTGTGAAAAAAAAAATTTTTTTTTTGGTTGGATTCACAAACCAAAAACACTACTGGTATTCTCCCTTTCTAAAAAATCCTGTTTGGTCTAATTTACTCATTCTTCTTACAATTTCCAAATGTCAACCGCTCAATTCACGTATCTTTTCTTTTCTCCTTTTCTATTTAATCCTTAGCTGACTGAACATATTCCACAGATGTAAATTCACTTTATACACTGATGACTCCAGAACATATTTTGTAAGTTTATAATTTGATATCTCTACTTCTAAATATCTATTAGGCATGTGAAACTTAACATACTCAAATTTGATTTTCTGGCCCAAATACTTGCTGTTCTCATACTTCCTGTATTGGAAAAATTTCAAAATTCCAAGATTTACCCATGCTCTCTCATTTCCTAAAACTGTATATGCAACTGATGAACAGTTTGGTTACTCAACCATCTATAAGCTAGTTGCTTACTATTAGTAAGCTCAACCACAAGTTTTCAAATACAACTTCTTTTTTTTTTTTTTTTTTTTTTTGATTCTTTCATTTTTAATGAATAGACTTTAACATTTAAAGTAGTTTTTTAAGTTCACAGAAAAATCAAAGTCCAGAGAGTATCCATATGCTTCCTCAGTACCCACACATATAATGTCCCCTATTTTAAACATCTTCTCATTAGTGTGAAACATTTGTTACAACGGATACACCGATATCTCTGCATTATTAGTTAATGTCCATAATTCACATTAGGGTTTGTTCTTTGTTTTGTATAGTTCTATGGGTTTGGGCAACACATCATGTCAAATACAACTTCTAATTGCTTCTTCTACAGCTACTCCTAACCTTAATAGTCTTCTTTTCAAATTACTTATATGGCCCATTCGCAAATCAGTCTCCCAGATTCTGCATGATTTATTACCTATAGACATTGACTCCAAAACAATCTTTGGAAGCGTAAATCACATTATGTCTCTATCCTTTTCAAAAGTCCCAATGGCTTCCTATAACAGAATAAAATCAAAATTATGTAATTTATGGGGTTCTACAAAACATGACCCCTGCCTAAATTCCTGACCTTATCAGCTAATTTTGGTTTCCCTACTTGTTTTGATTCAGTCCTTCTGGCCTTCTTGCCCTTGATCCTACAAAGGCCATTTCTAGACTTCAGTCTTTACAACTGCTATTTTTTTCCTTGGAAATATCTTTGGTTTGCTTCTTTATATTGCTCATGTCCCTTCTCATTTGTCATCAACACACACCAGCAACACCTACCCCAGGTATGTAGTCTCTTTTTCCCTTTACTGTTTATCCCTACATCCTGATTTAATTAGGTGCATGCTATTTATCAGCACTTGAAGCAATGACTTACCTATAGGTACACATTTGTTTATTTCCTATATCCACTAGTAGAATGTGGACTATGAAGAGTACAATAGCAATCTGGCAATTTCTTTCTCTTTCCTTATCTTTGGATTATACTTGTCACAAAAAGATTCTCAAAAAACATTTGTTGACATTTATTGAAATAAAGCATTAAATGCGTACCATGCCACATGTATTGTGCTACATGTATATATATATACATATATATATATGTATATATATATATATACATATATATATATATATCCTTAGGGAGCTCACAGTGTAACAAGTCATTCTGCTATGAAACAATTAATTGTGTAATTTCCTAGCATTCTTTCTTTTTTCTCTCTTTATTTCTTTCTTTCTTTTTTGTGGTGCTGGGAATGGAAATTAGGGCCTTGTGCATGCTAGACAGATGGTACACCACTGAGCAACATCCTTATACCCTAGTTTAGCTCTTAAAATTTTAGCCTATGAAAGCACAGTCAAGTTGTTTTCACTTTTTTTATAAATTTTTAAGAGCTTATTTGATAAATAATGAATTATGAGATCAAATAGGATTAGAATAATTACTGAAAAACATAACCTACTTGGTTATAACAATCTAATTATAATTAGTTTAAATTTACTTTTCAATATTCATAATTTGAGATCTATCTCTGTATCTAGATCTCTGCCTCATGATGTTAAAAAAGTATAAGAAGGATACTCTTAAGGTTTTATGAATAAAAGAGCAATTTAAAATGTTTGCTCAAAGTAATAATAAATTCTATAATACATTTTTGGTAAAATGTAATATAAAATAAGGAAGCAAATCATAATGAAATTCTGCCAATGGAAATGAAGTTGAGATTCATGGAGCAGAAAACAGGACATGGAAGAATGATAAGAATATTTCAGGCAGGGTTCACCTTTCTGACTGGTTATTAGGTAATTCTCATACATCAATTACTTATAGGAAATAGAGAAATATGTCCCAATATACTTGGCTATGGCACTCATGATACATTTGTGTAGGCCTGGGCTTCTCAAAATCAGATAGGGTCTAGAGAGACACTATTAAATTCTGAATTCAAGTATTGCAATCTACAGCATTATGTTGACTCCCTTGATGATCTCATCCAACCACAATGGAAACTTAAATGCAATTTGATGTATACATTTCCTTATCTTCATCCCCAGCATATATCTTTCCCTTGCAGTCCCCAGTTTGAGTTTCAGTGGCTTGTTTTTGCTCTCCCTTTTGCTGTCTAAAAGAATGTATAATGAAAGGCCATTCCAAATTCTGCTTAACCTCTTGTCTCCTTGATCTCAATGGCCATTCTTTTCCAGTAGTCTACCCTTGAAAGCTATCATGTCTACCTTCTCTCTCTCATAACTAGTATAATATTTTTCAGGAAGCATTGTTGGGTGCAAATTACAAAAATATGCATAATCCAATCACTTCTCAACACTTCTGCCATTCTTGCCTTAAGCCAAGGGACCCTCATCTCTTCTTGTAGTTTCAGGAAAATTCTCTGTCATATTTTCTTCTGCTTAGAGTTTGCTAAGAGGATAACACTTCCTTATTCTTAAAGTTAGACTTGACTATGTGCTTGGCTTGGCTAATAAAATATAAATAGCAGTGACATTAGAAACTTCTGCATGGAAGCTTTGAGAGCTGGTGCTTGCTTTCCCACATTCTCCTTACTTTCTTATACTTTGAAGAAGCTACCAAGACAGAGATTCAGCCATTTGGAACTACTTAATGTCCATAACACTTACTTTAAAACTGTGTTGGACCTGTATATGTGTGAGGAATGAAATTTGTTGTGGTAACTTACTGAGATTATGGGTTTATTTGGTATCTCAGCATGCCTTAGGCTTTTATTGTCTCTTGTATGCACTCCCAAATAGGACCATGCCTCTACCCAGTTTGTTCTTGAATGAACATCCAGAGCAATTCTGATATAATGGAAGCCACTTTGTGCTCAAGACCCACCATGACTGTCCATTATTTCTTACTATGACTCAAAAGATTCTAGGTAATCTCACCCCTGTTACCTCTCTGATCTTACCTCCTTCTTCTCTTCTTCTAGCTCACTCATCTCCAGCGATAGTCACCTCCCTTATTTGTTATAAGATAGCATGGTGCCCAGCGTCAGAGCCTTTGCTCTGGCTCTTTCTTGACCCTTAAGTGCTTGTCTGTCAGACATCCCTGATGGTTCACTCTCACTGCTTCTTCAGACTTTTTCTTAAATGTCAATTTCTCCATGAAAAGTTATCTATTAATTTATTTTCAAGTTAGGAACTCTCTAGAACTCACCATTCACATAAATCTGTTGTATTTTCCTGACACTATGACTTTCTTCATATAACTTGATGATTTATTTTGCTTATAATTTTTGCCTGATTGTCTCCAGGAGAATGTGAGCCTCAGAAGGACAAGGATTTTTGCTGGGTTTTTCTCAGTGTATACTACCAGGGCTACAACAGAGCTTGACACTATTGATTACTCAACTAAAAAGGAATTAATACAATTGTGAGAGAATTTATTTGAGCTCATTTTATTTTACATACCCCACTGAATATTTCCTTAAGTAAATATCATTGGGACATTGATAGAACTGTGATTCTCCAATAAGAAAAATAATGGAAGCATGTGTATGTATGTGATTTTATTTCTATTAATTGGGATATATATTGAAAGAAAGACTTCTTTGTTCATATGGAGTTACACTAAATTTACAGCATCATCTTGGGCATATGAATATGTTACTCATCGTTTATAAAATACTGGTGTTTGAAAGATGAGGTACAGAGACTAGACTAATGCAAATAATGACTAAACATTGTCTAATCAATTATGATTCTATCTGATCAATCAATATTGTGCTTAGCAAAAATTAATCTAAATCTACTTAGCCTACTTAGTTGATTTTTTCCCATATCCTTTTTCCTTATTAACACTATCCTTCAACTCTACCCTGTTAACTCTGTCTCTACAACTCAACCTTTGTTACAGCATTGTAAAAAAATTAATTTTAAATATTTATGTGATGCTTCATCATAATTCTTAAGTTTCCTCTTTCCTTTTGGAAAAACATTACAGTAACTGCAGAAATAACTGTTGACAAACACATCAGATGGTAAGTGGAAATAATAATCCTTCTTAGGTGGAACATGTCATTCAATTCTTACGTGTTTCTAATATTTTTCTCAGAATAAGGAGAGCATAAAGTGCGTAAGAACAGGTATATTCCCCTTTGCATTCACAAACAAACAAACTCTTGCATTAAAACAAATAGACCTGCATTTTATTTGACTAAAATATAATCTTTCATTATAAAAGAACAACTTAAGACCCAGTTGTTTCACCCATGATTGTGACATTCATATCAGTAGCATAGTGATAAACAGAACTCAAGTTTATGGACTGCTAAAGGAAAATTTACCATGACATATAGGCTCTTAAAATTTATTAGCTAAAAATAGCATGTGGTTTTATATGGCATGCCTTATTATTTTTACTTCCTATTAATAGTCATCTTTTAAAAATTGAATTTATTGCTATGTAGTATAATTTTAGACCTGGATATGATTTTTTTTGAGAGCATCAAGATAACTTGCACAACCACTTAGATTACTAACCATCACACAATGGAAAGGCAAAAATTTATAATTTGCATTTTCAGTCACAATCATATAGAAACTTTTCAATAAACCTTCAAGAAAATTAAGACATTGCAGATCAGTTTCCACAAATGGCACAACTTCTGATAACTAGGATTGGAATTGAAAGCAATTATATTCCTAAACCATTAAAGATGACTTACATGCATCTTATTATTATGGTTTATTATTAAAATTTAATTAAAATGATTAAGGATAGGTGAGTAAAAAACAATGCTGTTTTTAAGATATAAGTAGAAACAAACTAAAATTAGTTGAGCAAAAATTTAAATTGTGATGGGTCTATGAATTTGACTATTATCAAATAAATTATTAGACCTGATGACTTATTCTGACTTTTTTCTTTCCTTCCTTCTTCCCTCCCTCCCTCCTTCCCTTCCTCCTTCCTTCCATTCTTTCCTTTTTTTGTACCAGAAATTGAACTCAGGGGCACTTAATCACTAAGGCACATTCCCAGCCCTTTTTATGTTTTGTTTTGAGACAGAGTCTTGCTAAGTTGCATAGGGCCTCACTAAGTTGCTGAATCTGGTTTTGAACTTGAGATCATCTTGCCTCAGCCTCCAGAGCTGTGTGGTGTGTGTGCCACTGTGCTAGCTGACATTGATTTTTCTATTAAATTTTATAAAGAAATGAGCTAGTGTTTACACTATATAATAAATGTAATCTGCTTAGACAAACTTAAAATCAAACAGAAACAAGGTAAAGAGCATATCTTCTGCCTCACCAAAAATAGATCCAAAAAAGGCAATGTTTAAGGTAAAAAAAAAATTATTAGTTTTTTATAGTTTATGACTTTTAGCAAGAGAAACCAAAATATTAAAAATGGGATAATAAAGATTTATGTACATACTACAATAACTTTTCTGTATAAGCAATCTCTTTTGGGGGAGAATAAGTTCCATAGAAGTAAATTTTCTACCTAACTTGACAATTAATGATAAATGTGTTTACCTATTACTCAATTAATCAGAATTACCTACCAAGAATTCATGAAAATTACCAAAACTTACCTAGTATTCATAAAATGCTATCTTTTCTTTTTTAGTTGAGATAACTTACAATTGATCTAGAAATGTTCTCTATAATTATATTTAATGACAGAAGCAGGATGGTACCCTCCAATTGGTTTCTGTTCTACATTCTGTTATCCATCTGTAGACTGTTAAAATATATGGATTATTTGTTTAACAAAAATCAACATTCTTCCAAAACATCCTTTTTTAATGAAATATTCTATTTGAAAGACAATTTAAAATGTACATTTTAATATCAATATTTTCAAATGCTTCAATAAATAGCCCTTAATGTTCCTTAAATGTCATTTCTAAAGTTTTAAAAATGTCATGGTGGATCCTGCAGAGTGGCATACCTTAGAGAGAGCATAGAAACTCTATCTGCCTGGCAGTTTACCTGTGTATTTGTCATGTCCTTTATAATAAGTGGGTAAAAATAAGTAAAACATTTTCCTGAGATATATTATCTACTCTGTAAAGTAATTGGAATTAAGGGAGGAGTTGTGGGAACCATGATTTATAACCAGTCATCCAGAAGTACAGGTCTCAGCCTGAAACTTGTGATTGGCATCTGGGATCTGATATCAGCTCCAGGTAGACAGTGTCAAAATGTAGTTAAATTGTTGAACTCCCAGCTGGTATCTGTTGGAGTACATGGGACAACTCCCAATACACCTAGTGTCAGTGTTGTGTTGAGTGACTGTGTAACAGCAAAGAGAAAAAGCAGTTTATTATTTCTCTAGACCCTGTCATCTTGGTTCCATCATACAACTAAGAGTTGTTGACTTTTAGATTTTTGGCAATTTTGTTGTTGTTGTTGTTGTGAGGACTATAATGTCAACTGAACCAGCTCTTTACTTGAATGAGTAGAACTTGTAAATCTTTAAAAATTGCATTTTAATAGTCATTTTGAACAGGAATCAATCATTAATTTATGGAAATCACAAGAAAAAGCATGCTATGCAGATTGCATGTCATTATGAAGAGAATGAGGGATGGCTGAAGGCCCTCCATAGTATAATGGCAAAATTCAAATGACCGTATGATGAAAATCATTTGGAAAATTATGTAAAACATTAATTTCTAAAGGTTGTTTGGAAGATTATGAATGATGTTAACTAGAAAAAACCATTTTTAAAATTTTAATTCATTTGTGCCAGTGGAACAATCCACTCTAGAGTTCTAGAGGCTGGGGAGTCTAAGATCAAAATAATAGTGCACTCAGTGGTCGGGTGAAATACGCTCTTTTCTTTTAAGATGGTGCCTTGGAGCTCCATCTTCTGCAGGGCTGGAATTCTGTGTTCTCACATGGTGGAAGAGATAGAAGAATAAGAAAGGATCAAAGGCATTAGTTTATTCCCAAGGTTGGAGTTACTATGACTAAACCTTTCAAAAGTCCTCATTTCCCAACCTTGTTTCACTGAGAATTAAATTTTTAATACACAGATTTTGCGTGACACCTTGAGATCATAGAATCTGGGAATTTTTAAATTTTTAAAATACTGAGATTTCCATTATTTTAAAATATTGAATTTCCAAAATTTGATTGGATTTTCTGTTATACTTGTGCTTATGTACAGCCAGTGTGATAGCTGTCTTGAAGCACACCAAGAAAGTGTATTTACCCAAGAGGCCAGAAGGCCAGTATAAAAGAAAACACTTTCCAAAAATTTCTGGGTATCAGATATAAGGGGAATGAGAAGCACAAACAGATTCTGTTTCTTCCCATTTACTTAATTCCATCATTGAAGTGGAAAAGAGGTTCTACAAAATAGGAAAAAATCTTGATTTCCATTTACATCAAAATCATCAGTTTTTGCCTTGACTCTCATCACGCCTTTTCTACTTGTCTATTTCAGTTACCAAAATTCATATAATCCTAGCTTACCAATCATTATCCCCACTCTAATTCTGTTTCTGTGTGTGAGTATTCTGTTCTCTCCTTTTGCACTGTGCATTCCATTGCCAATTCCTAAACCTCTTCATGATGTTCTATACAACTGTTGAACATGTAGGTGTTGGTACATTCTGGTAGTAGGTACTAGTAGCTTAGAAATTTTAAGAGATTGCAAATGGTCTTATCATCACTGACCTTTCCTCCATACTCTCTTCTTCTGCACATATACCTGCCTTCTCATTGACCCCAAACACTCTCTTGGAAAACCTTAATGTATTCATTTAATGGATATCTGGGTTCTGCACCTTAATTCACTATGATCCAATCCTCTAACTTTTGCAAATGCAATTGGATCATTTATTTACCACAAATTGAACTACAATAGTCTTGTTGCCAATTTTCCAAGGATTGATAAAATCTATGTCCCTGTGATTTGACTTTTGTTTTGCCACCATGGATCCAAGGAGATGGTGAATGATAATCTACGTTTGAGATTGTAGGGAAAAATTAGATTTCAGGTTTCTTCGTCTGCCTTTTGTGTTTAGTTCTAAATAGTGCCAACAGCCCTCTCAGTTCTGGTCTTAATGATTTTTTCCTTAGCATAATTTTTCTTTAAAACACTGGGTCATCACAATGGATAATATTTCAGGCTGCTCTTCATTTTTGGTGCATTGACATTTCATTGATTGACAACTCTTTCTTGTTTGGTGGGACACCTGGGAAATTCCCTCCACTCAGCTTCAAAAGAACCTATGAACATGCAGTTATAACTTTTATTTGTTAGCTATCATCTCATTTGAAGTGCTTTTAAGATTTTGATCAACTTTGACTGTGTTCCTAAGAGGATTTTTTGTTGTTGTTCTTTAGCTGAGCTGGAAGCTTAACATTTTTAAAACAAACAAAACACACACACACACAAAGCATCATGGAAGTGGTTAGTGGATTTGTCAATTATTCTTAGAGCAGATAGTTTTACCTTGAACTGCCTCTGCCTACTTCTGGTCCTGCTAGTACTGATCTCATTTTTACATCCAGGTAGTATGTCAGAGTTCTCTTAGTGGGGGGTCTCCTACTTACATGCATGAATTTATTGGTGAGTACTTGTGAAATTAATCATTACTTCCCACTTGATTTCTGTAAAGCCAGATGACCAAAGGCAGCAAATTAAACCACTGGGCAAGGCTTTATTGGAAATACACGTTCTCAGGCTGAACTCTCTCATCCATCAGAGTGTGTCCTGGATAATGGTGCAAGTGTTCCAAGGTAAAGAAAATTTAAAAGGCCCAGTCAGGAAGAGGAGGGCTTAAGGCAGGAATGGAGGGGCTATGAGATAGGAAGAGGAAGGATCTAGAGTCCTGCCTCCTCTGGGATTGGTCAGGAGATCCTGCTGAGGTCAGAGTCCTTCCAGGATGAGTCAGGAAAAGTTCACCGATTAATAGGAGGCGCCATCGCTGCTTACATATCAGCGTCTGGTAGGCTGTTCCTTTGTGTATGCGGGCTGCTTGATGCTTCATTCCCTGCAGCTGCTCCAAACCAACGCCCTACACCCGTCCCAGCTGTGTGGAATCCACCAGGCTGCATGTCCTGCATCTGCTGCTGCCACGTGGAGCTCACCATGTTGTACGCTCTGCGTCAGCCTTGCGCGAGATCTCCAGGCGCCCTAACAATTTCCACTTGAAAATTTAGACAAGAAACCAATTTAACAACGTTTAGCATTTAGCACTGAGCATTCTGGCAGGCTTACCAAGGGGTCTCTCACTCCAATTTCCCTGGGTACAAAGGAGGATGTAGATATTCCCTCCATCCATGGATTTTTGCAACCTCTTACCCTTTCAATCAATGCACATCACTTAGAACTGTGTGTCCCAGCCACAGTTAAAATGACCCCAACTTGTGAATAGTGTATGGTAGATGAATGAAAGATCAACATACATGAAAATTTTTTTCAGTAAGATGGGAAATCATTTTCCCAAAGGCATATCCTAGTAATCAGATCTTCTTGAGTTAGAGTAGTTTCCTGGCCTCTAATGCTAATAACACTGCAGACCATGATGATTAATAAAAACACCTGGAAGCATTACTTTTTAAGATTGTGTCAACAATCTACTTCAAAATAAAATGCATTTAGAGAGTACTAGAAAATTCTGACTCTTGATATGAGTAGCTTTTCTGAAATGCACTATAAAGTGAAATAAAGCCAATTTAGGTTATTAAGAATGGGAGTCATATCTAGGCAAAAAAGTGAACTATCTTTATAGTTTAACTATTGTAAATTAATGTAAAATTTGGCATTAGAGAACATGGCTCAGGATCATAGTTATGTGCTAATTCTAAACGGAATCATGCAAATTATCAGAAGCATATTACCTATGAAGTAAAATCTTAACTTTTCTCTAAATTAAATTTAAATAATTGAATAATTGGGGTATCAAAATTCAACTCTGAAAAAATTCAACTCGGATTTTTAATTACAAATATCTAGTTTGGCCTGCCTCCAGTTTTTAAATTATTTTTATGGTTTTTCTCCTTGTTTAAGAACACATAATAATTGCATATATTTTATAATTAGTTGGAATTATTTTATAAGAAGAGTTTTGAAAAAAAAGTTCAGTTTGAAATAATGATAAAGTTCAAAAATATGTTCTTCCAATTTCTGTAATTTGTCAAAAAAGAGTCAAAATAAGCCAGGCTCAGTGACGCACCCATAATCCCAGCAATTTGGGAGGCTGAGACAGGAGAATTGCAAGTTCAGAGCCACTCTCAGCAATGGCGAGGGACTAAGCAACTCAGTGAGACCTTGTCTCTACATAAAACACAAAAAATATTAGGGCTGGGGACATGGCTCAGTGGTTGAGTAGCCCTAAATTCAATCTCGGTTACCAAAAAAAAAAAAAAGTCAAAACAACTATAGTATTTTTAGCATATTTAATACTTCCTCAAGAAGTTTTTTTTTAATTCCTAATATGTGTCATGTAGTTACTTTCTGTACAGATATTGTTGTTGTTGTTGTTGTTGTTGTTATTATTTGGTACCAGGTATTGAATCCTAGGACACTTAACCACCAATCCATATCCCTATCCCTTTTTTTTTGTATTTTATTTAGAGAGAGGGTCTCCTGAGTTGCTTAGGGCCTCACTAAGTTGCTGAGGGTAGATTTGAACTCACGATCTTTCGATCCTTCTGCCTCGACCTCCTGAGTCACTAGGATTACAAAAAGTGTGCAATTTCATTAGGACTAAGATAAAATTTCATATTTATAATATCAATAAGAAATTGAGATTTAAAACTGAAAGTTGGTTTTAAATAAAATCTTGTTTTATTTCCTTTATCTCCTCAAAGTATAAGCAAACAAATTGCAATACAGTAAAGGAACTGGAAAAATTCCATGAATATTCAAAGTAAACGTTTTCTAGGACTGGGTTGCAATTAGCAAAAACATTAAAGAATTCCTTCTAAAAGCATCTTGCATAACTTAAGGAATTTTCTCTTAAAGCATATTCATGCCAGCAGGCAGAGATCTGCCTATAGGTGTTTATCTGCTTGTCTTCAGTACAAATGAAAGAAAATTAAGGTGTTTTTTTCCTCTAGCAGCATATATTCACCTTCTGTTGCCTGAAAGAAAGAAGTCTGAAAGCATATTTACCTGCAGATGGGAATGCATTGGCAGGGTTATTCTGCTGAAGGCCAATACCAGTTCAATAGAGTGGGCTGTTTGTATTTAAGTTGGACTAATCAGGGGAAATAGAAACAAATAATGATACCAAGTACAAATTAATAATATGCATAGCATAAAAGGATGTTTTATTGCTCGCTTGATTATTTATTTTGTTTTATTTTGATCTTCTCTTTAGGACCAAGGTTTGTATTTTAATGTTTTCTGCCTGATTAGTTACTTTTCTTTCCAAAGTTTAAAAAAAAATTAAGGTGCCTAAATTCTCTAAAATAGAATTCTTCCTAAGGAGTGAATGTGTATATGAGGAATAGAAGTAAAAAAAGCAATACAGCAAATGTTTTGTCGACGGTGTTCTTTTGGGATAGCAACACCTATCTGTTTCAGAAAAGACTGTTGGAAAAATCTTGGCAACCTGATTCTCCCTAACATATTTAATAATACCAAGCAGGCTTTTTCAAACCACCTATATCCTAGTATATCTCAATGTCATTCCATTGTAGCTGGTATATATTATTTTGAATTGAATTATTTAATTTTATATTTCTCCTGATTCCTTACTAAATAATGACTAAAATTTTTAAGTGGTTGTTATGATTTTGATTTAGAAATGTCCCATGAAAAGTTCATGTTTTGGAAGTATGGTCCCCAATACAGCAAGGTTCAGAGATGGGGCTTTTAGGCAGTGATGAAAGTTGAAACCTACCTAGTGGATTGATCCATTGAATGGATTCATAATTTGAATGGATTGTTGGGTGGTAACTAGGCAACTAGGGCGTGGTTGTATGACATAGGTCACGGGAGATGTGCCTGGTGTCTGGAACACTCTCATCTTTCTCCTTCTGCTTCCTGGCTACAAAGAGCTAAGCAGATTCCCTCTGCCATGCCCTTCAACATGATGTCCTGTCTCAGCTCCAAAGAAATGGAACCTGCACACCATGAACTGAAGCTTTAAAATAGTGAGCCCAAAATGAACTTTTCCTCTTCTAAGCTGTTCTTGTCAGGCATTTTGATCACAGCAATGAAGAGGCAATTAACACAGTTACCCAGAACTATCTATATGTATCTCTATGCTTATATATTTTGTCTACCATCACAATGAGCCTGTCTCTATATTATCAAAATTGATGGTGAAAACCTCACCCTTCATTAGGCTCCTATACTCCACGTGCTTACATGTAATCTATGTGCATATCCACATCTGTGTAGCACCTAAAGATACTGCATTTGCTTATCAAGACACTGCTCTAAGATTTCACTATGGAAACGTGAATATGCATGAATAGAAAACATCAGGATACAGTTGACTGATAATAGTAAACTGACAATGGATTTGGTTCAACAGATAAGAGGGAGGAAAAATTGGTAGACAAGAATGGGAGCAGGTTTTCTATTTACCACGATGATAAGAACTTTTGAATTATTTACAAATGTCACTATCCTACATCTAAACTTTCAACCTCCTCTGCCTCTGAATTTGGAGAAAATTGAAACTACAATATGAGATGTCCTTTCGTAATTTGCCCCTTTCCCTCTCAAAATGCATCTACCTGCATTGGTTGTACTGCTTTTCGTATGGACCTGGTTTTACGTCTTCTCTGTTCTGTCAGTAGATTTTAAACTTTTCATTCAATTAATCATAACAAAAATAGAGATATTGATATAAAATATATGTAAAACTTGGCAATAGGGACAAATGTAACACTGTGTGCTCTCCAGGAGCTGGGTTAAAACTACCAGCAGGCCAGGCCTGCTCCCAATTAGCCATGAATAGTTTCCCAAAGACAGCTGCTGACCTAAATCTTAACAGTGTGCAGTTTTGCCTGTTGCTGACTTTTAAAAGAACGGGTAATGGAACATGTATTCCTTCATTACATTTAATTTTTTTTACATTTTGTGCTCTCAGGTTTGTTCCATTGAATATTTTTGCCCCACCTCAGTGTGATGAAGGCAACATGCTATATTATCTCTATTATATTTTGTGGTCCACCTGACATTGCTTTTCCTGTAGAATGTGAAATTGAAGTTAATTCTAAAGGTGGAACAGAAAATTTTTATAGAACTCATAAGCACAGACTGAGAAAAAGTACATGGCCATTTCTGAAAGAAATGAAGACCATGAGAAGGTAAGCTTTTATTTAGACTCTGACTCCACAGAAAATAGAAGCCAGTAAGTAACAAGAAATGACCAACCGAACAGTAATAGTGGGAAGCCATTACCCATCACTCCTGCTTTTGCCTGGCAAGGAAAAAGAGCAGTATTATCAATCATTGATGGAATTTGCTTTTGTGTGGGAAGGGCTTCCCAAAAGGATCTATGCCTATGAGCAGGACACAGCCTGTGCCCAAAGAGCAGCAGACAGGGCAAGGGCAGTGAAAATCCCAACTTCTCCAGGCAGCCAAATGGTCCGCATTGCTGTTTCTTTTTACCTTGGGACAAGATGTGACACTTGAAGCCACTATAAGATCTAGTTCCTGGACACAGTATTACAAAGATGATCTTAGAACAAATCTTAAGGTCACAATGACCAGGACAGGTTGTAAAGAAAAAAAAGAAAAAACCTTAAAATTATAGGACATCTTTCCTTGGGAAAATTGAATGAATCACATTTCTTGCATGAATGTCAAATGTAATGGATTGATTGAAATGGCTGAGCTGTTAAACATAGCCAATTCTTCATGGATTGGGAGCAGTACATATATTTTTATCTATATCTCAATTATTGTAATAATGCAATTGAAACATTAAAAATCTAACTACAAAACCAATGAGGGGAAAAGTGTGAAGGTTCCAGATGATAAAAGAAAACTATAGAAGAGTTTAATGTCAGAAATCCAGATGATAGTTTTCATAAGTTAAAAAATACAATTTTTAGTGATGTTTCCATACATTTGAATTTGAGAAATTCTGATTGGTGTGAATTACACCAGAAAGAGAAGGAGCAGCAGAAACACTATAAAGAATAGCAATGTGATTACCAGTAATGAGGTTATTATCTGCTAATAATAATGACGATAGAAACTGAGAAGAAATCATGGAAGACAAAGGTGCTTGACATATTTAAGGTTTTAATGTGATGGGTGAGGAAACAAATGGATATTATGGAGTGAAAATAATTAGATCACTTTTCCGGATAAGTCAGAGAGAACTATATATAAAAGCGTGACAGGAGGATATCAGGTCTAGAGGCAGGTTTTGGAATTTTCTCTTAATAGGCAGACAGTCAGAATGTACAAACTCTCTGAGGGACTTATTATAAATATGTCAATGGAGGGCCCCAAACTGAAACTATGTGGTGCTTACAAAGTCTGGAGAACTGAAAACACATTAAGATGACAGTCAACATTATCAAATAATAATGGGAGAAGAAAGAAAATAATGCTGGAAAAATATAGTTTCAAAAGTATAATTGCTAATTCATGTATTAATATTTATTAACATATTCACAAATTAAAATACCATTAACTAACTTTCAGCTGAAAGGTTTTTTTTTTACTGCTTTAGCTTCTGCTTCCATGAGGCAACACATCACACAGAATGGTGGACATTAGGTATGTAAACAAAAATTCTGAAATATTATCTTAAAGTTCTCAACTGTGCTTAGTAAAACAATAAATTACTGATGCACTCAAAACTCATTTTCTTAAAAAAAAACAAACAAACAGGAAAAGAGATAGGGTTGGGACATTAGCTTAGTTGTGGAGTTCCTTGCATTCCTCAAGTATTAGGTTTAATCCCCAGCACTGCAGAAACAAAACAAACAAGAAGAATCTATGTAATTATATTATACATTATTGGAACATTTATCATTTTTAGTGATTATTCTTGTGTTTATCCTTGTTCTTTGTGATATAAAGATAGGACCTTTATACTTATAGTTGACTTATATACTCAGGAATATGTTTTTCAATTTTTAGTGTCTGAAATGGTAGTTAAATATCATCTTAATAGTTACTAAAGAGGAATTAAATTGCAGGAAATTAGTTGCAAAATAAAGAAAATAAGATTGACAATTTAAATCCCTGAAGGATTTTCTTAACATTAAATTACTCTTCTTTCAGGCAGCATTATTTACAATATATGAATGAAAGTCACCAATAAATAGCAATTATTTAACCCAAGGCATTTCAAAAGTTATCTCAGTCTATTTAAAACTAATATATTTATTTATTGTCCAGCATTTTGATTTTAGCATAGAAAGAGGTATGTTTTTGTTTTTTTCTCTCTCCAGGTTTTGTTTTGTTTTAAAGAATAAACTAAAAATTGATACATATTTATTAAAATATAATTTTAATTTAAAATATCTTCATACTAAAATATTGTACATATTTTCATGGGAGGGTGATAAATAAAGAAATCTTGTTACAAACTATGGAAGCAATAAAATTAAAATAACATGTGTATAAATATTGTTTTCTTACAAAGTAAAATACAGGATATGTTACATTTTAGCCAAATTTACTATTCCTTAAGTACTACTTGCTTTTAGAGTCACATGCTTAGGAGAATTGCTTGCTAGATAATAGTCATGTTAAAAAGTCTTATTAACAATTAAATTTTCTTGTCTTCTACTAAAAATCTCAAAATTCTTAGAAGCCTATAAAGTTGCATCTTATTTTTCATTAATACTTTAAAAATAATAATAGTTAAAAATAACACATAGTGAAGTACTTTTCAGTTATTTCATAGCACAAATATAGATATATGAATAGGCATCATAAATTTATTATTTTGATAAACAAAGATTAAAAATAATGAAATTGTGCTTATTTTACTTTTAAGGTTTTTTTAAAATTTTGTTTATAAAGTTAGTTGTTTACTTATTTTTGATTTTTGATGTCCAAAAATTATGGAAAAGTTAAAGGAAATTGACCATACCATTTAAAAAATATTTCATTAAATACAATTTAAGGTAAATATTTGATTAATTTAGCCTTTAAAATTTTATGCAGTTTCTTTAACACTGAACTATAATCTGGGTCCATATGTGCATCTTTTTACTCCCATTTTATTCCAGGCATTATTTTAAAACTCATTTTTAGCACTTTTTAATATATATTTCTTTTTGTTACACTGACTTCTGTTTCCTATAGCATTTTGTGTTATGCTAGAGAGCCATTGTTTTGAATAGTATGAAAAAGTTTTTCAATATTAAAGTATAGAATGAGAAAAATACTTTAAATGTATGCTTAGAAATTAGGCATCTGATTACACAAAAAGTTTTCAGTGCAACAAAATGTTGTAAATACTGTAAGCTGAATTTAATCTTCTGAAATAGCATACTTTTACATACTGGAGATGATATCGTCAATATTTAATAACATTCAGAATACACACACACATAAATACTTTGGATTTGGACTTTGGGCAGTGCTGTAACTGTTATGAATATGGGAATTCTTGGAAATGGATTAAAGGTATTTTGGATTTGAGATGGGCAAGAGTTTTGGTGGACCCAGGGCAGAATGTTATGATTTATATATGAGGAATCCCCCAAAAGTACATGTGAGAGATGATGCAGGAAAGTTTAGAGGTGAGCCTGGCATCATGGTGCTCACCTGTAATCCCAATGGGTCAGGAGACTGAGGCACTAGGATTGTGAGCCTAAAGCCAGGCTCAGCAAGTTAACGAGGCCCTAAGCAACTTAGTGAGACCCAGTCTCAAAATAAAAAGAAAATTAAAAAGAGCTGGAAAAAGTTAAGGACTCCTGGGTTCAATCCCTGGTATTCCTCTCCCCTACCCCCGCCGAAAAAAGAAAGCTCAGAGATGAAATGATTGGGTTGTGAGAGCTTTAACCTAATCACTGGATAGTAATTTTGGCAGGTAGGATGTGATTGGAAGAGATGGGTCACTGGAGGTATGTCTTTGGGACATATATTTTGTCCCTGGTGAGTGGAGCTGTCACTTTCTGCTTCCTGATGTGATGTCCTGAGCTATTTTCCTTGGCCACTCCCTTCTCCCACAGTGTTCTTTCTGCGTCTGGCCCAGATCAATGAAATTGGACATCTATAGTCTAAGACCTCTGAAACTGTGAGCACCAAATAAACCTTTCCTTCTCTAAAATTGCTTTTGTCAGATCTTTTGGTCACAGTAGTGAAAACTGACTAAAACAATACATATATATGTACGTGTGTGTGTGTGTGTGTGTGGTGCTGGTTATCAAACTCAGGACTTCGTTAATGTTAGGTAATCTCTTTACGAACTGAGCTACATCCCAAGTCTCAATATATTTCAGGAATTAATGAGAATATTTGAATTATAATTTTGAATTTTTTAAAATTGTATTTATGTTTATGAAATGAATCATGCCAAAATTTTCTTAATTTATGACCTCTCTTAAGTATAAGAATCTTAACTATAAAGATTCTTACAAGGATTTATTGTCAAATTTAATTTATAAGACAATCTATTCTAATCTCTTATAAATACCTACATTAAGGAAGAAAAACAACTGTGTTAAGTGGCAAATTAAAGGTAGAAGAAGATGTGGGTGGCGGGTGAAAACTAAAGAAAGATTGGTGGCTAAAAGTCTAGGGGGAAAATGTGCTATTCTATTCTAGCAAAGAGACTAAAAGTTATGTCTTCTTTAAAAAATTCATTATTTTCCAAATTAATTATTCTAGAGCTAATAGAATAATATAATTACAAAGCTAAGCAACTGCATCTGCTGTGTTCCTATTCAAATATGTTTATCCTGTGTCTCAGAAGCTGGCCAGTAGATTACTTTAAATTTTGTCACATTTGGAAATATTGAACATCTCTTAGTGCTATAGCAGATTATATTAGAGTATAGCTCATACAATGGCCAGAATTTATATATTTATATTTATATATATATATGTATATGTGTATATATACATACATACATACACACACATATATAGATATGTACATACAGATATCTACATCTATACATCTATCTCCAATAGATTCCTTTTATTGTTTAACTGTTTTCAAAATTGTTTTCTGTATCCTTAATTTATTGTTGGCTATATGGAAGGCATAAGGATAGCAAACAAAAACGACATGTTAAGGAAAATTTCCTATGTGATTCTTCTTTGGACTGGCTAAAACAGTGAGAAAAAGAGAAATGCAAGAATCTAATCCCAAGAGTGTTGGCTAGTAGCCAAAATGGAGAAAGAGAGGGTAGAGGAAATTGGTGCATGGAAGGAACACTGAAATTTTAAAATTGTTGTTTTATAGACATCTACTCTTCACCCTAGCTAACATACTAAAATACGTACTATTACTTAGTCTAAGCTTTACAGAGCCCTGTGTCTTTCATATATTATGAATTGTAGTTTATTCAGTGGTGTCATGATTCCTTGCTTTTCCAATTTTCTTGTGTTCCAGTAATGACATCTGCACATTCAGCCATTTCTAGCTTTATAAATGGGAAGACTTCTACCTGCAGATTGGCCCTGGAGTGTTTTGGGTGTGTTAGCCTTGAATCTGGGTGGGTACAATAATATAATCTCTGCAAAGTTTCTTCATCTGTAATCAATGTTGGAGATGCCTTATGTGCCTTAGTAGCCTAGACTATAGAAGTTTGTGTGGCAGGTCTGTAGGATCAAGTATGGCTCTCTGGGTAACCAACCATCAGGTTGGTTCATATGCTGAATTACATGGGACTGCTCCATTGTTTCAGGCTGTTTTCAGACTGGGAAAGATAACCTTTCCCTTGGATAGAAAAGCACTGAATAGGCCTATTTCTAGTAGTTGGGTTTGGGGTGCTGCTGCCATTGGGATGAAGAAGAGGGAGTCAATTCTAAGTCGGTTGTTCTGAGGTGGTAGATAACTGTAGAAATATGGATAAGAAATGGTCGATTACCATTTTGTAGGAATTATGTAATGATAATAATGTCTCAGGAATGAAGATATTGAGCTAAAATAGCCTTCAAAGAAGCACATTCAATAGCTACAGTTCCAGTTTCAAGATGCGACCAAGCAGCAGCAAGTTGGGTCATGAAGAGGGGCACACAGAGTGGATTCCTTCCCTGGAGTAGTACAGCAATGTGGATTCCAGGAAAGTGCTTGACCTCAAGTCATGTGATAACTGCAGAACCTTCCAGTATCAAATACTTCCAGTATCCATGACATCTTTGGGATATGCTGGGGACCACCTGCTTATCTTTTATCCACTGGGAGAAGATCATGTTACTGAGATGGTCCCAACTGGGTAGGTATGGTGGCAGAGACAGGGTGCTTAATTCCCTTCTCCTTGTAGCTACCTTGAATCTGTTCTCCATGGGGTTTCCACCATTTTCCTGCTGTGCTCTAGTGCTCTGGTTCAGATATTCTATTGAAAATACAGTTGTTTATTGTTTTGGTCCTTTATTGTGGGGTGAAGGCATGGGTGTTAGGCATTGCTAGTTAATCATCTTGCCAACATCATTCTGTTTTCCTTTACTATTTAAAAAAAGTGCCATTACCTTCTCCTTTTCATTGTTTCTGATAAGTAATCTGCTGCCATCTTTATATTTGTTTCCTCTCTTTTTAAATTATTTTGTTCTCTTGATGTGTTAGGATTTTCTTTTTATCACTGATTTTGAGCAATTAGTTTGTAATATAATGTGATATGCTTTGGTATCATTTTATTTCTGTTTCTTGTATTTGATATTGTGGATATTCTTAGGTCTGTGATTTATAATTTTAGTAAAATTTGGAAACATATAAACATTATATTATTTCATTTTTCCCTTTCTGTCCTTTGAGTACTGAAATTTCATCTCAATCCTACCAGGTGTTTTACCATCAACAAGCTACAGGACATGATTTTTATCTCTTTATTACTTTTGTCAAACTGAACCAAAATGGTTCAGAATAAAATAGGTAGGGAAAAATATAGTAACAAGAAAATTTTATCAGAGCTACTTTGAGAGAACACTCATGGTGGATGATGCTGATGTAGCAAATGGAGGGTGGGGTATTCCAGCATCTTCCAAGGAGGGTTCAGCAGGGACAACCATAGCTAAAGTTTTGTGGATCGGGGTGGGATTGACACAAAGGAGTCAGAGGGTAGGCCAGGAACTGTGAGTTCTGGTCAACAACCTGAATGTCCTAGTCAAGCACACAAAGATCTAGTCCCTGGAGGAAATCTATCTCATCTCCTTTCCCATTAAGCAATATAGGTCATTGCTTGGGGCATCCTTCAAGGATGAGGTTTTGAACATCATGCCAGTGCATTATCATTAGCAGACCTGGAAAAGGGAATTTGTTGCCACCAAGGACTAAGGTGACCACTTAGTGCCACTTGGACTAAGTGTTCCAAGCAGGCAACCATGGCCTTGATTAAGGGGCCATCATCTAGTTTTCAGTTGTCCCCAGGCAAAGGGCCTACTGGGAAAACAAGATTGGCAGGCTCTACACTGTGGATGACAAGTCCGTGGTGGCTCTTTGTTGGTGTGTCTCATTTTTGAACCCATAGACACTGGGATTGTTTTGGTTCCTGTGCCTCCAAAAGTGATGATGGCTCATATTGATAGGTATTACACCTTAGTCAGGCTGTCATTGCAAGATGACAGCCCATGGTGGCTCTTTGTTGGTGTCTCTCATTTTTGTACCTATAGATACTGGGATTGTATTGGCTCCTGTGCCTCCAAAGCTGATGATGGCTCATATTGATAGGTATTATACCTTAGTCAGGGGTTGTACTGCCACTGGGCATCTTCACAAAGACCAACTTTAATGTCATCTTCAAGACTACAGCTAGCTAACCCCCAACCTCTGTAAAGAAATCATGTCCAGCAAACTTTCCTATCAGGAATTAATTCCCCTGAAGAACAACATCAGAGTATCCATGCAGGGTGTCCAGACCCAAGCTATGACTAGGATAGAGATTTTAAACAAAATAAAATAATATAATCAAATTAAATTTAGTTAATTAGACCTCTTAATAAAACTTACCTAAGGATGTTTTTTTAATTTAAAATTCAGTCATAAACCTTTTGACATATCAATGTATGTATTTATTTATTTATTTTGTGGTGCTAGGAATTGAACTCAGGGCCTTGTGCATATGAGGCAGGCACTCCACCAACTGAGTTATATTCCCAATCCCCTATTAATTTTTATACATGTCCAACTTTAAAAAAAAGTTTTTAACAGATATATTTTTACTTCTGTATCATGTTCTTATAGAAAAAATATGTTAAATGTCAGATGCCTATGAGTGACTTGATTGTGAAGATAGATGGAAGTATTACTAAAAATAATTTCAGAGGCAATGTGAGTTTTTTTCCATCTTGCAGAGCAAACATATTAAACAGAAATAAACACTGAAATGACCTAACATAATAAATCATAAGATTAGTATGATCAAAAAAAGAGGAAACTGGTATTTATAAAGAGTAAACAAAATACAGGAGATCTATTCTTTTGTTCACTTTTTATAGAAAGGTGCTATTAAAATAGCAAAACTTTTTTTCTTGAACATAGGTAGGTAATATAAGAAGTGAAAGGAGTGAATAATAAATTATATATATAAAGTGAATATTCTGAAATAAGTGAATTTGAACAGCTTTTCAATATCTTGATAATATATTCAACACATATTATTCAACTTACTAGCCTACTTAATCTCATCCTATGGCTTTAAATATCAGGTATATTAGGCAAATGTCCGGAGCCTGTTGTTATCTGTTGAGAATCAAGTTCAGGAATGATCATATGGAAACTTGTTTCAATTAACCACATCGGTTAATCTACAAGCTATATATTCTTTTAAGGGACCATGGTTCAAGGTTGGGTAAAGTAATACATTAGGAAAAAAGTAAAATTAAATCCTAGGTTATTTAACAATATATAAAAGTTTTTGAAATGGATAAGTAAATAACTTCCTATTAGAGAACTGGTAATATGTGAATTTATTTCGACTCATTAGGCAAAATTCATGGGATAACAAATGCATTCAGTAAACAAAATTATGAAATGTTGTTGTCATTTTTCTGTTTCTGATGAGTTGAAATATGAAATATGTGTGTGCCTCTATCAAGCAATTATTTTGTTCTTTCAACAAAATGTATTTAAAAAATAAATTCCCCAGAATTGAGTGTGTGGGTCTTTTGCTGGTGGGTGTGGCACCCTCATCACCAGAAGAAAGGGCCCTGTAAGAGGAATGCATTGGCCTCAGAGGAGGAAACAGGCAGAAGCCAGAAGAATGAGGCTCACCATTTCATCACTGGGGAAACATGAGTTTATTTAAACTAAACCACCTTAAAAACAAATGTTTTTCTTACCCTTAGGCATTAATTACCTCAGTTAAAAGTATCATAGGATGTGTCAAAAGAAACTGACTTCTAGTACTTTCTGGTAGGTTCCCTGGGCTCACATGGACTCCAATGTTCCCCTGTTCTTTTAAAGATCTATGTTGGTTATAAGTTTATAAAGTGAGTTGGTGTGTGAGGTGTTTGTTGTGTGTGTGTGTGTGTGTGTGTGTATGTGTGAGTTTGTATCCTGGGAGAACTTCTTTATACCTTACAAATACGGTAATTTAATAAAGTAGGTCTGAAATACCTTGTTTTACTACTATTTTCTTCTTAGTAAAAGTACTCTTGAAAATATTCTGCTTCTCACTGGAGTTCTATTTAAAAAACAGTATTATGAATATTATAAAACATGTGCATTTTTCCTTGACCTAGAAAGACTTTTTGTCATAAAAAGAAAATGAAGGTTATTATTAGGTGCAACAAAAAAGAATAAACTAAGAAGCAGCTCTTGTTTTTTTCATGTAATCCCATTTTAAGTAAGTGCTAGAATCAGAATAAAGAGCATAAGTAGAAAAACGTGGTATTTACTAATGACTGTTCTTTTGTCAACAATTCCAATCATTTTGATATTAGAATATGAATCTCTCTGATGAATGCTACCAATTCAGCTCTCACAAAGATACTGAAATAAAATATAGTGTCAAATGCTTCATTTCCTAATTATAACTCAATTTTTTGGGGATAAATAGTTTCCATCCTAAATGGAACACCGTGGCATAAGAAAGAATTTTTAAAAAAGAAAAGAAAGAAAGAAAGAAAGAAAGAAATAGAAAAGAGAAAAATGTGTTCAAGGAATATGTTTAACATATATTTATGTTGCCAAACATGGTTTTTTTTCCTTTTTCCTGAAAACAACTTTCAAGTAGAAGTATAAGGATGTGTCATTGTTATCAGAATGATATACTGTGAATAATTAAGTGCCCACATACCTAAGAGAAAAACAATGTGGACAAAAGCAACAGCATATGCTCAGTATTTCAGTAGTAACAGAGAATATTAACCCCTCTGAAAGGAGGCCTACAGCTATTAACATGATTTCTGTAGGTAAGTACAAAATGAGTGGTTGGGATTGATGGAGTACCCTTGAATGGTTTGACACATTGTACATCAATGTCATGTGGAATTGTCAAGGCATCCCACAATGACATGTGAGAAGAGAACAATTGTTCATAAACTGTCAAGAGACTAACCAAGGACTCCTATGTGATGTGGTTTAGATGTGTGAGGATTAAAGGGAGTAATTTCTATAAAGATTCCTCAGACTTTTTATCTTTAAAGTACTACTTGAAATGAGTCATTGCCGTTGATGTTACATATACAGTACATTCCTGCTATACAAATTAATGACTATTAATTTGCTTCCTAGTATTTTATTTTGATAAATACAATCCAGTTGACAAATATAAAGGAGCAGTATTTTTAAAAGTCAACAATGTATATAATGAATCAAATTCTTTTCTCTCTCCTTCCCTTCTTATCTTACTTTATTCAGTAAATATTTATTGAATGTTCTGCCCTAGCTAGACATTGGGTATTAAAAAACAAATAAAGTATAGCTAGTGGCATTGGGGCGTTTTTGACCTAATGAGGGAAGCAGGTAAGCACAGATGGTTGTGCAAAAGTGTGCCATACTTTCTGAAAAAATAGATTACCCTGCAGTATTTTTATGATCCAATTGCAACACAAAATTCCTGGAAAGAATTCCAGAATTTCTAAGATTTTTCCATAATAATTGAGCCACATGTCTTTTATAAAATTTAACACTAGTGAATAGCATGGCAAATATTGGCCAAAAGAATATCATACACACACACACACACACACACACATACATATATGTATATATGTATATTAAAAAGTGTGGGCTAAAATTTACTAAACTATTGGAACAATAAAAACAATAAAATTATGTGTGAAACCTGAAAAGCAATAAGTGTTATTTAATGAGAGTATTAGACACATTGATAAATAACTGGGTAGGTAATTTAATCTTATAGAGAAAACGGTTTTATGGAGAAATCAAGAGATTCATTGTTCAACAAGAGGCATTACCATGTGAGTGAAGAAAGTCGTATTTTTTTTTTTACAAATATAAGATCCCTTGGCTCTTTTTCTGACATAAATATTATCAAGACATGATCATAGAGACTGAGAAAAATACATAAAATATCTACAGATTTTCTTCCATTTTGTAGCTCATGCATCATTGTTTTTCTTCCTATTAAAATATAAAAAGTCTGTCTTAAAACCTGCACATTGTATTATTTGTGGGTTTGTCCAATGGTATAATATGGTACTATGTGTATAATATTGCTTAATATAAGGCTTGAAATTTATTGTTATTTTTATTGCTGCTTTCTGTTTATATGTTACTTTGGATAATTTAAGGGTAAGTGGGCAAAATTTTTGATAAACATTCTGTTAAAATGTCAATTATGTCTTAACTGAGATTATAATTTTAGGAATTATTATATAGCTATGGTAATTTACATTATGTGGTTTTGGCATAGAGATAAATATATAGAAATATATCTGTACAAAATAGGGAACTCAAAAAAAGACTTACTAAAATATGGTGTCATAGAAATTGGATAGCCAGAGGCCAACTAGATGGAACTTGATCCTGAATCTCATTCCATAAAATTTAATTCAGGATGAATCATGAAATTAAATGGAAAATTAAAAATCATAAAAATTCTAAAATTCCAAAAATCTTTAAGAAAATAAAATGAAAATTTATGGACCTAAGAATTAAAAAACAGCTTTAAACCTGACATCAAAATCATGCTATTTATAACATTATTCCACAAAACACACTATCTAGAGAATGAAAGTGTTCTGAAGTCTGAGAAAAAATATTTTAAAATACACATCTAACAAGGGACTCAGATCTAGAATGTATAAAAACCATTAAGGGCCGAGGTTGTAGCTCAGTAGAGCCCTTGCCTACCACTTGTGAGTCACTTGGTTCAATTCTCAGCAGCACATTAAAAAAAAAAAAAAGAACAAACAAAGTAAAGGCATTGAGTCCATTTACAACTAAACATTTTTTTTAAAAATTAGAAAATATTAAAATTAGAACCTCAGAAGTAATAAACAAAAAATACAATTGAAAGATGGACAATAGGGAGAGATATTTTGCCTAATGGTTGGCAATGAACATATGAAATGATGCTCACCATCACTATCCACTAAGGAAATGCAAATTAAAACCACAAGGAGAGGCAGAGTTATGGCTTAGGGGTAGAGCATGTGCTTAGCATGCTGGGTTCAATCTCCATCACCAAATACTGATACACATACATACATACATATATACATGCATATATAAACAAGGAAATATCACTATGAACTTGTTAGAAGAGCTTAAAAACAAACAACAAACTATCAACACTAAATGCTGTCAATAATGCAGAGAAAAAGGATGTTAGTGTTGGAAAATTTCAATTAATAGATCATCACCTCCACTGTCACTCTTGTATATAAAAAGTGTATCTTTTCTTGAATAAAAACAATTAGATGTCTGACTTTGGGAGGGTAGGGCTTTTGGGTCACTGAAAATCCAGGACCTGATACAGGCTTGCCACATGATTAGAACATAGTGAATATTTGTTGACAATTGAGTGGTCAGTGGATGTACATATTAAAGTTCATCCTCAGGCTGATCCTCAGATCCTCTATAGAGAGGGGATCTTTTCCCCCTCTCTGATTTATTGACCATGTTTCTAGTTAATGCTTGCCCTCTAGTGAACTAACCATTCTTTTTACTTGTACCTAATCTAAGTCTTTAATTATAAGATAGTTATATTACCTCCTACAGTAATTTTGCATCTTGAGCTACCAGCTATTGGCAATTAGGTTGCTTTTAGTTGCAATTAATAGAAAACCCAATTTAGCCATCTGAAAGTAAAGATGTATTGACTCATTCAACTGCAAGTGCTAGAAGTAGTTGACAAAACAGACATGATGTGATCTGGGATCTGGATTTGTATTCCTCTATTCCCACGTATCTGCCCCCATGCAGCATTTAGCTTCATGCCAAGTGTGTTTCCTTCAAAATTGAAGATATTTGGAGAGAAAAAAATCTATCTCACTACCATGAAGCTATATTCCAAAGCTTTTTACTGATTGAACAACTATTCATTCACTACTTGTGAAATAAATGTGGTAATTAGTTTGGGCCTTGTTCGCTTAATACACTGATGGGCTCAGGTCCCTAATGAGTGGGAATCCACATCATTCTTGAAAATGAAGGTGAATATCTTTGTTATTATTTTATAAAGAAGAAGTTGAGGAGTGATTATTTTGATATTCTCTGGATATTTTATATCTGTTTTGCAATCAGAAAAAGCATGAATTTGAGATTGATTATAGGGAGAATTTGGAAGTAATATTATAGATATAAGCTGGAGTAACTGTTTTGATAATCAGATTTTCTCTGTGCCGAATTGGAAAAATATGGATGAGACAGAAAGAGAAAAAAAAATGTGATTGAAAATACTGTGCATCTGAGTAGCTAGTGCAGCCAGAGTTCAGTGAAGACTGTTATTTTTGTTTATGAATATTTGATACTTTATATGAAACACTGACAGAACATTGAGACTTGTAGAACAGATGAAAAATGAAGCTGGCAGAAAGTGAAAAAAGAAAAAGCGCAACTCATTGAGGTATCCAACCTAAGCACACAAATTTCAATCTAATATGATATTCCTTCCAGATTCCTTCGATTCTCCCATTATGATATTTAGGTACACTCAAATTATAATAAGCTTATATTTTGAAATTGACATAAAAAGAAAAAATGGTTTTATAATGCTCTAAATGAAATATTTAAATAATCAATCATATTAGAAAATATTGAGCTACCGTAGGGTTTAAGAACTGAATATATCTTTTCTATACTTGTGACGCATAAAAATGAGTAAAATAGGGATTACAATCTGCAGTGCGACTCACATGGTATATCCAGGGCTGGGGTATTCATCTTGGTGATAAAGATACAATAAGAATGATGAGTGGGATCAAAAGAAGGAAAAGCAGAAGATATCAAGGAATTCAGACTAAGAACAGGGCTAAAGAGAAGTTTATTTTAGGAAAATTCCAGAAAGATAATTTGCTTTTGATAGATCTCAATGAAAATGTTCACTGGGCAGAGTAACCTAGCTGACCACATTTCCAGAATGGGCCGAGCGGTGTAGTTTGTCGTCCTTTGACGTTCTGAGCTAGCCTATCCCACGAGCAGATTTTCTTCCCTTCATCTCCCAATCAAAATCCTCAGCAGAACTTTTCTGAAAGTTGACAAACTGATTTTAAAATATATGCAGTAGTGATGGCTAAAATAATTTTGAAAAAGTTTACCGTTAAAGGATTTTGCCACCTGATTTTGATACTTTTATTTTCTGAATTTATAATTATTCTACTGTGTATTAATTGTGAAAAGATTGACAAATATATAATAGTACAGAAAAGGGCATCCAGAATCAACTCCAACATATATATTCAACTAGTTTTCTAATGATGTGCTAAGGTCATTTCATAGGAAAAACACAGACTTTCCATAAAAGGGTGATAGGCCAACTGTACAAATATTGTATTGTAAACAATGAGTCTGGACCAACTTCCCATACCATTCACAAATTTAAGTTCAGAAGGATATTACAGCTACATGTGAATTATTAGAGTTCTAGAAGAAATCATAGGCAATCCTAAGAAAAGATACTGACAATAAAAGAAACAATGATGCCTTGGACCTTGTATTAGCCTATTTTCGGTTATTTTAATGAAATAACTGAGATATACACAGTTAAAAAAAAAGGGAGGAGGGATTTGTTTAGCTCTCAATTCTGGTGGTTCAAGGAGATGTACCAATAGCTGTTCAGCTCTGGCGGGGCCTGTTGATAAACAGCATCCCCAAGATGGGGATGTGCGTGAGACGGAGAGATCACAGGGCAGGACAGAAAGCAGAAGAGTGATTCAGGGTCAGGCTCACTCTTTTGTAACGACTCCCTCATGGGAACTAACCAGGTTCCCACAAGCACTACATCAGTTTCTTCTCAGGGCAGTGCCAGCAAGGACTCAGTAACTTCCAGCCAGGTCCCACCTCTCAGCTTCTGACCCGTGAACACTTGGAGGACACATTTCAAAATTTAGCAGACCTCATTATGACTAAAAACTCTTTTCTTCAAAAGGTACTGTTAATAAAACAAAACTCAGTCACTGGGGTACAAAAAGTCAATATTTACAATATGAATATCTGATTGAAAACTTATACCCCAAACAAGCAATATACTCATATACTACATCCAGATGATATATGTACATATCCATGTACATATCACCTGTACATATACATATACATATATATCATCTGTACATATACATACATGATATACATATGTAAAGAAAAATAATTCAATAAAAACAGAATTAAAAAGACTTAAATAAAAATAGATACATATCTAATGAATGACAGTTGTTGTCATTGGTCTCCAGGGAAATGAAAAGTAAAGCCACAATGCAATACAACTTCTGACCTCCAAGAATAGCTACATTAAAGAAACTAAGTCCCAAATGTCTCAGAAAAGATGAATATAAAACAGTAAAAAACTGGAAGACAGTTTGACCTTTCCTTAAAAAGTTAAGCATACACCTAAGCACTCACTCAGAAATTGCATTCGTAAGTATGTATCTGAGTGAAATGAAGGCACATGCAAAACTATTCATAGAAGCTTTAATCAGAATGATAAAATATTGGACAAAAGAATAATTATCCATCTTTATGTAAATTCATTAGATATTTTTCTATTTTATCCAAATCTTTTTAATTCTGTTTTAATTGTATTATTTTTCATTCAAATATACAATGGAATACTATTTGTTGGCCATTAAAGAGTCAACTACTGATTTTTTTTCTAAAAGCATAAACAAACAATATCATTTGGCCAAGGCAAAGAAACCTGAGCCAACATAAAAAGTGCCCTACATATTTCTAGTTAATATTGAGTTCTGAAAAGGCAAAACTAAGATGAGATTGTAAATGTCAAGCCAGCAGTTGCTTAGGGTTGAGGGGCAGATGGACAGCAAGAGGGACAGAAGAAACTTGTGGGGATAATAGAAAAATTCCTAATTCAATGGTGATTTAATGTGGACATACAGTTGTTGATAAACATGCACATTAATCTGTAAACTTAAAATCTGTACACTTTTTAAAGTGAACCTCAGTCCTGAATAAAGTTGATATTAAAATTGGTATTAAAGCTGGGCACGGTGGCTCAAGCCTGTAATCCCAGCACTTAGGGAGGCTGAGACAGGAGAATCGCGAGTTCAAAGCCAGCCTCAGCAACGGCGAGGTGCTAAGCAACTCAGTGAGACCCTGTCTCTACATAACACACAAAATAGGGCTGGGGATGTGGCTCAGTAGTCGAGTATCCCTGAGTTCAATCCCCAGTACCAAAAAAAAAAAATTGATATTAAGATTTTGTGAATTATAGGCCTAGAATTCTTTATCAAGTAGCCCAATAAGATCTTGAAAAACCCAAACAAATGAGGAAGATTGAAAACAACACACTTCAGTTTATTTAAACTTAGTTTCAATATTTTAATTGACAGAAGAGTTTCAGAAGTTTGAGACATTGTAGGATACAGAATGACATCGATGGTAGAGGGATAGTATGTGCCAACCAGGGAGAAAAGGGAAATGAACAGATTAATAAGGTATATTATCCTTTGCTTAACAAGTCAGTATGGATTTGAAATGGCACAAGTAATAACATTAAGAAAAGTGACTGGATTTTTTGAGTATTAAGATAAAGCAGGATGACCTTTTTATTTCAAAATGTGTCATGCTTGAGCAAGAATAAGTGAACCCTATATCAAAAGATCAAATTTAGTTTGGAATTATGACCCTGTGACCATTATGAATTTTATAAAATATCTTGTCACATATCTAAATATTCTTGTGCTCTCTCTCACTCCTCCTTCTCACCCAACCTCTCTTCATCAATTACTTATATTCTTATCAATAAATCTATGTTCTTGATTAAAATATAATTTATATGTAAAACATGCTCATTTTTAAGTAATACTAATTCACCCTTTCAAATTATAATCTTTATTTCTGCTACTGAGGATGCTGGCTAATTTCCTGCACCCTGATACAAGGTACAAATACTGTAAGCAAATATCTTGAGAAAAGTCCTCCCATTAGGCAGTGACTCAGGTAACAATGCCCTGTGTGCGGTTAATGGACCACATCATAAAGACACATATTGCTAGAGAATGAAAACTGATGGATACATAAATGTTTGCAGTGTTTAGGTAGAGCTAGGGTCAGGAACATTTTGACCCTGGCCATCTGGGTACAACTCATAAATATGTATATAGCTCATTTTGAATACATATTTTGTCTTTGTGACGATTGGTAGAATGTTTGCAGCAGGAAAGGTATTCCAAAGTACACAGTTTGCTTCCCTTAAGCACTGCCAATAAAATTTGCATTTAAGTTGCTTATGTGCAGTCTTGAGCAAGATATTCTAAAAGCTACGAAATTTTGATTGAAATTGAAAATAGTTTTAAATGTTATTTTGGTATTCTTCATGTGTGAGTGAGTGTGTGTGTGTGTATATGATTTTAAAGTGTCACATTCTACCTAAGAATAACTTACTATTTTTATATGAACAATTCGAGGTTAAAGCTATTGTGAGACAGACTGACAATTACATAACAACCATAAGTGCGTTTTCTGTAATAAAATGAATACACATTATGCAATGTTCTAAAGTTATGGCATAAACAAACAATATGCTCTCTTCTTCCATGCTATGAGGGGCGTTTACTTTGTAGGCTGCCACTTTTGAATTTCATTAAATCCAAGTGAAACAAAACTTGAGAAAATATATTCACTCTGTATCTGCTCAAAAGCTGCGCCTTCCATCACTTTAAACACAACTGTCACTTTGCAAAATTAGATTATTAATTTCCACAAGGCATGAATCTTAACCTTTGTGGTACTTTTTCAATATAATCATTAAAAGAAAGTTCATGAATACTTAATGATAAAGAGACATTTGCCTCATATAAATACCTTCCATCTTCTGTTCTGTATGCAGTGGTTGCATTACCATCTGGCAAAGGTTTCAGTTGACTGAAATTGAAGCAATAAATTAATACAGTAAAAGATGCTACCAACGGTTCTAAACCAATTAAAATGCTTGAAGCAGACACAATACATGTTAAAATGTTATGTCTGCCTCTGCCAACAGCTATGTACAAAAGCAATATAATGAGCCAACCATGGTTGAGGAGAAGTTAGCAGGAGTCAAGGGTGCTTCCTTGCAGGCACTCCTAACAAAGGCTTACACAATTAAAAACTGAACACTAGTACAGGCACATCCCTCCTACCATGACAGTTCCACCTCTAAGACAAAGGGTGAAAATCTTCCTACTTACTAAACATACAGATGCTATTGTATGTCAAATGACAAAGTTTGGGCTTTGATTTCTCTGTGAGAAAACATTACTTATTTGGATCTGTTAGTGGAAAACTAACATTTAATTAAAAATTAACATATTTCTTATAATTTGTATTCTCTACTGGATGAGAGAGAAGATAGATATTGGGCTGAATCTACACCTGGTGGTAAAGGGCTTACCTCTCATGTACAGGGCACTGGTTCCATACTCAGTACTGCACCAAATAAATAAATAAATAATAAATAAATAAAAATAATTAAAAAGAGAGAAAATAGATATCAAACATAAAATGATTTTGAAAAACATTTCTCCAATTTACTTACTTATTTTTGATTGACTTTGTCGTAAAGTCAGTTTTTATTTTAAATGCAGATTGCGGAGAAGGAAGCAAGTGAAGCTTTTATAAAAGTCTTTCAGTATGTTGATGATTCTCATCAAGTCTTTTAAGATATTCAGTTATTCAGTTATATCTCTCTGGAGTCAAACAATAAAGAAAAATGAATTATTAAAAGTAACTCCTTTTCAAAAAATTCATTCTAATAATGCATATTAGTATGCATTATTAATTGATAAATTAAAATAATATAAAGTATATATTATATTTCTCATCCCAAGAAAATTAAAATGTTTCCCAGAGACAAAACAGATCATCTATCTACCCATTATCAATTGCCAAATGGATAGCACTGATATGAATTATTAATGGAAAAAGACAAAAACAATCTTTAAGTAACTTGAAAAACACTAAACAAATTCAGATTTATTTTTCTTTATTATAGTGCCCATAACATATGGTAAGCTCTCAATAAATATTGTCATTATTATCAGGAGTATTATTCTTCTAGAACAATCTCCACCTCTACTATAAATAAGTGGATTTCATCTGTAACTAATTCTAATTCTATTCCAAACAAATATGATTGACTCCTCTGTTTTTGTTTAACTCATTCTTTGGCAGTCACAATGCGTGTCTGATAATAATTCTTAAAATGTGACTATTTTTATAAAATTATTATGCAAAGTATATAAAGTGCATTGACAATAATAACTTCGTAAGAGTGCTTTCATTATAATTAATCTGCAACTCAGAATTGCTTTAAAGACAGATTTTTAGTGATAAATCTTGAAGCATGGCAAGCTTACAATACAGTTTTCTATGCTCATCAAATATGAATTGAGTAGATTATTATGATGGTAGTTTTAAAATATAGTACACCTGTGTGAACCATTATTATAATAGTCTATATCCAATTTACATAATGTCAATCACTTAGCAGTCAATAGAAAATCTTTATTTTAAATTAAAATAATGTTTTTCTAACTTCAAAATTAGGAACAATGTGATTAAACTTGTATTTTTTAACTATAAGGCTTTTTATTCTTTTCAAAATTCACTTATGCTCCTAATTACCTCACATATAAATGCTAGTAATATACTCATAAAAGAAAGCTTTTAATTGAAATATGGGTAGATCTGGTTATCTTTCATCTAAGAAGTTATAAAATCATGACAAGTTAAAAATGAAACTAATAATAAGCTTATTATGCCAATTTAATATTCAAATGTCAACAATGTCAGTATTGTATTATTTGATCATTGTCCAGTAGTAGAGATCCCACAACTTCAGTCATCTTAATTTTTTTCCATTTATATTATGCTAAAATGTTCCCGTGTTGGCCATGGGCTATATGAATATGGACATAGGCTAACAAGATAGGATCAATAGAATCAAAGAAGAAACCAGGAGCCAAAATTAGCTCAAATTTTATCAAAACATTATTGCTAAATTCAAAGAAATGTTTGAATTTTAATATAATATCTCGTATTTGAGGTGAAGATACTAATTCCTAAGCAAATCCAGCAGGTGGGCACCATAGGCTGGCTTGGGCTTCTTTGCATGGCATTTAGGTTCCAAGATGATAAACCTTGATACATAAGCACTTAGAAATCTCCACTTAAGTCATATGGACAGATGTTCCAGTGGTCAGAGTGAGCCACTGTGGCAGGGAAGGACCCAAACTCATAGCTACTGGGATTGTAGGAACAATTTACCTAACTGTGCCCCAGATCAGCTATTTTACCCCAGAATTTTGATTATGAATCATAGTTGTCAAAGATTCTTACAAAATAAAGGACCTTATCTTCTCTTGACTATCTCCATATCATTATAAATAAGCCAGGAAATATGTGTGTGTGTGTGTGTGTGTATGTGAGTGTGTATGAGTATTTTGGGATCAAACCACTTTCTCTTCCAAATTAAAGTTTTTTGTGACATACTGCCATTCCTTAATCAATGACAGGGACATACTCAGAGAAATGAATGCATTCTTAGGCATTTTCATTCTTTTGTGAACATCAGAGCATCAAAATTTTGTTGACCAAAATTTTGTTACACTGTGCATGACTGTATGTAAAAAGTCATTGAAAAATAAGCATTAATGAGCACTATAATATAGGCAAGTTACAATGGAACAAACTATCATTTCTTTTGTCTGAATTCAGAGGGAGTGCTAAATCTGCATTTATTATTTTCTCTGGGTATTTCAAACCATCCTCTCACTCGCAGAGCATGGTACTCTTCTCAATCTTGTTGAAGCTAAATATTTCACAGTCGATAATGATTTTCAAGGAATTCAAAGGTGTCTTTCAAACAATCTTTCAGCTCTTTTAAATTATAAAGAGTATGTAGCTTATTAAGCAGTAAGATTTCATGCATACTCAAAACGAAGGGTCAGCTTCAAGGGACTTCTTTAGGATTTATCCATCCTTTTGAAGTCTGGCCAGCCTTTGATAATGTCTTCCAGTATTAGCAACAAAATCTTAACCTACATCTGAAATAATAAGTATAATAAAAATAAAACCAGCACAAAATGATTAATTTATTTCTATCTTTTGGTGAATTTGGGAGGAGGAAAGAGTGTTGCATGGATGAACAAAGATTTAAACATGGAATACTCAGTACAATCAGGTTTAGAATTTATCCAGACACTGAAAATCAGGAAGAATTTTAAGCATATTTAAATACAATTGGATTTATTTAAGGAAGATGGATGTCTGAAAAAATAATGAGGCTTTGTTAAATTAAAAAACAAATGGAGACCATTTTATACCAATAGGATAAACTGAAAATAGAACATGAAATAAAGAGGAAGAATTGTGCTAAATGATAGACATTTAGTAAGATGGATGGATGGAATCTACTAAATTTGAATATAAAAGCAGGAAGTAAGTAAAGTCGAAGGGACCTTCTAGTCTTCAGAAGTACACTGATACTCTTGTGGTAGATTTGTATCTTGTCATTTTAGCTAAAAT
>CM053408.1:11276665-11304146 GCA_028644305.1 Xerus rutilus | reverse complement strand
ATTAAAGGTACAGTCCAAGCGGATGGAAGATGAGGTGAAATGTATTTTTTTTTTCTTCACTAAAGATTTTTTTCTCTTAACTAAAGTTCATTGTGGGGGCAGAGTTTGTTTTGTTTGTTTTGGTTCAAGATGAACTGGAATTAAAGGTACAGTCCAAGCGGATGGAAGATGAGGTGAAAAGTTGAAACTGGTTTTTAGACAATTTCAACAGAGATCCAAATGATCTGATGGAACGTGCAGAGAGAAGCTTATACAGTATTGAGTTCTTTGAACTTACTAAGAAATTGAGGATAACTGTGTTTTTGATAGGTTTGTATCCTTTAAAATACTTCCCCTCTGTAGTGGATTGAGTCGTGTCCCCAAAAATGATATGCCCAAGTCCTACTTCATGTGTTATCTGTCATGTGACCTTAGTTGGAAATAGAGTTTTTGCAGATAGTGTATTAAGGTAAAGATTTCAAAATGAGATCATCATGGAACTTAAATGGGCCTTAAATTTAATTCAAAGCCTGTTCTGATAAGAGGAGACAAAGGAGGTGCAGAGACAAAGGACAGAGGCCATGGGAAGGGGCGTAGCATTGAAGGTCTGCAGCTGTGAGCCAAGTATGGCCAGCAGGAGCTGGAAGAGAGGCAGGGAAAGGATAGTCTCTCAGCTTCTACAGGAAGACCCACTCCTGCCAACACCTTGGTTTACAGTAACATCTTGCTTTCAGAATAGTGTGAGAAAAAAATACAGCTTTCTGCTTATTTTCTGTTGAAAGACAAGTGCATCTAGTACAGTTGCCTGCCTGGTGCTCTGCTGGCACAGTCAGGCTGGACCAGGGGAGGCAGGTTTTTGCTGCCTGAGACACACAAAAAAAGGGAAGTAATACTGAGCAATTCATAGTCATTCATTGCTTATGCTTCACCTTTATCCTTTCATAGAGCACATTTTATTACAATTTTTAATTCATGAATATTGATATATCGTAATCTGTATGTCTTATGGAGTCCCTACTACTTTAACAAAATACCTTAGTCAGGGTAATTCATAATCAAATAAAATGTATTTTTTGTGATTCTGGAAGCTAAGAAGCCTCAGATCAAGATGCTGGTGGACTCGGTATCAGGGAACTGCTGGCTCCATGCTCTCCAGACAGCACCTTGTTGCTGAATATGTGAAGAGGTGCAGGTAAAAGGTCAAAAGGTCCTCACTTATGCTCCATAGCCCACAGTTAAGGGCACTGATCCCATTCATCAGGACAGAGCCCTAATGGCCTAATCATCCTCATTAGCCCCTTCTCTTTATACTATCACATTCAGGTTTAATCTCCAACATGTGAATTTTTGATCGACACTTACATTCAAACCATAAGATTCAATTTAGCTTTCTATTAAGGAAAATATATGCAGTCAACCTTTTACTATTTTTGATGTTCCTTGGACAATAAGATTATCCATAACAAGTTCTCAAATATTCTTGATAAATTGGTGGTATACATTGAAAAAAGAATATTATATTCAAAAATATGAGCCACTTTATTATTGGGAGATAATTATAGAAAATAGAAATATTTTCCTTTATTTAATAACATAGTAATTTAAGAAATATTGACAGGTTGGAAACTGCCTGCCACCATAAAATACTCATCAAAATCTAGTTGCTTAGCTTAAAAATACACTTGGTTTTTCAAGTTTATAGCTAGTTCTTTGTTAACCCTCTAACTACAGGGCCACCCACAATGATGAGCTGCAAGAAAGACTGATAATTTTTCACAATTAAACTTTCAGTATTACTTTTGAGAAGGAAGCTATGAGGTTAGAGACTCTATTTCTGGATCTTTTATAGTTTTCTGAGGCATGCTTCTGGTTATAGCAAATAAAGTGAGAACAGCAGTGATGTATGTACTCTCAGAACAGATGTTTGTGTGGCAATTGCTTGCTTTCTACATCCTCTCTTTCTCCTTCGCTGCAGGCTGGGATAAGAACTTGATCGTGGGAGCAGAGTCATGCATGCACCTGAGCCCAAACCATCCATAATGGCGGAAGAGCGAGATGAAAACAGTCTGAGTTCAAATGTGATTCATGATTTTGAACCATCTGCCTTGACCAACAACCACTATGGACTACCTCGTAGGAGACAAGCACACTTCTCTTGTACTCGCACCATTTCATTGTAAGATATTTTAGAAACAAAAAAATAATAACTCAATAAATAATGAGCTGTGTAAGCATTAGTTGAATTATGTCACTACATAATATGTGAAAAAATGATTTCAGATTTCTTGAAAATTAAGAAGTTTATATCTACTTTGGTATTATGTTTTAGATATTAGGTATCTCCCAAAAGCTCATGTGTGAGACAATACAAAAACATTCAGAGATGAAACGATTGGGTTATGACAGCCTTAATCCAATCAGCAAATTAATCCTCTAGTAAGGATTAACTGAGTAGTAACTGAAGGCAGGTAGGGTGTGGCTACAGGAGGTGGGTCATTGGGGTTGTGCCTTTTGCGTCTGGCCAATGGAGTCTCTCTCTCTCTTTCTATGCTTTCTTATCATCACATGAGACTTTTCCCTCCACCACACTCTTCCACCATGATGTTCTGCCTCACCTGGGGCCCTGAGGAATGGAGCTGGCTGTCCACAGACTGAGACCTCTGAAACTATGGGTCCCCGAACAAACTTTTTCCTTCTAAAATTGTTCTTGTCAGGTCTTTTGGATGTAGCAGCATTAAAGGTAGCTAAAACAATTGAAAATGATGTCTAGCCAAACATCATTCTGGGTTTATTTTCAAGTAACAGAAACAGAAAATTTAAAGAAAGAAGTCACAAATCTGCTGGAAAGTTAATATGGATCATTCCTTTAAACAGTTTCTTAAACAAGAAAGTATGGTTTCAAATTAGAGAGCAGAAGGATTTTAAAAGACAGGAATCAGAGTAAGGCAAATGGTAATGAATTAAATAGAAGGTGATGATATTCTGACGGTGGGAAAAGGTCGATGTTATTCTCAAGTGCATGTACAGAGTACTTTCTTGTAAAGCAGGGCAGTTAATATTCAAGAAAATAGCCTTGTTCCAAGGACAACTAAAGCTCTCTATGATACATTATTGTTCTGTTTAAGCAAGCAGAAGCAATCAAAATAAACCTCAGAAAAGGAAACCAATTCTAAGGACCAAGAAAATACCTGTTAGATTCTCAGTGAACCATTATATGGTTATCACATGAAATCCATCAAATATTTTTCTCCATCTATAAAGTAATCCTTATTTTATTGTTCATATAAATATCAATATTCAAACAGCAGCATTATGAATTTTGAACAAAAATTAATACTTCATTTATTGTAACATCAACATTTTTTATTTAGAAGATGCTCAGTATATAGCCAAATTTAAGTAGCGAAATATATGAATTAAGTTAAGAATGAAAAACAATTTCAATGTTTCACATTATACTTAGGAAAACTACTAGCATTACATGGAAATTGTTCAAAGTGCTTAAACATAATCAAGCTTGAGTACTCTTAGAGTAATTTGAATTGAAACCTACCTTCGGGCTTTGATTTCAGAGGAACCTTTATGAAGTGACTTTAGTGCACAAGTTGGAGAGGAAGACAATTATCTAATAATTTAAAAGATAACTACTCTGCCCTACCAATTATTTTTACCTCCTCCTATCCATCCATGCCACAGAGAAAAAGAGTTCTTCTCCTGTATCTGTAAAGTTTATCTTTCATAATATTTCCATGTGAAATAAATATTTGTTGAGATTAGTTATGCACAGAGGCAAGAAAAATGAAATCTCCCTGTTTGCTCATCCTGCTGAGAATCTGAACAGGACATCTTTCCACCAAGTAGGCCACAATAGGTGCTTTGTTAAAATATGTGTTTTCTCAGTTGGAGGCCTGTGGAGTTACACTTCTTATTTGTTACAGACAATAAATTCTCTGTACTAGTACAATAGTCTCATCCTTATTCAGTGGATATCTGAAACTGGATGGTACTGAATTCTTTCTCTTTCTCGCTCTCCCTCTCTCTCTCTCCATATATATATGTATATATATATACATATATATACACACACACACACACACACAGGAATAGATATATAGATAGATGTAAATATATATATTAGCATAAATTGTATTTATATAAATATATATATACACACAAATTTTCCTATAAGGTATATCTATGATATAGTTTAATTTACAAATTAGTCATAGTAAGAGATTAACAACAATAAGTATTAATAAAATGCAGAAATTATAACAATATGCTGCCATAAAAGTTATGTTAAAGTGATTTCTCTGTCTTAGAAAAGTTGAGGCAAATATTAATATTTTGGAAAATGGTTGACCCCCAAGTCATGGAAACTGCAAAAAGGAACACAGAAGACTGGGGGACTAGCATAAAGGAAAGAGTGCTCTCCAAGCCAAGCATCTTTCCTGGAAAAGAGTGAGGAGGTGGCAGAGCACATGAGACTGAGGCAGCATTGGTTCCAGCATGCACTTTCCTCAAAATTCTGCCCCTTTTTATTTAGTTGTTTATTTTAGGGCAGTACTGGGGTTGAACTCAGGGGCACTCAACCACTGAGCCACATCCCCAGCACCATTTTGTATTTTATTTAGAGACAGGGTCTCACTGAGTTGCTTAGTGCCTCACTGTTGCTGAGGCTGGCTTGGAACTCTCCATCCTTTCGCCTCAGCCTTCCAAGAGGCTGAGATTACGGGTGTGCACCACTGCACGCAGCCTGCTCCCTTTTATTCACAGATTCCTCAAAATAAAGAGTGGAGACTTAAATAGCATTCCTCTCACTTTGCCTGTGAAACAGACAGTCATGACTTAGGGTAGTTCTAATTATTATTTTTCTAACTTTATGGAGGTGTGGAACCGTGCATGCCACCGTTTTCTTTAGAATAGAATTCACTAAGTACTTGAGATGGTCACCCCTGTATTATGCACTAGGTTTCATATTAGATCATTTGTTCAACTGTTGGCCCTGAGCACTTTTTAGGTAAGATAGGCTAATTATTCTACTATGAAGGTTAGGGGTGCACTAAATGTATTTTTTATTTGTGATATTTTCAATTTACAGTGGTTGTATTGGGACATAATCCATCATAAGTCCAGGAAAAGCTGTAGTATATTTCACAGAACTAGAAAATGCTATTGTCTTTGTGTTCATAGGTATAGGATGAACTGGTCATATCTGGGATTTTAATGTGGCCAAAACACAAGCATCAAGGTTGCTATTGCATTGAGAAGGCAGAGGGTAGGGACATCACAGAATATTGGGAGATTTCTGTCCTCTAGTATTTATTTGAAATTAATTTTACCATATTATACAGTGCTTGGAGATGAACAGAGAACACAAAATAAGGTTTTGCATATCCTAAGTGCTTCCCCTGGGAAGAGCCCAAAGCTGGAAAATAGATTGATTTTAAACACCTTGGTGGGAAAAAACCTTTACTAATATTCCACCCCATTCTTCTATTCTAATAATTCTTGAACAAAATACTTCTGGGGGTTATGTTGTTTGTTTTAAATTATGCTGTGCATAACTTGGACTTCTGGAAGGGAATTTAGAGGACAAAATTATCAATGCTAGCATCAGATTTTCCTGCCAGTCACTCTTCTGTGCTATGATTTTCTGCACACTACTCTACTTTAACTTCATTTTTCCTTTTTCAGATACCCCATGCATATGCCCCCAGACTCAGCACAGAAGCCAATGACATTACAAATTTGCAAACTCATACTGTTCCCATGCTGGATTAGATGTTCTTTCACTGCCTTCCACTGTATGCTGTGTGTATCTTGTTACCTCTAACTTTCTCTTACAGAGTTGAGGCTTTCCTTCATTTTTCTAATCTCAGGAAGGTAACACAAGTGCATGGCACCTCTGTGTCCTCAACAAATGTTCTAGAGTGATTTCATCACCTCTTAGTTTACCTGTCTTCAATTGTGGCTCCTACTGATGAAAGGGCTCATGGTTATTAAATTACTTTGCAGCAAACTCTTAGGCCACAGTTCCTATCGTATCAGATTACACGCACAAGAGCACCTATGTTCTCTCTCTATTCTCTTGGGGTTATATCAACATCTATTTATAACTCTGATTATTTTCAACAAGGAAAATGCTAGCTGAAGATGTTCAGTGTCTGAAGAACAACTGCTTAAAAAACATTTACCTTTTGTTTTCTTTCTCTTCAGCAACTGTTTATAGTCTGCCCTCACTTGCTTTGTCACATCTGTAGGAATCTGTAGGAAAGAAAAAAATGTGCAAAACATGGTTCCGTTGGGTGAGCAGCAGTCAGGAGACAGAGCTGCGGTGTGACTGATGCTGAGGTCTCAAAGAATTCAACATCTGCCAATTTCTCACTCTTTTTCTTTCTGATTCTTAAGAAGATTATAGAACTTTAAAAGGTTGCTTTTTTATCCTTTCTTATCCTGGTTCTCTTTCTCAAGGTGGACTGATGGGTATTTTTATATTCAACCACATATCAACTTTTCAAATATAGCAATTATCTTTAGTACAGAATTTTAGAACAAAAATAAACCAAAACAAAATAAATATTGAGATCATTTGGAATAATCCTGTCTTTTAATACACAACATTTGAATCTCAGAGGAAGTAAGCAATGTGTACATGATTATACTGCCAATTAAGGGCTAAAATAATTCTAGGTTCATGTCTTTTAGTTTAAATTTTATTTCATGTCCTTCAAAATTTCATGAACATAAAATTGCCAAAATTATTAACAGATTTATTTTGGAAAATATGAAACTTAATTAATGTGCTCACATTCATCAGAAAAATTAGAACTATAAGAATGTATACATAAATGTATACATACCATAAATGTATACATTTATGGTTCCAAGTCAGGGACTGATAAACTACACACTATTGATATTATCAATTGTCAGAAATAAAATAGATGAAATTTAATAAGTCATTTTCATCTTTGTGATAATTTCTATTTTTGTCATAGTCAATTATGATGCATATACAACTTAATATATAATTTTCAAATTTTATCAAATCTACCCAACACACCAAATTAAGTTTTATTTTGTTAACTATTCCTTGTAGAACATTCTTCCAATTAAACTGAAAAATACTCCTTCTCTTAGACAACAAAATCTTTTCATAGTAGTTTTAATGTCTTGATGATAATTCAGAGTTCTGTGGTGAAGTTAAACCTAAAAAAGAAAAAAAATACTCTCTATAATTCTATTACAAATATTTACTAAACTTTGTTCAATTTAGGCAGTGTACTAGTTTTCTAGGGCAACTGTAACAAAGTAATATAAACTGTGTAGCTTAAACAATAAATATTTATTTTCTCAAATATTTATTTTCTCAAAGATTTGGAGGCCAGAAGTCCAAATCAAGTTTAGCTTCTTCCAAGCCACCTTCCTAAGATTCTAGGTGGCCACATCTCACTGTCTTCACATGGTTGTTCCTGAGTGTGCAGGCATGTCTGATGTCTCCATGTGTCCAAATTTTCTCTTCTTGTCAAGACACCAGTTAATTTACATTAGGGCCCACTCAAAGGTTTCACTTTAACTTAATTGCCTCTTCCAAAGTCTTATTTCCAAGCACAGTCATATGCTGAGGTATTTGAGGTTAGGGCTTCAACATGTACATTTTGAGGTGGACACAAATCAGTCTGTAAGAAGCAACATGCATTTTAAACACATTAAAGATAGGGTATTGTAGCATTAACAGGCAACAATATCTGGAGACCCTATCTGGTTTAAGAGTGGATAGTTCTGAGTGATAGACCTCTCTGTCTCTCTCTTATTGCTCAACCCTTGAACAAATCTAATATATATACATATATTATATTACATTATATTATAATATATATGCATATATATTATATGTATATATATGCTTTAGTGTGTGCGTGTGTATATATATATATACACGCTATATATATGCTTTAGTGTGTGTGTGTGTATATATCTATCTATCTATATATACACACACTATATATATGCTTTAGTGATTTCAGTAATGAAATGAAAAGGGGGCCAAAAGAGTTTTCAATTCCTTCTTACTGAATTTCAATGACCCATGAAAATTTTAAGTATGTAAAAATTCATTTTGATTACATACTACTTCTGATATTTTTTATAATATGAAATAATGAAGTTCCAATTTTTCAAGGTTCCTAGGCTATCTTTTAAAATAAGAATATAACTCTTTCCACTTTGTTGCCTTCAAAGTTTTGCTATCAGGACTGTGTTAAAAATGCAAAATGAATTTTTAACAGAACATTGACACTTGCATTGTTAATGTGCCTCCAGGCATGTAATTAGCTGAGAAGTTTAATCTTTTATATTCCAAAGTTTGATCAGAATGCATAAGCTCAGAAAAGCTATAAAGTATTGACCAGCATCGTTGATAAAAAGAAAATAAAAAGTTCTCAGCAGCACTTTCTCTAAATGCAAATGCCCCTCATTTCTTCTCAATGACTATATTAAATATAATAAAATGATTTTTTCCTTTCAGAATATCAAACAGAAGCAGTGGCCAGTATCTTTCCTACCTTAGATTTTTGAGAGATTTATTTTGCTTAAGAAGACTTGAAAAGAGTCATGTGTATCTCTCTGATAAATGAATGATTTATTCTGTGAATGATTCATCTTTAACAAATTCTGTCACCCATTAAGGGGGAAATAAAGATCTGCTAGATGAAAATATAAAATGGAAATGTAATGTAACCTATTTAAGTAAATTAATGTACTTCTTGTTTATCTATATTGGGTAAATACTAACAAACCTATACTTGTGTAATATTCAGCCTTTGGGAAAACATATGATAACCATTACCTGAGAAATAAAATTAGAAGGTGTATGCATTGCACTGGTAGCTGATGACTTGGGTTATAAGAGCAAAGTGAGTAAGAACCATAAATAAAACCCTCGTGTATTAATTAGAACCATATCGAAGTAGGAGAGAGTTGTCAATATTTATTGTCAATATTTACCACATCAGTCTGGCGGTAAATTTATTTCATTTGGAGATACTATGCCAACACTGGAAGGTTGTCTCTATTATTTCTATAACTAGGCTTATACCTCATTGTTCAACAAAGAGTAGGTGGTAAGAAAACCTTGTTGGTTAGAAGTTGCTTGGACTTAACAGGAAAATCCAAGAGTGTTTTGATGTCCTTGCTTTAGAAGAAATGTGGAGTTGAGTTCTGGTGTGGTTATAGAATACTCAGCTAGAGAAGGTTAAAGTTTGGAAGTAAGAGTACTGCAGACACTTAACCGTATGAGACAGAATATTGCCACAAACTACAATAAACATGAGTGATAGAGGAAGCATGAGAAAAAACTGGTCGGAAGAGCCCAGTCCTGTTGCTGAGCATCTTCGCATCAGAAACAAAACTGGAACTGCAGTTAATTTGAACTACATGCCACTCTGGTCTCTGTGGTTGATGAGAGAAGTCTTCTGGACCTAGTTGGGAACAGAAATGGAAATATAAATGAGCAGAAGTGATTTGCTATTTTTTTGCTCCCACAGTGTTGTATGAATATAATAGAGATGCAACAGGAACTATTTCATGTTTTGCTATGAATACAGTCATTTCCTTCACTGCTTTTAGCTCTTTAACACACAACTTCATCCTAGGTGTATTCATATTACTCTCAATGCCATTCATTCCATCATCAAATGTTTGTTGAACTTTTACCATGTGTCAGTTATGGTGCCATGTATGAGATAATTGAATGGAAGTTTCTATCACCTAGCATCACTGAACACTATGGTCCTGTGGTCCGTGGAGACAAACACACACACACACACACACACACACACACAAATACTATTCTGTACCTGCATTTGATGTACATACAAAGAATAGGAATATTGAAAAAGTGTGTAGGGATCTCTATGGAAACTGCACAAGGGAAATCAGCAGTGTGGAGTACATCATATGAGATCAGAAAGAAAGATGGACAGGCAGGGCCTGGTGGCCCACACCTTTAATCCCAGCAGCTCTGGAAACTGAGTCAGAATGGCAGTTTCAAATCCAGCTTAGCAACTTAGCAAGGCCCTAAGCAACTTGGTAAGATCTTACCTCAAAATAAAAAAAAATTAAAGGGGCTGGGGATATGGCTTTGTGGTTAAGTGCTCTGGATTCAATCCCTGCTTAAAAAAAAAATGGACAGGAGTCCACGTTTTGATCAATAGTTGGTAAACATATGCAAAGCATAGCATTTGTGAGAAAATCCCATGTTTTAAAATTATAGAAAATTAATTGTTGTAGGAGCCTCAAGTGTGAGTGCAAGGGTGAATTATCAAAGGCAAGATGAAATAAAAGAAGGGAAAAAGAGATGAATAAGAAAGGAAAGATATAGAAGATGACATTATTCAGTAAAAAAGGAGATAGACCTTATAAGGATATTCTGTCATGAGAGAGCTTTCATTGTATACATCATAACAAAAAGACTCATTGCAGAAGTTTAGCAATAAATTTATATACCAATGAGTTTACTTGGCAGAAAATAGATTCTTAAAAAATATTAAATTGAGAAATTAAAACATTTAAAAACTACAGAACTTATTTTGGAAATATTTGAAAAATCAGCATTGTAATTGTTTCAAAATAAACTGAAACATAAGAATTATCTAAGATTGTCTGTTAATCATGCCTATTCCAAAGTTCAACCAACTTTTAAATTAAATTAACTGGGGATGCATCTGAATTCTCCATTTTAACACACACTTGCAGGTTATAGATGTGAAACACTTTTCTTCCTCTTCTAAATGAGGACAAGGAGTCTCACAGAAGATGAGTGAATCATACCAAGTCACACGTGAAGTAAAAAGCAGAGTTCATGCTAAATCTACATTCACATTTCATGACAGCATAGTTCAAGTTAATTCCTTCTCTGTCTCACTACAGTGGATAGCCTGTTTACAGGGCAGCCGATGAATTCCTTGTAATTTCTGGTTATCAAAAGGAGAAACGATAGTATCAAACCAGTGATTCTTAAACAGGATGGTTTTGCTCCCAAGGGGACATCTGACAGTGTGTTTGTTTATCACAACTTCAATAGCAATAGCTCTACTGACACATAGGAAGCAAAGGCCAGATATGTCACTGGACAGTGCACAGGAGAGCCCCAGAAACAAAAGTACATGGACCAAGATGTCAATAGTGCTGAGATTGAAAAACACTAATTCAGATGCAGTACATAGTAGGCTTCATTCATTGTAGCTCTAAAATTTGATGATTATCAAATTCCTTATTCATTTGATGCAGCAAAGAGGATGAATTTGAGAAAATGTCAGTGCCATGGGTATTAGATTTCTCTTTTGTTTAAATGCTCTTGATGGTTCATGGTCTCCTAATTTCTTCTTATCCTAATATTTTTCAGACTAATCATCATTATTATTTTAATTGTTTGCTCTTTAACTTCTCTGAAAAAATATAGAAGACATTAAGAGTCATTGACTTCTAAGTATGTATTAGAAAATGAATATGTGTATGTGTGTGTGTTTGTGTGTGTATGCTTATTTGATCCTTGAAACAATATTTTAACATAGTCATTGTTATCTCGGCTGCCAGTCTTGTTGAAAGGCAGTCTAAAAATATTAGAGTTGGAAATAATGGTTTGGCTTTCCTTGGAAAAGAAATAAGTTATACCTTACCAAATATCTTTTTAATAGATGGGTCTGTTTAAACTATCTCAGCCTCAACACGAACTCATGGAATGCAGAAACTTCTCCATGATGTAGAAGTGAGATCATAAGGGAAAAGGTGGTTCAGCCTATGTTTCACAGGACTCAACTCGAACCTCACAGAAAGGCAGAGAAAGCTACAGTATTTGGCACTTATATGAGACACTATCAGTAACAAGCAAAGGAATTGTCTGCAAGTGAGAGAAATATGTAGACTCAAAAGACCAAGTATTTACAACTCCAAGCTTGTCACCAAGTAAATATGTGATTTTGATAAAGTCAGTAACTTTGGTCTTCATTATCTTCATCTGTAAACCTGTTATGTTTGACTAGTAAAATGCTAGCATATTTTCAAATTTTATTTATTTATTCATTCATTTATTGGTATTGAACTTAGGGGTGTTTTACCACTTTAGCTACATTCCCAATTCATTTTATATTTAAGACAGGGTCTCACTAAATTGGTGAGTCTGGCCTTGAACTTGCGGTCCTTGAACTATGCTTCAGCTTCTCAAAGTGCTTGGATTACAGGAGTGCATCTCCTTGACAGTCCTTTCCAATTTTATAAAATAAGATCAGCTATTGTAATCCACTCATTTGGAATTCACTTGAAGAATATAACATTATTTTTGGCAATTATTGTCATAGAAATGGAGAAGAAAGCATGTGTTTATGTGTGTATGTGTGTTTGTGTGTGTATGTGTGTGTGTATATGTGTTTATTTTAATCCCTGCAAGTAGTGAGGGGATTGCTTTATGATTTAAAAAATGGAAATTCTAGTTTAAAATAAACCTTGGATTTTTCAATCTTAGTGAAAGAATTTTTGAATTTCATGTTATTAACTTTAAGTATTTTTTAAAATAGTGCTGAATATAAAGGTTCATCTAAAAAAAAGATGTTGACTTGGAATAGAAGCATACTACTTAAACATGACCATTTATTATATTGATGAATCTCATAATACTTAAAAGTAACTCCTTTAAGAAGAGATCAAATACAAATAAACCATGAGTTTTCATTCTTGTCTATCCTTCCATAAATGATTGCTGGTCTCTGCTCAAGTAGTTGTCATAAAAGTTATAAAGTATGTTAGGTTAAAATTTTTTTAAAAACTAGAAGGTTGTATTTTTAATGGAAAATCCAATAGCTTTTAAATTGACTTGTTATTGCTTATGAAGTTTAAAGCTCCTCCCCCATTTATGTTTACCTAGAATCTCAAAATGTGATTTTATTTGGAATTAGTGTCTTTGTAAATGTATTAAGGATGTAGGGATGATATCATACTAAATTTAGAATTGGAGTTACATTACCACATTCCAAGGAATACCTAGGGCTAGAGGTTAGAAGTAGTACAGAAAGATTATTCCCAAGAGACTTGAGAGGAAATATTGTCTTGCTCATATTTAGATTTGCAATTTCTATCATATAGAAGTATGAGAGAAGAAATTATTCTCAATTTAAGCCAACCAGTATGTAGGTACACTGTTATGGAAGATGTAGATAACTAATACAGTTATTGTTACTGGAAAGTGAAGAGATTCTGTGTCAAATATTTTGAAATTTGGATTTTTAAAAAATATGGTAATGGGTAGAAACTGCCAGAATTGAACTCTCAGTTGTTTTGAAGAGACATTTATAGAAATGTGGATGTTGAAAACATAACTGTTGGTATTTGAGATGGAAGGATGAGGTGTGTTATTGCATACTAGAGGAAAGATGATCTGTGTTTTAAAGAGGGAAAACACTTGGCAGAACTGTGTTTTCTATTGGGCAGAAAAATAACTTATAAACAATTAACTTGAGTATTTAACTGAGATTCCCAGCACACTGCTGAACTTGTAGCCTGGTTACTTCTTGCTGCATACAGTAATAAATGAGGGAAGATACACTGGAGAAGAAACTGGTAAGAAAAAAAAAAAAAAACACAACAATTTGGAAAATTCTTAGCATATTTTTATCTCAAAAATACTAATGAATGCTGTGGAGAGAATGTCAAGGCGAGGATGAACAAACTTTAGCTGGAGATATTAAATATGTGATTTAAGGGTCCAATACATTACCTCAGCTAACACCAGAAACAGAAATGAAGTATTCCAGAAAAGATCTAAGGAGAATCTTTGTGTCTGGTGCCACAGACCCCTTTAGCCTATAGGGGCAATCATGAAAGTTCTGGAGCATGGTGTAACAGCAGAAACACTGTGGATGTATCTCACAGAGTCTAATTCAAAACTAATATAGAAGATGTGATATGAAATTTTGACGGGATAATAGATGAGATTTTAGTCCTAGTTAAGACATTTGGGAATGTTGAGATAAGTGGGAGCATATACTCTTTATATGGAATAAATGTATATTTTATGGGAACAGAATGTGGAAAACAGTGGGCCAAATAGTAGCCTCCTTGAAATTTGTGTTTAGCCACACAGTCTGGGATAGTTTGTTACGGCAACAGGCTGATTGAAGCACATAGAAAATTAAATCAGAAAGAAAAGTTGAATTTACAAATCTTGGTATTCCATATTATTCCCATTTTTAAAATACTTGCCATTCCCAACTGGAAAACTTTGTGACATTACTTTCAACAGAATTAAAAATTCAGATTAACTTTTGAGCTAATGTATTGTACTAGTTTGAGTGAGTGAATTTTATGCACAATGCTTACTTGTAGGTGGTCAAAAGTGAATACTGTATATAAAAACAATACCTGGGGTGCAGTCAGAAAACAATGTTATCCAGGATCAAATTCAACTTGTCAGTTGAGGTCTTAAAAAATCATGGTGAAGACAAGATCCACAAGGTTTATCATTTGTGGTACATTATACATAAAAATTGATTTGTAATTTTTTATTTTCTATAATATAATTTGTATCATTTATTCACTTTAGGTAAATTAAAATCATTCTAAAATTCTAATTTAAAATAAACATATTATGCCATGTCCATGCAGGAATATACCACAATGAATTCCATATATATGTATAATTATCATGCACTAATTAAAATAATACTGATAATTATAGAAGAAGGGTCAGTAGAGCATAGCAAATGGGAGGAAAGAAGAAAGCTGGACAATGATATTGGTCAAATTATGTGCATGTATGAATAGGGCATAATAAATCCCACTATCATGTATAATTATACTGCACTAATAAAAAACAATAAAGATGATGATGATGATAATAATAATAATAATGACCTTAAAACCATGGACCACATCTTCTTAACTGCATTTTGGAAACCCTGCTGGTTTTAACAGACTGGGCACAGACTAGGGCACATTATACTCCCTGTGTGGTACTGAAAAGAAATCACCTATCTGCTTTGAGTTGGTAGTCTTTTAATCTTTTAGATGTATTTAAAGCAAGTTGTAGATATTTTTTTTCTTTAAAATTTCTGTTTTTCCACTTTTCCTGTTACTCAAAGGAGGCTTAGAATTAATTCTCTGTTAGGTCATATAGAGCAATTATAGGTAGTTCTGTAATAGAAAACATATAGTGAAACAGATGTGGGAAAACAAGAGTTGCAAAGCACAGAAAAGGCTAAAGTAGCAAAGACTGTGAAAGCAGAGTGTGCTGTATAACCTGTACTATGAATAATAACCTTGAGAACATTGAGAATGGATTAATAACAATGCCTTAATGAACCACTGACATCACTGCCGCCTGGAGATCCTGAGGCTTGCTCTACCTATGGCTTCCATTAAGAGGGAAATGCAAGATGCCTTACTGACATGAGAGCTCTGTATTCTGCTTTGACTTGACAGTAAGGAATAGTTATTTCAGCACATGATGCAATGAATAATAAATAAATTATAATATCTTATTTTATTTTGGTTAATTGAATTACATTGTATGCAAATATACAAACTGTTATGTATAGAAGCAAAACTTAAAGTAAATAATGAATGATATGTATATTTAGAACTTCATTCAAGAGTGTCTCTTGACACTTGTCAGTTCTTTGCCTATACCCCCTTACTCCAAGCCTCATTTATTATGAAGTATTTCAATGACTTATTTTATAGTGGATTGAGGTTGAGGAAGCAACAGTTTGTTATTTCAAATTTGTAACTTTATCTGTGTGGCTCAAGGAACATCCACGATTTAAGTATAATTTATTCCACTATTTATTCTTCTTTATGGTAACTTTCATGGTACTCTGTTGAATATAAAGTAAGATAGAAATATAATCTTAAGAGATGAGAAAGATATATGGGAAAGAAAGGGAGAGAGGCATATTTATGCATTTAAGGTCTAGGAATAGAAAAGTCACAGTTGGTAGTGGTTAAGGTAACTACATTTGAAAATAAGCAGAAAGAACTTTCTGACTTCATGATTCAAAGTATATAAACATATACTTTAATGATTTTTGCATCCTCTTAGTTTAATGTACCAAAATTGGGATACTCTGTGACTTAACAATAATGCCTGCTTTTTTGTGAACCTGATCCTGGACATGGGTTATTCTCAAATTGCCTTTGTTATATTATGTTACATATTAGTTTTATGAGTTAAAAATCGTTCATTTTACATAGTAGAAATAGCGTTGGTAAACAGATGTTTGAATCTTCAAAATAATCAGATAAAAAGTAAGAGTTTTGGTTTGGAGTTAATAAGCACTAGGATACACTATCTACTAGTAGAGTACAGACAAATTTTCATTATTCAGATGCTGATTACATATTCAGGCTATAGATATTTTTACTCCTTTGTTCTTCCTTATACCTACTCTTTTAATTTGTCTATTTCCTGTTTTACTGTTGCTTTTAATCCTATTACACAGTAGAATGTATAAATGGAAATACTTCATTGTAGTAAATTATTATAATTTTATTTTGCATGAGCATACCTTCTCAGTACAAGTTTAGCTTTCTCACACCAGAAGCAGAGCTTGACACAGTTTCCAATCTTACATTACCCAGATGGCTTAAACCTAGACACAATAAACTGACTGCCCTTATCCTGCCTAGAAGACTGGACTCCCTGGCTTTCCTGTATTTTCCCTTATGCAGACCAGTCAGAAATTGCTCACAAACTTAAGGGTACCCATAATCTGTTCTGTTATATACACTAGTTGCCACATCAATGTGCATGCTCTCTCTCTCCCTTCGATTCTTTATTCCTGCCTCACTTTACCTGGTGTCCAAGAACTGTTTTCCTGATTAATTACATCCTCATTGCCCAGAATCCATAATTGAAAATCTTTAAGCTTGTTTCCTTCCATGGTGGTGTATTGAATATACACCATCCATCTGAAGGACTAGGGCCTGCACCAGGCCAGTTTTCCCTGGCACTCTGGGAAAAACACAAGATCAGCCCCAGTGTCAGGGGAATGGTCAGGAAGGCATGAACTAGGAATAGATCAGAGTCACCAGAACATCTTCCAGTGTGAACAAGTTCCCCATGTGAGGGACCCTCTGATTGTGGGTTGACAGTAAGACATCAGTCTGTCCATCAGATTAAAAAAAAAGTAAACTGAAAACTGTGGTGGTCCTACACACACTTTAGGGCAGAGCTGTTAGCTTCTCTGGTACTGGAAGCCTATTTTAGGTTTGGGGTGTGTGTCTCAAAGCATATGAGTCTTTAATAACTGACAATTAATGTATAGAGTTGAGCACTTACTAGATGCTCTCTGAATGTTGAGGATAGCTTTTCAGTGTTATTTTTCATATTTTTCTAAGATCAGATCAATTCTTTCAATAAAAATTGTATACTTACTATAATCATATATTACTCCTAAAATTAAAGACTCATAATTCAAATTAAGATTTCCATAGCTTATGCATCCAGATAGACCTACAGAATATTTGTTATTCCTAAAGAGAGCAGTGTTGCTATAGTTTGGATCATAGCATTCCCAAAGGACAATGTGTTTAAGGCTTGGTTTCTAGCCCAGGCACTATTGTGAGATGGTGGTAACTTTAAGAAGTGGGACAGGAAGGAAGGAAATCAGGTCATTAAGGAAATGACCTAGCAGGATATGAAACCTCAGCCCTTCTTCTTCCCCTTTCTCTGTTTCCCAGCTGCCATGAGGGGAGCAGTTTACTCCACCATGTGTTCCCACCATGATGTGCTGCCCTGTCACAGACCCAAAAACAATAGGGGCACTTCTCCTGGACTGAATCCTCCAAAACCATAAGCCAAAACAAAACTTTCCTCTTTGTAAGTATATTTTCCTAGGTATTTTGTTACAGTAATGTAAAGTTGACTAACATATATACCCTTATGATTATTTCATCATCCTTTGTTTTCATATATTATATTTATTTTGTGTCTGTTTTATTTTTCTTTGTTTTTTTCCTTTTCTGGTTGCTCTAATACAATTTTATTTTCAATGAATCTAAAAATCCATATATTTATATTTCATTGGAAAATTTGACCAAGGTTAACCTTGAAAAATTAATATAAACAATCAACTAACAACATCTTCTAAATTTACAAGCTTAAATCCATTAGCTTTTTGAAAAAAAAAATTGGATGGAGATTCATCTTCTACCTTTATGATAATGAATGCTTAACAATAAAGATAAATATGCCTCCAAATAAGCATATGAATGTTATTGCTGATTTTGTGTTGCACTGCTATTCCAAAAGCAATTAACTATTAGAAATAATACATTTGAACCACTTTTATGTTTATGAATAGAGATATTGAAATAACTTAATATGTTGTTTTCACAGAATAATTTCATCCAGTTGTTTTTTTAAGTATATCTACAGTGAACTTAGCAGTAACTGGAATAGAGTTGCTAATATATTTACTACTAAGGAGCATGGCTCTATGTGCAGGTAGATAAACCTAAAAGTTTTCAGCATCATACTGAAAATAATATAGATATATTATTGAAAATTTAAGCAAAGATAGATGTGAATATGTGATATTCTAGCCAATAGGTTGTTCAGTCAGAATCTGGTATTAATCAAACTGCACATGCTGGAAATGTTTTGCCCTTAGGTTAACAGGATACATTATTGTGTTCTATGCCCATAACTGAGCAAGAGAGTAATACAAATAGGCTTTTACAGGAACTGATTGTGGTCCAAGTCTCTAGAGAATAAAGTGGTGGTGGTTTCTGGAGAAAATGAATAAAATGTATGTGTGAGAAAAATTTTAGATCCCAGTGGGGGTCATCCAAACTGTATAAACAATGTATGACTGGCAGACACGGGTAGCTTTTTCCACAAGTGTAGAGGACAATGGATGTATAATGAAAATGAAATGTTTCTCCTACTTTCTCTCTCTATTAAGAAAATTTGCCTCTGAATTTGGCCTTGAGATGGGTTATGCACAACACTACATACAAGAATTAGCCAGGTATTTATTTTTTCAGAACAAAATCCCTAAGCAGAAACTAACAAACTATTGCTAGAAAATTTTTCAACTAAGCAAAAGGCTAGGCAGTTCAAGTTAAATTTGTTTGAACTCTTAGCTTATTATTCCCCCCAGTGAACTGATTACTTGCATAGGAATTACAGAAATAGATATGCTGCCACTTCCTTTCTAAGATGAATGCTAATGTATTCTGCCTGCTGGAGCAACTTTCAAAACAACCCACAAAATGAGCTATCAACCCATTTTAAAAACAGTTAGAAATCTACTCTGAATATTTTTCTACAAAATATAAATGCAAAACCGTATGGCTGCCAGGAACTTCCAAAGGTCATCTAACAATTCCTTTTTTACATTATCTGAATGAGGATGAACTTGTTCGATTCTTCATTAGTTTATTCAACAGTATTTGGTGAATGCTTGCTATGTACCAGGCATTGTGTTAAGATTCTGGGTACGAATGAATGAAACTCATACCTACCGTAAAGTTCTTTTATCCTGGGAATCAAAAGGAATGACAGAGTTGATTAACCATTTTTAAATGTTTTTATTTAATGTGACAAATGCCAATTTTAAAATCACTACAAAGTTATATGAGGCTGCTTTGGAAGGAAACCTACTTGTACCTGGAAAATGGAATAAGTTTCAGAAATATTTTAGCTGGATCTTTGCAGATGCTGGCATTTACTGGGAAAAGGAAAACTTTCTAAAAATAGAACCAAAATTATTATAATCCTGTTTTATTTCTATTTGTCAGTGATTCCATAATTTATTCCATCCCACTTTCTGAAAAATGGCATTTTAATGTTAGTAAGAATGTTGTGATACTTGTCTGGGATACTTGTTATGTGGCTATACCCTAACACACACACACACATTGAACACAACATTATGGTCTCTCCTAGGCCATTAACTCATTCACTCTCCTAGGGGTCCAGATAATTATGTCATGCTTTGTCTCTATCATGTCTCTTCTCCCTTTGACATTTCTTCCACAATCCACACTACCAACTCACACCTGCACTTCCTACATCACTGAGAAAATGGAAGCAGTCAGGATGGCTTAGATTACTTTGTACCACTATATGAAACTACTTCCTACTTCTGCTCCCAGATGCTCTACATTTGTTTCTTCTCCAAATATACTGCTCCTCTATGATGTGCCTAGCTAAGGCCAATTCTAACCTCTATTCATATGATCTTCTTCCTGCTCAGTGCTTATGGACATTTCTCAAGGTGCTCCCTTTGTCTGTCTGTCTCTCTCTGTTCCCCCTCTTGTTATAATTTTCTTTTACAAAATTATTCCAGAATCTTTAGAATATGACAGTCATTTCACCATCTTATAAATAAATGCTCTTATTTTCCTCCCATTTGAAAATGAACAAACCTCATGATCTCATTTATTCATAAGCCATCTGATTTTTCTCTCTTCTGTAGAAAATGCCCTAGAAAGAATTGGCTACAATTGTTCTGTCCAACTTCCTTCCTCCCCCTCTATGATTCGCTCTAATTAGATTTTGACGCCCACCATTCCACTAAAACTGTACTTCTCAAGGTCACTAACGCCCATTGCTAAAAACCCTGGTAATTTCTTTGTCTTTATTTAACTTCACATTTTTGGCAACATTTAATCTTTTCATCTCTTTGAAATGTTTCCTCTTTTGGATTCTAAATACCACATTCATCTGGTTTTCCCACATTTCTGGCCAAATGATCTTAATCTCTTTTGCTGGCTTATTAATATTTCCCAAAAATTTAAATATTGGAATACCTGAGGCAGGGTAGAGGCTGCGAATGCAAATGGTAAACTCATTTGGGTATAAAATCTAAGGTGCTACTAAGAAGCAGAGTAACCAATGTAAAAAAAAAATTTTTTTTCAACACTTTTTTAAAAAGCAAATTTAATGTAAAAAATTTACAAACAAAATTCTAAATTCTAAATAAAAATGGAACCAGTATTAATAATAAATTGATGGTGCCAGGGCCCAATTCCTTCTGACTTCTGTTTTCTACATGTACACACTCCCTGTATAATCCCATGTAGTTTCATTGTTTTCTATAACCATCTATATAGTTCATTCTTGAGACTATATCCGCAGCTGGAACATTTTCCCCAGAGTGTACAATATCTGGTTGCACTTGTGACGTTATAATTTGAATGTTTAGGGCATGTTAGACAGTAGTGAACATACCCTGTCATACTGTTTATTCTTTAAACTGGATATTTTTGTGTTATTTTATTATGTTTGCAATACATTCAATTTGTGACTGGCTAATGAAATGGATTATAATTTCAGAAACAGGAAATCCAAGATAGTAGTCTTGGATTGGTCTGAAAGCCTAAAGTGACTGGGTCACTGTTAGTCTCCTGAAGCCCTCTCTATTAAAGCTCTCCTCTTTCTTGAGATTAACTCAGACAGACTGCCTCCCTATTTTTTTGTTACTATTTTCATTGTTTTCTTTTTTTATGATTTTTTTCTCTTTTTTTCTGATTTTTATCATTTATTTGCTCTTTGATTCTGTGTAAGTTTGGTCTTATTTTCTCAAATATTTTTGTTTCTTTATTTCTGATCATTTGTTGAATTTTAGGACATTTATTTTGCATCTGACTTTGCCCTAATTTCCTCATTCATAAGTTTCCTAAAGAATTCTAACTTATTATTTTACTCAAAACTTATATTTTTTCCATAAGATTTTTAGCTATTTTTTAAAATATTAGATTGTACATTTTGTCTCTATTTTGGAGCATGGTTTTCTTGAACATTATCATTGCTAGTGGGGTTAAAATTATGCTTCTATTAACTTTTAACTATCTGGAAGACTTGTAGCAAATGTAATTGCAATTATTTTGTGTGGCCCATTTTTCAAAAGCTATAAGTTTCCTCATAGTTCTGGAGAGAGGGTCAACCAGGAAATTGGAGTATCGTGACTCTGGAGCTCTTGTGTTTACGAAGTGACCTTGTTACTGTCCTTTTCCGGTGTTTATGTGAGTGTATGCTTCCCTTCCAAGTGCTGTGCCTACCCCACTTAATTTGGATTTCCCTCCACACAATTCTCCTGAGCAGAATGCCTGACTGATTGGAAAGGAGCTTCATCTTGCTCCTTGGAGTGTATGTGTCTGGAGTGCTCCAGCATCCTAACCTCAGGCATTGCCCTCTTGCCTGACTTGAAATATGGGCTTAACAGAACAGATGCTATTTTCAGTGTGGCCCAGTGCTCCTGGGATTTTACTATTAGCAGGGAATATTTACTATTTACTATTAGCAGGGGAAATTACAAATGTGGTTGTTTTCTTAATGTCTCATCTTACTGTTGCTAACATCACACATCATGAAGGCTGACAATGATTTTGAGCTCATCAGAATGATTTTCTAATTTTATTGTAGAAGTTGGTCACATATTTTTAGTTTAATTACCTTAACTTATTTGGGCTATAGGGGGAAATCAGGGAAATTTATAAGGTGATCAAAACCAACATAATACAATGATCAATTGTATTATGAGCAAGATGGATAAATCTGAGGTTAGCTTAGGGTGACTTTGAAATCATGAAATAGGTTAATATATCACATTAGCAGATCTATCAGGGAAATATGCTTTGCATCATCCAATTAGGTTTGAAAAACGTAAAACACAACATCTACTACTTATTAAGACTTAATAAATGAGAGCTAAAAGGAAAGTGCTTTAATTGGATAAATGGTACCTATAATACACTATCAAATCATATAATGTTGAAATGTTGGAAATTTTTCTCTGGGAAGTGGGAGATGAAATTGTCTATCATTCAGTTCCCTCCCTCCCTCCCTCCCTCCCTTCCTTCCTTCCTTCCTTCTTTCCTTCCTTCCTTCCTTCCTTCTTTCTTTTCTTTCTTTACCTTTCTTTTGCAGTGCTAAAAATCAAGCCCAAGGCCTTGCAAATACTAGGCAAGCACTACATCAGAGTTACATCCCCAGCTGGCTCACTATCACCACTGAATGGGCATTGAATTGCAGATTTTAGACAAACCAATAAGTTAAGAAAAGGAATTAGTAAACAATTAGATCTAAGTGATAAGAGGTTTTCCTTTTCCCAAACTATTTGAAAAGCAAAAATCGCAAGGAAGGAACATTAAAAGAACCCATATCTTGGGGATGAAAAGCACTTGCCCAACACATTAAAACAAAACAAAGAAAAATGAATCTCAATGAGACAGTAATTAGTTTATTCACCAAAGGATAAATTAATAGATCCATCAGTGAAAAAGAATAGCTTAGAAATAAATAAAGACACAGTTTCTGTCAGAACAGACATTTCACTTAAGTGGGAAATATGGCAGTTAATGGAGAATTTATTGCTAAACTTTGTGGTAAATCAAAAAAATAAGGTATTTCATTACTGACTTTTACATATTTCAAAATAATTCTGAGTATTTTACATATTTCATTATGAAGAAAAATCATGAAAAATTTTAAAAGATAAACATAAAAGTACTTTTTAAACCTATTGTAAGACAGAATTTTTTAAACAAAACATAAAAAAGTATAAAGAAAATTTGACTGACTTGACTTTAATGAGAAAAATATATAATAATATAATTATGTATCATATAGTAATATAATAAGAATATCTGTTTATCAAAGGGAAAATCAAATAAAAAAATCAGGTAAAAAGTATAGAGTAAAATGTTCACAATAAAAATTCTTGACACATTTAATTTAATATATACAAAGAATTACTAAAAATGAATAAAGAAAACAAATAACTAAATAAAATATCAAGTGAGAATTTCTTGGTGCTGGGTCAATACATAACTGTAATTTTTGACAGTTAATGAAAATTTAGTGTCAATTTACAATTAATTAACAGTATAACTAATCTCAATGAGGAAAAATTCCCAGTCCAAATTTATCACTATGTTAATTTCATTAAAATATAACATTTTCTTATATTTCATAATTTTTAAATTGAAAATATTCTCTACAGTTTATAATGTTATGAAATAATATAGCAGTATGACTGTGAATTTTATATTCAAATTTCATGTTCATTATAAAGGACAGACTAAGGTGTCAGTAGGTAATTTCTCTACATTTTGTATGTAGCATTCAGGAAGAAAATTGTGTGGCATCGTATAGAATGAGTTGATATATATCTACAACATAATCATAGTTGTATATTCAGTATATTAATTTTCCTTATTCTTTCTCTTTCAAAAATAAAAAAATGTAGGCTGTGAAAGTCTTAAGTACATCTTACTGCACATCATAAATTGTTTGCAATATCTGGAATTTGACAAACTATCTGCACAGAATCTATGGAAGCTGTAACAGAGATCTCAGTTATAGTGAAACAAAATAACTAGATGTTTCATAAATTGACAGAGAATAAATTTTGATGAGCAAAAACTAATTGACCTTGCTAAACTAATTGAGGACATTGTAGATAATTCACTTTGATAAATAAGAATATTAAATATCTATCTAGAGGTAAAAAATAGTAAGTTTTGCCATCTGGTTACAATTACGCGGGCATATTCTTAATGTTTTCAAGTGCATAATGAACTTAAAAACATATTGAATAGTAGCTGGACTCCTACATTAGTACTATTAATAAATAGAATATTATTTGGATTTTAACTTTGACCTCTTCTGTGTCAATATCATATAACATATGTCCTAGCAACATGTAGGGGACAGAATGCTAGAACAACTGTCGACTGCAAGCACAGGATCCTCTTCGTGGAGGAATGAAGCTTTAAGTGAAGGATGGTAATGAACCTCTTTTGAATTTCTGCAGCACATGCCAAGGCTGATAGTGAAATTAAATGATTATACATCTGATTCACTAATGCTACTCAATCTTGTTTTAAATCTCCTCTAACTATTCTACCCTAAGTAAACATCAATTCTTCAAACTTTGGACTTCTGTGGAAGATGAATGTATTTTGTCAATTGTCTGTTTAGGATAATATAACAGGATATCAGAGATTAGATGACTTAAACAAGAAACTTATTTTTCATTGTTCTGGAGATGAGGAAGTTCAAAGAGTGAATGTTGATCTGGTGTGTAGCGAGGGCCCATCTATGTTGCTTATAGGAAACCATCTCCTTGTATCTTCACATCGTATAGACAGATCTTTCCTGTGCTCTTTTTATAAGGACATTCAGCTCATTGTAAGGGCCCCACATCATGACTTATGCTCACTTAATTAAAGGTCCATTTCCAAACACCATCACATTGGGAATTAGGGTTTCAACATCTGAATATGGAGGACACAGATGTCCAGTGCATAGCATTATCCTTTTTATTGATACCAACAACTGTTTCTTTTTTTTTTTTTTTTTTTGGTACTGGGGATTGAACTCAGGGGCACTCGACCACTGAGCCACATCCCCAGCCTTATTTTGTGTTTTTTTTATGTAGAGACAGGGTCTCACTGAGTTGCTTAGCGCCTCGCCGTTGCTGAGGCTGGCTTTGAACTCGCGATCCTCCTGCCTCAGCCTCCCTGAGTGCTGGGATTACAGGTGTGAGCCACCGCGCCCGGCCCAACAACTGTTTCTTAAACTGAATTTTTTTTTGCTTTTTGCCCTTAAAAATATAAAATATGGGGTATTTGCTACATATTGAAATTCACTGAATTTTTATTTATCTGGAGTTTCTCAGAAAGATTTTCCAGTCCCACCAAAAGGTATTAATTTTAATAGATTCTTCTGTTCTCTCTGAAGCTGTTTTAAAATTTTCCCATGCTTTCTAGGGATTCTCTTCTTTCAGTTTTGTGTTGTCCCACCTCTTGTCTCCTAAGCCCTGTTTTCATGTCTTCTGTCTTCAATTCGAATCCTAATGGCACAAATATTTAGGGAGAGGAAGTTATAAACTAAATTCACTTGTTACTACTTATTTCTCTTTCCATTTGTACAGATTTTATATGTTTGATCTTGCAGCAAATTTTAGTAAATTAATGGGTTAAAAAGTTGATCTCTTAGGGTTGATCTCTAAGTGCTTTAATTGCACTCACTAACGGAACAATAAGTTTAGCATTGCTAATTCCTTGTTTTAATATTTAGAATTTAATGTGATTTAGCCTTAACTTTTTCCCTTTGTCATTTCATGAACTTGAAGAGATGATAAATTAATAGTGATGACCTATTTACTACTCTGCAATTTACTTAGCAGTTGAATAAAATTTGCTTCTCTAAACCACTCCATTATGATTTCTATAATTGCCTGAATGCTCGAAACTATGATTTAGCATTCATCTTCAGTTTTTATAGGTAGTCAAGTTCACTCCTGACCACTAGATATTTTTCCTTCATTATGGGGACTTCATCTAAACCATACTTTTGCTAATCAATTCTTTCAATATGAAGGTCAACCCCCTTCTTAAAGGGTTCATAAAGTTGCTTAAAAATTCTAGAGACCAGATCCTCCAGGATCAAGGCTCAGGCCTACTAGTGCCTGGTGAGGAGATGGCCTCTGTGTAGACTACAGGTTTATCTTCTCCTGCAACCTCATGGAAGGGAAGAGGATCCCTATGAGTTTATTTTATAAGAACACTGGTCGCCTTCATGAGGGAAGCGCCTTCAAGAGCTAATCACTTCCCAAAGGCCCCATCTTCTAAACTCATCACCTTGGGGGTTACAATCTCAACATATGAATGGGGGAGGGGAGAGATGTGGAATTTTCAGACACAGCATATGTATGGATAAGAATATTGTTTGGCATTCCAGCCTTAAATGGCTCTTCATATGCTGAATATAAAACAGCACGTGAAATGTTTAATAAACATTGATTCTGTTCATGTTACTTCTCCCTAGCACATGTTACTTCTCAAGGGCACATTTCCATCCCACGGTGGATTAGGAGTTACTCTTTCTTCTCTTTTAAAGATCATCCAACCCAAGCATTCAAACTGTTACCAAGCCTTGTTGATTTTTCTTTAATTTTTTCTAAACATAATTTACTTTTTACTTTGTAAGAGATAACACCCACTCCCCTTTCCTGCTGATTTTCAACATCCTTTCAACAGATTTCTTTCTTTCTAGGTCTTCACTGTCCATTATGGTCTCAGTTATGTTTCTGAATGTAAGTATTCCTATTTCACTCTAAAATATCTCACTAGTGTTTGTTTTCACTTTGAATCAAGTCCAAAGTTTTTATCATGGCACATATGGTTTTTTGTTGTTGTTGTTGTTCTAGTTAGTTATACATGGCAGCAGAATGCATTTTTTTTCATATTTTAATTTATTTATTTGTTCTATTTAGGTTTACATGATATCAGAGTGCAATTTGATTCATTGTACACAGATGGAGGATAACATTTCATTTCTCTGGTTGTATGTGATGTATAATCACAACATACATGCAGTCATACATAAAGCTAGGGCTATGATGACCATCATATTCCACTACCTTTACTGTCCCCATGCCCCCTTCCCCCTTACACTCCTGTGAACAGAGTTCCTCCATTGTTCCCATGTCCT
>CM053408.1:11247242-11276565 GCA_028644305.1 Xerus rutilus | reverse complement strand
GACCATCATATTACTGTCCCCATGCCCCCTTCCCCCTTACACTCCTGTGAACAGAGTTCCTCCATTGTTCCCATGTCCTTCCCCCCATTATGGATCAGCATCCATTTATCAATGAGTACATTCGGCATTTGGTTTTCTGAGATTGGCTTACTTCACTTAGCATGATATTCTCCAACTCCATCCATTTACCTGCAAATGCCATAATTTTATTTTCTCTTATTGCTGAGAATGCATTTTGACACATCGTACATAAATGGGGTGCAACTTCTCATTCTTCCGGTTGTACATGATGTAGAATCACACTGGTTGTGTAATCATATATGTACATTGGAGAACAACATCTGATTCATTCTCCCATCCTTCCTCCCATACCCCAACCCCAGCCTTCACTCCTGCTTTTAATGAACTGATTTTTTACTAAGTAACACTTTCCACTACTTGAAATCTCCAGCTCACCACCATCTCTAGCTACATTTTATGGCAGATGTCATCTAACTTCTTCCATGTCTGTAACATTTCATGTTCACTTGTCCATGGAGAATTGTTAAGTGTGTTCTGACTCCACTGACAAAAACCACCCTCCTTGTTTTTGTCTTATGTTCTGCCATCTCAACACTCGCTGTGCCTTCTGTATGCCCAATCTGTTATCTTTCCTGTATCATCGTATTTTCTTTTGCCAATTATCATTTTCATTTAAGTAGTAATGCATATCATATTTTATCATTTGTCTGGTCATTTTTTTTATTTCTGTTTTTGTTCTTTTTTCCCCACAGACTTACATATCAGAGTTACATATCAGCTAAAAATTACTGGGAGTACATATCTAACTCTGGGATACAGGTTTTTACTGTGTAATTGAGATTTGCTGAGAGTAGATGTCAAGTGTTCTCAGCACACACACACTCACACACACAGTAACAGTAATGTGAAGTAACGGACATGTTGTAGCTGTATCGTAGTAATCATTTAACACTGTATACACAGGTCAAAGCATCTCATTGGTAGAGCACTTGCCTAACACCCTGAAGTCAAGACATCACCATGGTACACCCTAAATACGTCCAATTTTTATTTGATAATCATATGTCAATAAAGTTGAAAAAACATTCCAATACATTGTCTTAGCTACACTATGGTCAAGAAAGAGTACAGCCTATTTTATGTAAAGACAGAGAGAATTGACTTTACTCGAAGTGGCTCTAGGTGAGTAAGGCTCTTGGTGGTCGCTCACTGTTCTCCAAACTGGATGCTCCTGAGTGTTATGCTTGAATTCTAAGTATAGATGACATTTAGCACTTGGCGTAACATTCATTGGTTTCCCCGTTGGTATGACACTGGTGATAGTACATCTATCCACTTGTACTTTCATAGCCTGTGACCACACTAATTTAAATGATGCTCATATCTTTCCCAGTCATCTGCATTACTCTATGACTGGTTCACTGTTAGCATGGCCACTTGACAATCCTCTTCATTCAGCAGTCACATCAGTCTTGCAGAAATGTACTCTGAAATTATTAGAACCCTATTTAACCACTCTTTCTTAAAGAATACTATCTTTTCTTTCTTACATTTGTGCAAATTCATTTCATGGGTACATGCCTGATTTGTTATGTTCTCCATATCTGCAAGCTCTACAAAGCAAAAAACCTTGTCTATGTTAGAGCTATACCCTCAGCAACCAACACATAGTAGGTGCTCAATAAGTACTATTAAATGAACATACTGGACAAATTATTCTTAGCCTCCCTTTCCAGCAAAGTTTTAGCACAAAGTCCTCAACAACTTTGGGTAAACAAATCCATGTGTTGAAGCATGTTATTTAAGAGTATCGGAAGTTTAAAGTGTTATAAAACAATTTTCAATTCTGTTCTCTCTCCCTCTGAGGCCAATTCCCTGAAAAGTATACACACTAACAATGTTCAGCACCAAAAATTGGTGGCAGTGGGTGTTGTGGCAGGCCTCACTGTGGCCTTCATCCCGACTGTCCCAGGTTCCTGGAGGAGGGCTAATCTGGTACAAGTGGTTGGTGTAAGATATTTCAACCTCAGTCAGTATCAAGGCTTCAGTAGCTAAAAACTGAAGTTATTTCTCATTGCTTCATTAACTTTTGACCCCCACACCAAAAAAATTTGCAGCAAATTGGAGACACCCATGCATATTTATAGTTGCCAATGAGTAACCGACATTAGTGGTTTTGCTTTTCATACACACACACAAAATGTGCACTTAAGAAAACAGGCCAGTTTGCCACTTAATATTTTTTCAAAGATCAAAACTAATCATATGTTTAGAGGGAAAAATTTAAAAGATTTTAGTATAGTAAGTGTACATCAACCTTCTGAATAAGATTAAAATTTGAAAAATTTGAAAAGAGATTCTATCTTTTTAAAAATTATTTATTTATTTATTTATTTTTTATTTTTTCTCAAAAATTGCATTTTAATACATGTTATCAAACATAACAGAAAAAAACAAATTTTCAAGAGATTCTATCTTAAACCATGTTAAAATGCCGCATACACACTAGGGGGAGGGGATTAGTTGGGCTGCTGACTTACATGCCTAAGTGAAATACTTAAAAATAAAAATAAAAAAAAATCAGAATATTGGCCTTTTAAAATTACCTAGGCTTTTCAATCATAGTATTAACTTAGTTTTTTGAATGAAAACTGTCTTTCCATTTGGTTTCAAGGGCATTAATTTGATTGTAATCTAGACTTATATACCTTTGTGTCCTTGAAATATTCATAATGTAACTCCACCACCAAATTGTTCTGTTCTTTTTCCTGTTGTTATCGTTATTTGTTGGTGATGTATATTTTGTCTCTGTTCTTATGATATAGTTTTTATATTGCATGACTTAGGAAGGAATGTGCGTTAGAAAGTGAGAGATACTCATTACATTTTTATTCCAAAGCTCTGTGACCCATTCCTAAGTCTTTTCTTACCAGTACTAGTCAGACATCAAACCTGACTCTTTCAGTGTTCTTTCCTGCATTTCTACAATCTCGTTTTCCTTCTGAATAACTTTATAAAAAGAAATTAGGCTTTGTAGTCAGGGCGCTCTGGTTCAAACCAAGGCTCTTCGTATTTAGTGCTACCTTGGAAAACTGCACTCAACTGTGTACTTCTGATTTCTCTTTAATAATTGGAGATACTCAGGTCTACCCATAAAGTTGTGAGATTTAAATGGTAACACCTGTAAATCAACTAAAGCAAAACCTATCACAAATGAAGTAGCTAAAGGATAGCAATTATTGTTTGATCTCACTTTTCTAAAAGTGAAAAATCTCTGAGCCTCCACCCATGTGAAGTTGCTATAATGAGCTCCTATTAAGTCCACGTGAGGAATTCCCTAAAGCTCCACTGCTAATTCCTGTTGGTCTTCCAAAACATCTCAAAGGGAAGACATCAGCTTACTCTGGACTCTGCTACTCTGTCTAATAGTTACTTCCATCTGTAAGACAGTAGCATTGAGCAGCTCTGGAGGCTGAGCCAGGGGCATTGTGAGTTTAAAGCCAGCCTCAGCAATTTAGTGAGGACCTAAGCAACTTAGCGAGACCCTGTCTCAAAAGAAAAAATAAAAAGGGACATGGGTGTGGCTCAGTGGTTGAGCACTCTGGGTTGAATCTCAGATATCATAAAAAGAATAAAATTAAAAAAGACAGCAGCATTGTTTTTCCTGTTAAACCATTGATGTTTTCATCTTTCCTTTCTTTACAGATAATAGACTACATGTACCAATTAATAGCCCCTACAATCAAGCTGCTTTTTGGCAAGCAATATCAGATGCCATGAAATCAGAATTTGCTTTTCACATAGGTACAGTAAATTATTCATTTTGAATTCAAACACAAATAAAGAAACATATTAATTACTTCAAAATAGGAGGAAAATGTACTTTTATTCACAGTACAATTATGCTTTTTCCATGCAACCGAGAAAAAGGATAAAATAAAAGGAGTCAGACACAAAGTTTAAAAAAAATTGGTTGTAATAGTACTTGGCTTTTAAATCTAGGGAAATAGTAATGAAGAATCACAGTAATCAAATTTGGCCTGAATAGAGCTCTATGTAATTAGTACATTACACATAATGATAATGATCCTGTATTTTATTTAATTTTATTTATTTATTTATAAATGACTGCCATATTGCACCTGGATACTTTGTAATAATTAAAATAATTTAAAAAATACAAAATGGGTTTTAAATTAAAAAGACTCACCAATTTCACCAGACTTGTAAAATAAATTCAACTAATTAAAAGTCAGCACTCTTATTTTCATTTGTTTGGTTATCAGGATTATCCTGGCATATCTATGTATTCTAAAGTTAGAATATTATCCAGATACATAGGGATTTCATTAATATTCTATTTAAGAAGCCAAGATTCAAAGTGGAAGCATATTTTCCTCATGAAAATGCGATCATAGAAAAATATTATAGAAAAAAATATTTATAGAGTTATATCCTTGAGAGATTGTTTTATAACTTCATTAATCAAATATATATTGATGGTCTACCTGGGCGCAGTGGCGCAAGCCTGTTATCCCAGCATTTAGGGAGGCTGAGACAGGAGAATTGCAAGTTCAAAGCCAGCCTCAGCAACGGCGAGGCGCTAAGCAACTCAGTGAGACCCTGTCTCTACATAAAACACAAAATAGGGCTGGGGATGTGGCTCAGTGGTCGAGTGGCCCTGAGTTTAACCTCCAATATCCCCCCAAAAATATATATACATATATATAGATGGTCTGTTATATATAAGGCAATAATCTCTGGAATATAGGGATGTTTTTTATTAGGCATGTTTTTCCTATTCTCAGTCCACTTAACCTGTTGAATAAAGATAAGCACATAATATCATGTATTAGACCATTATATGTGGTATTAGAAAAACTATCAGAGTAATAAAAAGACAACATACTTGACAAAGGAAAATATTAAATCTGGTTGGATATAAAATCTAAAAGAATTTTTTAGGTACATTGTTGGAAATTTTATACAGCAGCTAATATGTCAAATATTACATGCACTGTATAAAAAATGATGCCTTTAAACAGAGCTAGAAGAAATGTATTACAACACACAGGGTAAACGTATGAAGTCAGTTGACTTATGTATAGATAATAATATACTATCTTAAGGATTCAAATAGAAAAACATAAGAACTCATTTTAAAATGGTGGAACCATTTATTAGTATAATTTTTAAAATATATTCTAGCTCTTATCTCTTATGTCCTAGTAGAGAGAAACAATCCAACCAATACAGATCCCTGACATCAGTGATCCCTAGATAAAGTTAGAGATGTTTTCTGAACTAGGTGATAAGGTGATTTTTGTTTGTTTCCTCTGCAGTACTGGTATTTGAACCTGGAGCCCTGTGCATGATAGGCAAGCACACTGTCACCTGAACTACATCCCTAGTGCTTTAAATTTTTATTTTGAGACACAGTTTGGCTAATGTATCCAGGTTGGCCTCAAGCTCACAATCCTCCTGTCTTAGTCTCCCTAGTATTTGGGATTACAGGTGTGTACCACTGCACCTGGCCGTGATAAGAATTTAAAAAAAAAAAATTGTGATGAGATCTGTGATGAGGGACTCTTGTATCCCTGAAGGCTCTTGGAACAGAAATAACATTGAAAACACTGGAAAAAAAGAACTTATATGCTCAATTAAATGGCCAAATACCCCAAGTATAAAAAGGAACTTAAAACATTCATCTCATAAATAATTTTCTTCTTTGCAAATCTATTTTAATGACAGTTAAATTTTCTATTCTAGATTAATATGAATTTTACATTTGTCATTTTTCAAAAGCATGGTTGAGTTAATGACATTAAACCACCTGGAAATATCTTCCCTCTTCCTCCAATTTTTGACTCTTGCCAATTTTGATCCCTGTTCATTACGTAAAAATTGTGAGCAAATGCAGAGGTACTTTTAATGATTTTGAAGAAAATTTTACTCAAATTCTGCACATGTAGTAAAAATCATAATGAACATTCTTGCAGTTTTCGTAGTCTGTGATTTTACCATCAAGCCAGCACTGAGACCCTGAGAAGATTCAGACATTTGACATGCGGTCCCAAAGGGATATAATTTTGTGTCGTTAGAACTATCACCTTCTCTAGAATAACTCTATTACTAGAAACCCAGGGCCTAGGTTTGTAGAAGATGTAATATTTAAGAAAACTGAGATGAGGTTTGCCTGTGTAGTTTCTCATATTATTGGAAGTCTATAGAAATTGAGAATTTGTCCCTACTTTGTCTATATAATTTCACAGAGAGCAGTAAATCTTCAATATTTACTGTAAGCCGGATGCAGTGGCTCAAGCCTGTAATCCCAGCACTTAGGGAGGCTGAGACAGTAGAATCACGAGTTCAAAGCCAGCCTCAGCAACGGCGAGGCACTAAGCAACTCAGTGAGACCCTGTCTCTACATAAAACACAAAATAGGGCTGGGGATGTGGCTCAGTGGTCGAGTACCCCTGAGTTCAATCCCCAGTACCAAAAAAAAAAAGAAAAAATTTACTGTAAATTTTTGTTAAAACACAAGAACAAATACAAAGGTAAAACATGCATGACATTTATCAAGACAAGGTATCTCCTCAAGAAGAGCTGAAAATGGAACAATTTAGGAATTGCATAAATTATGTCAGGACAATAAAAAATTATTTGTTTGTAATGTGATTTCTAAACTGCACTGAATATGAGAGAGTGCCCCTTCTGGGAGACCCTAATCTCTCTCCTGGATTGCTTATAATGAACCTAAAATGGTGATCAAGGTGGTGCATGCCTGCAATCCCGGCTACTCTGGAGGCTGACAGGGGAAGATGACAAGTTTGTGGTCAGCCTCAGCAACTTAGCTATTCCTCCAGCAATTTACGTAGATTCTCAGAATTAGAAGAGCTAGGGATGTGGCTTCAGTGGTAAAGTGCCTCTGAGTTCAATACTTGTGGGGGTAAAAATCAACTCTCTTTGTTTTTGACTATGTCCCTCTTCTTTCCATGAACAACAACAACAACAACAACAACAACAACAAAAAACAAATAAAAAATAATTAAAAATCTGTTATGCTCATCAGGTCATCATGTTATCTGGCTCAGATCCTTCAGTGGCTACTCTTTTGCTCCTAGTGAAGACTGTGTCTGTAACATGAACTGTTATGCTGGAGGAACTTCTTCCAGTGCAGCTTGGTTTCTCTGTCTTCAGTTCCAGCAGCAGTCAGACTTGCACACTATACTGCTATTACCTTAGGATCTCCAAACCCATGCAGCACACCACTGCCTTAGAGCTTTCTCACCTCTCTGCCTTGAATATTTTGACATTTCCACCAGATATTCACATAGCTATCTCTTTTTTCTCTAGTCCTCATTTCAAATGTTACCTTCAAAATACTAATGTGATTCTTCATAGAAGTAAAGAAATAACAGCTGTAAAGTTCATTTGGAAGAATAAAAGACTCAGACTAGACAAAGCAATTATGAGCAAAAAGAGTGATGTTGGAGGCTTCACAATACTAAATCTCAAATTATACCTCAGAGTTATAGTAACCAAAACAGCATGGTAATGGCATCGAATTAGACATGAAGACCAATGAAATAGAAGACACAGAGACCAACCCATGCAAATACAGTCATCTGATGTTTGACAAAAGTTCCAAAAATGTAAATTGGAGAAAAAACAACCTTTTAACAAATGGTGCTGGGAAAATGGCATATCCATATGCAGAAAAATGAAAATAGATTCCGGCATAAAAGTAAATTCAGAGTATATCAAAGACCCGGGAATAAGACCAGAAACTGCAACTGCTTGAAGAATACAGACTCAACACCAACATATTGGCGCAGGCACTGACTTCCTTAACATGACACCTAAAGTACAAAGAATAAAAAGAAAAATCAATAACTGGAACAGCATCAAATTCAAAAGTTTCTGTACAGCATAGGAAACAATTAAGGCTATTAAGAGAGAACTCACATGATGTGAGGTGATCTTTGCCAGCTCTACTCTCACAGGGGTTAATATTCAGAATATATAAAGAACTCAAAAAGTTCACACCAAAAAAGGAAAAGGCAATTATTTTTTAAACATCTTTTTTTTTAGGTGTAGATGGACACAATATCTTTATTTTATTTATTTAATTTTATGTGGTGCTGAGGATCGAACCCAGTGCCTCACGCATGCAAGGCAAATACTCTATCACTGAGATACAGCCCCAGCCCCGAAAAAGACAATTATTAAACGTGCAAAAGAACTAAACAAATGCTTCTCAAATGAAGATATACAAATGACAACATTTGTATGAAAAATGTTCAAGATTCCTAGATCAGGGAAATGCAAATGAAGACTACCTTAATATTCCATCACACTACAGTTAGAATGGCAATCATGGAAAATACAAATAATAAATATTGGCTGGTAAGGATCTGGAGAAAAAGGTGCACTCATACATTTTGATGGGATGCAAAATAGTACAACCACTCTGAAAAGTAGTATAGAAATTCCTCCGAAAACTAGGAATGGAAACACCACATTACCCAGCTATGCCACTCCATGGTATTTATACAAGAGAATTAAAATCGTAACATTAGAATGATAAGGCATGTCAGCACTTATAGAAGTGCCATTCACAATAGCCAAGTTATGAAACCAGCCCAGATGCCCATCAAAAAATAAATGGGATAAAGAATATGTAATATATACACAATGAAGTTTTACTCAGCCATAAATAAATGGGATAAAGAATATGTAATATATACACAATGAAGCTTTATTCAGCCATAAAGAAGAATGAAATCATGGCATTTACTGAGTAAATAAGTGAGACTCAGAAAGTCAAGCATCAAATGTTTCCTCTTACACGTGGAAGGTAGAGCAAATAAGGGAAATAAATGCATGTGGAGATCAGTGGAGTAGAGTCAGTGGATAGAATGGGAGAGAAGAGAATTGGGAAATGAGAGGAATGGTGGAATGAAATTATGCAAATTATGCTATGTAAATATATGAATATCCCACAGTGAATTTTACCTTTACATACATCTATAAAACACTAAATAAACAGAAGGATGACCAATAGAGTAGAGGAAGAGGAACAAGGGGAGGAATGAGGGGTGGGAAAGAGGGACTAAAGTGGAGCAAATTATATTCCAGGCCTGTATGATTATGTCAAATGGACCCCAACATTATGTATAATTACCATGCACTAATAAAAACCTACCAAAAAGTTGCCTTCTCAATGAAAAATTTTGGATGGCTTTGTAAAAATTTGTACTCCATTTACACCCATTCTGTGTAATAAACATTTAGCAGGTAATATTATCTAATACACTAATGATTTTATTTATTGCAGTGGACAATACTATTGTTTCTTAAATATTTGCTTCTCACCTGAGGAAAGATTATACTTTCCAATTCTGTTAACATTCGTTTTAGACACATGAATTGTTCAGAGTAGCACAAAATAATCAGAATTAACATTTCAATCTAGACAGAAGCTTTAAGAATCAGTGTATGTTTTTCTTTTTTAACTCTGAGCAATAATGTTCAGATGGAGTGACTATTTGTTCCTGAGGTTTCTTTTAGAGCACTATGAAGCAGTACTCCAGCTGACCCTGCCCCCCCACACGTAAGGAGCAGGAGGGGGAAATAAACATTTGTTATTTTAAGCCACTGAGAGTCTAAGAGAACACCAACAGGATCTCGTCACAGATGATCTATACAGGGAAATGTCAATGTTAAGAATGATTTAAAGGAATTGGAGTAATGGCAAATAGTTCTGGAGAGTTTAAAATAATTCTAAAAATAATTTTTCATAATAAACCACATTGTCAGTATTCTTATAAAAATAAATATCACATTTGTATCTCAAACGTGTAACATGTGATGGTACATGTAATAACTACAATTTTTTTTTAATTTTTTTTTTAGTTATAGATTGACACAATGTCTTTATTTTATTGCTTTGTATGTGGTGTGGAGGATCGAACCCAGGCCTCATGCTTGCGAAGCAAGCGCTCTACCACTGAGCTACAACCCCAGCCCCAATAACTACAATTTTTGAGATGATTTTTAAAAAATCTAATTTTTTCATATTAATTTAATGGTGGTGACAAAAAGAAAAGACAGATACTTCTAATGATGCAGGATTGTTATCTCATCATAGAACCAATAGGTAAGAATTTCCCCCTTCACACTATTCATTTATCTGATTTCAATAAGACAAAAAAAAAAAGGATAAAGCTTTTGTTATCACTAAGTCAAATTACGGGATATTTGAACTTGTAATTTCATAATTATCTCATAAATAGTTTACTTTGTGACTAACAGGCAAGAGTGACATATGTATAAATGAAACATATTGGTGATATCGACATGTTATTTTGAATACAGAATGTAAGAAAATAGAGAACTTGTTTATTAGGTTCCTTGGTATCTCCAAATCCTTTCCCTATGTACTCTTAAAACTTTTGTGCCTAAATAAGGGAATCAATCTGGATTTAACAAGTAACTCTTTAGGAATAACACACCATGATTATGAAGAGTACAATGTATACCCTTTCCTTCTGTAGAAAATTATATATATGTGTGTGTGTGTGTGTGTGTGTGTGTGCGTGTGTGTGTATGTGTATATATATATATATATATATATATATATATATATATAGAGAGAGAGAGAGAGAGAGAGAGAGAGAGAGAGAATGAATGTGTTAGAAAAATTTACACAAATATAACAAAGCAGAAAAAAATTCTGATCTTGGAATTAACTAGTTGATATCTTTTCTAATCTTGGATCTAGTGTATGCTAGCTATGGGAATTTGGAACATGAAATAATTTCTATAAAATTTAATTTCTTCCTTATCAGATCTAGAATTACACCATGTTTTGTGAAATTTAATACGTATAAAAACAAAAGTGTAATATATTTGGTAACAGCTTTATAGATATTATGTACCACATAATTTACCCACTTAAAATGTGAATTTCATGTGGTTATAGTATATTCCCAGATATGTTCAAACATCCACCATTGGTCATGGTGTTCAATTATCTTTACATATTGTTGGATTGTGTCTGCTAGTATTTCATTGAGGTCTTTTGTTGCCATATATGAAAGACATTTTGGTCTTCAGTTTGTTTGATACAATGTATTTGTCTAGTTTGGTTATCAGTAATATTAGCCTCATAGAATGAATTGTGAAATCCCCTTCCTCTTTTAGGTTTGGATGAATTTATGAATATTTAGTTCTAATTCTTGAAAAATTTGATAAAATTCAGCACCGAAACCACTTGTTCCTGGGGATTTTGTTGTGAGTAGTTTTTAAATTAGTGAAGAAATCTCTTTACTTGCATACTACCTATTCAGGTGTTGTATTTTTCCTCGAGGCATGTTTGGCAAATGTGTTTTCCTATAAAAATTTCCATTACATCTGTTATCTAATTTATGGCACGTTAGTCATAGCATTTCTTTATACTTTGTTTTTGTTTGACCTTTGTAATGTCTGTAATAATGTCTCCTCTTTCATTTCTGATCTTAGTAATTTGAGTCTTCTCTATTTTTTCCTAGTTATATTATCTAAAAATTTGTAATTATTGATATTTTCAAAGTGATAACTTTTAGTTTTTTAATTTTCTTTTGATACTCTGTTGTATTCTCTAATTTCCACATGAACTTTAATATTTTCTTACTTATGTTTATTATTCTTAGTTTCATCTTTTTCCAGTTTCTAGATTATTAAAGCTATGTCTTTATTTTTTAGAAAAGAAAGGTATTTACAAGTAGAAGTTCTGTTCTCAACCTGGGTTAAACTGCATCCTATAAGTTAGATGCATTATGTCATCATTTTAAGTCATCTAAAATTATTTTCTAACTTACTTTTTTGATTTTTCTTTCACTTATCAGTTATTTAGGAATGTGTTTTTTAGCTTCTGGGTATTTTTAGTGTCCTAAATTTCTTTTATTTTAGATATCTTAACTGATTCTGTTGTGATCAGAGAAGATAACTATATTTTTCATTCTTTTAAATTTATTAAACTTTATTTTATGCACAGTATATGTTGTATACTGGAGAATGCTCAGAGTTGAGAAGAATGTATTATTTTGCTATATTTTGGAGGAATATTTTGTGTATGTCTGATAGGTTCTGTTTATATTGTTGTGCAATTTTTTACTTTCTTGATGGTATCTTCTGCTTAATAGTTATATTATTGAATATGGTAGTCTTGATATCTATAACTATTATTCTTGATTTGTCTGTTTTGCTCTTCATTTTCTTTTGCCTTTTGTATTTTGGTGCTCTGTTATTAGGTGCATACATGTTTCTAACCATTCTTTCTAATGGAATGACACTTTAGTTATTATAAAATGTTATTCTATCTTTAGTAACTTTTTATTGGTTTATTTTGTTTAACTCTAGTAACATTTTTATTGTTTATTTAGTATGACTACTTTAGCTTTCTTATAGTTGCTATTTGTAATGTGATTATGTCTACATATATTTTCCATTCTTATATATTTAATCACTTTTAATCTATGTATCTGTAAATACAAAATGTGTCTCCTGTAGACAGGTATAATTTGTTCTTGTTTTTCATGCAGTCCATCAATATCTGATTTTTTATTGTACACATTTTCTGTGTTTTTTCTCTTCATTTTGTTTTTTATTTTTGACATCACATGTATTTTTTCAGTTCTAGAAGTTAGATGTCCAAAATGTTGGGTACGAAGGCTATGATTCCTCAGACTCCTCTAGAGGAGAATCCTTTCTTTCCTCTTCTAGCCTCAGGTAATTGCTGGAAATGCTTGGATCCTTGAGTTGTGGATACCTCTTATCCCATCTGTGCCTCCATCTTCCTATCCCCTTGCTGTGCCTATCTCTATGACTGTGTATGTATCAATAACATATACAATAATTAGTTATATAGTTAGAGATGAAAGTCTTCCATTTTAGTTTTGTTTTCACTGTATATCTTTCCTGCTATCTTTTTATGAAGTGAATATTTTCTAACATGCCATTTTATTTACTTAATAATTTTCTCACTATACTTTTGAGATATTTCATTAGCAGTTGCTATGGGTTTACAAAATAATTGTTTGGTAAATAAATGTATCAGCATCAGCTTCATCAGCTTAAATACTTTAGTTCTAATGAGAAACAGAAATGCAATTTCTATGTACTTTTATTCTTTTTCCTTCATTTTTGTTGCATTATTATTATACAGATTACCTCCATATTTGCTATATTAATCTTCCTTTTTATTTTACTGGTGTTCTTCATTTGTTTATTTAAATTCAAGTTAACAACTCAAATCATTTCTTAACCAATACAGTTTTCTCCCATCCACTTCTTTTGTGCTGTAACTGACAAATAATTATGCACTGATTTTATAGGCCCAACTATATATTTTGCCCTATAATGTGATTGCTATTGAAGTCAGTTTAAAGAAAAAAATGAAGAAGTATATGCAATTACATGACTTCCTTCACCAATGCTCTTATTTTCTGCATATAGATTTAAATTATTGCCTGGAATTACTCGCTAACAGCCTGAAGAAATTCCTTTAGTGTTTCTTAAGGTTGAGTTCACTGATTATGAATTTTCTGTCTCTATTTATCTGAAACTATTTTCACATAAGCTTAATTTTCAAAAGATAGTTATGTTTGACTTGTATTCCTGCTTATCATTTTTTTCTTTTATACTTTAAATATGTTTTTCTTTTATTGTTTTTGCTCAAAACTCAGCAGTTGATATTATTGGGAGACTTTATGATGAGAATTTGTTTCTCTTTATTGATGAAATGATTTCTCCTTTTCTTTGGCTTCCAGCAGTTTTATGGTAATGTATCTATGAATATCTCTGTATTTAATATATTTAGAACTCACTGAAATATCTGTATTTATAGATTATTATTTTTCAAAAAAGTTAGAAAAATTTATGCCATTATTTCTTTGATTGGATTTTCTTTGATTTTCTCTTTTCCTTGTGGTATTCCATCATGTATGTGTTGATATCCTAAATGTTACTTTGTATTTCTCTGAGATTCTGTTCATTATTTTTTGGCATTCTTTTCTTTTTCTTATTGCTGTACAAATTAATAATCTTTAGCAATGTATCCTACAATTCACTACTTCCATCAGCCAGTTCATATCTACTATAGAATACCTTTAGCAAATTTTTTGTTATTTTTAACTTGACAATTCCAATTTGTTTCAAATTCCTTAGCTTATATCTTTATTGATTCGTTTTCACATGGCATTGTGCCATATTTTCTTTCTCTTCTTCTTTCACCATTTCTTTTAACTATCTGAATACATTTATAGTGGCTACTTTGATATCTTTTTGTTTTAACTCTGATAGTTGGCTACTGTTGTAAATAGGTCTCTTTTGTACATTTTTTTCTGGTGTATGAATACTTTTCTGATCTTTTTCATATCTCAAAGTTTTTGAAGGATATTTTAGATAATCTATCATTGAAATTCTGGGCACTATGCCTTTTGGGACTTATTATTGTTATTTACTACATATAAGTCAGTGACTGGTTAAATTATTTTGTGAGTGTTTTAGTCAACTTTTTCTCAACTCTTACTGAAAGATTCAACCAGCACAATTGTAGAGGGGGAATAGCTTCTGTTTGGGGGATCACAGTTTCAGAGGTCTCAGTCCATAGACAGCTGGCTCCATTTCTCCCAGCTCAAGGTAAGGCAGAACATTATGGCAGAAGAGAATGGTGGAGGAAAGCAGCTCACATGATGATCAGCAGGCAGAGAGTTCTCTACTTGGTAGATACAAATATATACCCCAATGCCATACCCCAATGTCCCACCTCCTCCAATCACACCCTACCTGCCTTCACTACCAATTAATCTCTTTCAAGTGATTAATTCACTAAATGGGTTACGGCTCTCATAATTCAATCATGCCCCCTCTAAACCTTCTTGCACTGTCTCATACATGAACTTTTCGGGACACCTCACACCCAAACCATAACAGTGAGGTCTATCTACATGCACATCGTCCTGTAGTGTTAAGCCTCCAATGTTGTTTCTGAGGGAAAGAAGCCTTTGATATGCTCACAGTCACGCTGAGTGATAGTGTTTTTGGCAGGGCATACTTTGTTCCTATTTTTCACCACAACGAATTGTTCAACTCCACAAATGGCTGGCTAATTTCTCTAGTGCCCTCAACAATATTGTGTGACATAAGTTTCTCTGCAAACAAATCAAAAATTAAATTTAGACTCCTTTGAAAGAATAGTTTTTTTAAATAACTTGGTTTTCTATATTTTTTAATTTGTTCTTTTTAGCTATAGATGACAGTAGAGTATATTTTGACATATTCATAGAAGCATGGAGAATATCTTATTCTAACTAGGATCCCAGTCTTGTGGTTGTCCCTCACATTGAGATTCACTGTGGTGTCTTCATGTATGTACGTGGGAAAGTCATTTCAGATTCTTTCCACTGTCTTTCCTATTCCTATCCGTCTCTCTTCATTTCATTCCCCTTTGTCTAATTCACTGAACTACTATTCTTCTCACCCCCCTGCCTTGTTGTTTATGAGCACCCATATATCAGAGAGAACATTCAACTTTTTTTTTTTTTTGGATTGGCTTATTTCACTTAGCATGTTCTAAATGGAGGAAAAATGGAATGAATAACTTCTAAAAACTGGGACAAGACAGGGATGCTCTCTTTCACCACTTCTTTTCAACATAGAACTTGAAGGAGTAGTTTTGGGGGTCAGTGTTTGAAATTTGTTCTCAACCTCAATCAGGCTACATCTACCTATTTCTTTCCCCATCTAATCTCATACAAAGTAACCAACGTATATCTTAGCCTCTATCATCAATGAATCTACTAGTCAATTTCCCTGTCTTTGACCAGAAACTCACTATTTTTGAGCAAAGTCTAGGGTTTTATGTTCTATATAATTGATTGTAAATAAAGTAACTACATTTGGAAAAAGATTGGAATACTTTCTATTTTATGACCTTATTCTTTTCTTGGCAAAACTCTCTGAACCATGTCTCAGGAACCAGGGGCAGTGTGTTATGATATGCCTCCTGTGAGTGATAGCTCCCCTTTAAGAGCTGAGTGTTAGCTGGGCAGAGGGAACCAGTAAACTTATATCTTCCCATCTTGCTAGTAATACCATGAAAACACTGCCTTACAAGCCAAGTGAAGGACACACCGTCTCACTTGTAACATACCCAATAGAGAAGTACCATGCTTCCATTGGGGATTGCAAAATGGAGACCCCACTTCTTGATTATATTAGCTCATAGCTTTAACTCAGCAATAGGTGGTTGGGGAGAGAATGATAAATGCTAATGTCCTTCCCATGTCTGGAAGGTATCAGTAGAATAGGAGCCACAAGAACTGGGAGCCATGTGTTCCTGTTTCAGTGTGAAGTTTCCTTCACATTGAGCAGAGATAATGGGATGAATACACTCTTTGTTTCAAAACCATACACTCTGATGCTCATAATGAATTTTCTTAAATATGTGTTTCTTAATTTGATCCCTGAAATATTTCCAGATACTTGAAGTGATTTCTTTTTTAAAATTTTTTCTTGTTTCTCTATGTAGCATATCCATGGAGTTACTTAATGTCATGGCAGAATTCCTAGTAACTTATCTTTAAATTAGAAATATGTGAAGAAAAAGTTATTTACAAATATATTTAGTCAAAAAACTACATTTTTATCATTTCCCATATCTACAGTAATGATGTGGATTGTAAACAATCATTGTTTCAAGTATGCCATAGCATTTTAAAAGAGTATCATTATTAGAGTTTTTTCCAAATAAGAAGTAGAAAGGAAGCTCTGTATTTTAATTTGCATAATATGAATGGTATTACACCAGCAAATATTTTCACCTTCTTGTAAAAGTAAAAAAATTAACATTGAGAACATTTATATTAAAGAGTAAAATAATTGGTCTGGATATGTGAAGTCTAAGGTTAAAACAAGTAAACATGTATTCTTCAATTGTGCTTAGGATTGTAATGTCTATATATAGTCATGGACATATATGCAATGTTTTATTACTTTAAAAAGGCTAGTGTGAATTTTTTTGTCTTCTTTGAATTCTATAAAGATGCATGATTTTCATATCATTATACAGATTGGGACACTGAGACTGAAGTTGTTTGACTTATTTCCTGTAATCAGTAAATGACAGAGCCAGAATTCAAACCAAAACCATCTATTTTCTAACCATTTATGCTTTTAAATAAAATGTGTTGCTTTTAGACAGTTCTTAAATGACTTCAACCAATTTTCACAACTAATAGCATTATCAATTTTATGTAAAGCTTTAAAAGATAAAAATCTTTGCCTGTAAATAAAAAGCTGGACAATACCACACTGTTTAAAGAGATGAAGGCACAGAACAAATGACCTCTAAATCTCTACTAGTTCTAACATTCTAAAATCAGTTTAAATGCCAAACTCTAGAATTTACCACACTTGTCCATTTTGAAGAATTCATGAATATTTGACAATGAAAATATGCAAATAATACCTTTATCCCTTTGGGGACTTAAGCCAATTCTCCTGTATTTATTCTCCATCTAGAAAGTTTCACACTACAGATTTCTGAACAGAAAATAGCTCAAGCCACTATAATTATGTATCCTTTGTGCATTTGCAAATTGTATGAAGCTTTGCACAAGATAAAATTTATTAACAAAATGAATAGCAATACAATGATCTTTGGTGTGCATGAGGCATTAAGATATAGATGCACAAAACAATGCTGGAAGTCATCTGACTTACCAAAAATTGAAGTTCTGTATATTACCTTAGGAAAAATAACATTTGGAATAAGTTTATAGAAATTAATCTCAAATGCTCATCTCACACCTTACCATCTAAATTCACATGCATACATTTTGACAACCAATGGAATATAGAGACAAGAACTAAAAGTAATCTTAATTCTCAGGTCTGCACTAAAAGTAGTTTGTTAACCTCATCTTCAGCATCAATACATACAGACAAGTTGACAAAGTACCAAATCATTTTATGAATTTCAAGTTTGGAAAAAAATGCATCTTTGTTATTTATATATACTCTAAGAATTTGCAAGAGCCTGTGTGGTATACTAATGAACCAATTCATGATATCCACAAAGAATTTTATTTCCAATTAGTCAATAAAAGAATACTGAAATGGTGAATTTGAGAATGGTAGCAATTTAAATATTGGCTAAATATAAGTTAAAATCACTGTTTAGATACATATAAGGAGAGAAAAATTGTTTTTTGCTTTATGAATGAATATTTGTTGGATATTTGGTGGTGAGTTATTTGCTGATTTCCTAATGGAAGTCATGTTTCTAAAAAGCATTTTTATGAGATACCAAAAATAAGAAAATACGGAAACCACGGGAAAAATCTTCAAAATAGAATATAATCAATCATGGTGTAAGCAACAGATATGTGTGCATCTCTGGAAATGGGACACAAACTAATCAATAATTTATGGCCAAAACTTTTACATAGTGCCGATTTGTTTGCATGCTAGAATTCATCATTTGATTGTAGTGCTCTGTTCATTTTTCTTTAGGAATGAATTTGGAACCTACTGATGGGGGGGAAAGAGTTCCTGGGAGAGGTGATCTTTCCCCTTCTCCTTTTTTTCTTCCTCTCCTCTTCCTCTTTCCCAGAGAATAATATAGGCATAGAACCAAATCCCATAGAATAATTGGATGAAGTCTAAAGAATGTTTTTTGGGGATAGTAATGATTTAAATATAATACAATAAATGTTTTTTTATATTTTTATTTTACTTTTTAATAATTTTATTAGTACATTAGAATTACACATATTCGTGCATGGTTCATTTGACATAATCATGCACAGAATAGAGTTTGCTCCTTTCAGTACCAAGTACTTCCTCTTTACTTTTCCTCCTCCTGCCCTTTGTTTCCCTCACACTATTCTACTGTTCTTCCTTCTATTTACTTATGGTTTTTTAATTGGTGCTTTATAGGTATAAATAAAATTGAAATTCTCTTTGGTATATTTATATATGTTTATAGCATAATTTGGTTAGTTTTATTCACCAGTTCTTTCCTTTTCTGATTCTTCCCACTATTTCTTTACTCTATTTCATTTACTTTATCAAACTCCCTTTTATTTTCATGAGATTCTCCTACCTCTTCTCTTTTTTTCTTATTTTGCTCTAACTTCTTCAAATGAGAGAAAGCATTCAAACTTTTACTTCCTGAATCTGTCTTATTTCAGTTAGCATCATGTTCTCCAGATTTATGATAAAATGCCATGATTTTCTTCATTTTAACTGAGTAAAACTCCATTGTGTGTTTGTGTAGAACACACAAACATGTGTGTGTATAAATATATATAATCATTATGTCATTATATATCATTATATTATATAAATACATCACATTTTTGGTAGTATAGCCATGTTGAAAGTATTAATTCTGCTTATCCAAGAATTTGGGAGATCGTTTCATCTTACAAAGTTCTTTAATGTTTTATATTAATTATAGTTGTCTTTCACCATCACCAATAATAATAATTTTAAAATATTATCATTATGCTTATTATTATTCCTTATTGGCATATAGGAAAGCAATTTATTTTGGTATATTGGTTTTATATCATGCTACATGGCTGAATTTATCTGCTTTAGAAGTCCTCTGGTAGAGTTTTTGTGCCTTCTTGATATAGGATCAGGTTATCAGCAAACAGAGAAAATGGTACTTCTTTTCCTCCTTGTTACTCTTTAAATTTGTTGTCTTGCCTATTTGCTCTGGCTAGAGTTACAAGAAGCATATGAGAGTAGACATTCTTGTCTTATTTCTGATTTTTGTGGAAATTTTTTAGTTTTTCTCCAAAAAGTATAGTATTGGCCTTCTGTTTTTTTATATATAGCATTTAGAACGTTGAGTAAGTCCCTTCTGTTACTCATTGTGAGCATTTATAACATGCATAGATGCTGTATTTTGACAAAGGCTTTTTCTGCACCCATTGAGATGATAGGTGATTCTAGTCCTTAATTCTATTTACATAGTGAATTATAATTATTGAATTGTGTATGTTGAAATAATATTGCATTACAGGGGTATAACCCACTTCATCTAGGTGTATTATATTTCTAATGTGTTTTTAATATTGTTTGTTAACATTTTATTAAGTTTTTTTGGATCTATGTTCATCAGGGATATCAGTCTATAGGTGTTTGTTTGTTTGTTTTGTTTTCCTCCATGTGTCTTTATCTAGTTGTGGTATCAAGGTGACACTGTCTTCAAAGAATTATTTGGGAAGTGTTCCCTCCCTTTCTATTTCATTGAATAATTTGAGGAAGATTGAAATTATGTCTACTTTAAAAGTCTGGTGGGATTCAACTGAAAATCCCTCTGGTTCTGGGTTTTGCTTTGTTGGAAGACCTTTAATTGCTTCCTCAATCTCATTGCTTTGGACTATTTAAGCTTTCTACATCCTCATGATTCTATTTGGCTAGGGCCATATATATCGAAAAATTTGCCAATATCTTTTATCTTTTCTAGTTTATTGAAATAATGATTTTTCAAAATAGTTACTAATGATCCTCTGGATTTTTGAAGTGTTTGAGTTGATATGACTGTTTTCTCTAATTTTGTATATTTAGGTCTTTTCTTGTTCTTTTGGTAAGTTTGGTTAAGGGTTTGTCCTTCTTGTTTATCTTTTTGGAGAACTATCATTTTGTTGTCTTGATCCTTTGTATTTTTTATTCTCATTTTCATTATTTTCTGCCTCTAATCTTAACTATTTCCTCTCTGCTAATGATTATGGAATTTGTTCTTCCTTTTCTGGGGACTTAAGGTGTAACACTAGACTATTTGGGAGTTTTCTGCAATTTTTTTATGTAAACACTCAATTCTATAATCTTTCTTCTTAGAACTGCCTTCAAACTGTCTCAGAGATTGTGGTGTGTTGTCTCTTTGTTTTCATTTTTGTGTAACATCATTTTTTCTCCCTTAATTTTCCCTCTTACTCATTCTTCATTCAAATGTGTATTATTTAGTCTCCAGGTATTAAATTGTTTTCTTTTGTTCAATCTTGTTGTTGATTTCTAATTTTATTCCATTATAATAGAACAATAAGCAAGGAATTATTCTGTTTTTTATTTTTATTTTTTGTATTTGCTAAAACTTGCTTTGTGTCCTAAAATACGTTGGTTTATTTTAGAGAAATTTCCATATGTATCTGAGAAGAAAGTGAATTTGGTTGTTGATGGATTATAGACATCTATACATGTCTGTTAGTTCCAATTGAATAGTATTTATTTAGTTCTGGAGAGTATTTAATTAGTTTATGTCTGGATGACCCATCTATTGGTGAGAAAAATGTTCTGAAATCATCCAGTATTCTTGTATTGGAGACTATGTGGTTCTTCATATTTTGTATGACTTGCTTTATGTATATAGGTGTACTGATATTTAAGGCATAAATATTTACAATGATTATATTTAATTGTTGAATTATTTCCTTCACCAGTATAAAGTGATTTTGTCTCTTCTGATTAAAATTGACTTAAAGTCTACTTTGTCAGATGTGAAGGTAGCTATTTCTGATTCCTTTTGTTCTCCACTTGCATGCTATATTTTGCCTGTAAAGCAAGTATCTTGTAAAAAGCATATGGGTGAGTCTTGGTTTTAATCCATTCTGCCAATGTATGTCTGTTGATAGGAGAGTTTAGAGATGATTTTTATTTACTGCCATTTTGGTTTATTTCTAATGCTTCATTCAGCTCTAAATTCTTAAAAGAATTAACTGACTATTCATCTAGTGAGAATAATCCATACACTGACTCTGATTTTTTAAATTTATCCTGTGTAAAATATTTCATTGTGTATGTTTTGTGGTGCTGGCTTTATGGTTATAAATTCTAGTATCTGCCTACTGCAGAAGTTTTTCTTTCATCTTCAATTCCAAAGAAGGGTTCTTCTAGATATTACAATGTTGGTTAATACCTGTTATTTTTCAGGGTTTTGTACATATCCTTCCAAGCCCTCCTGTCTGTGAGGGCCTAGGCTGAGAAATAAGTAGAATCTCAGTGGCTTACCTCTAAATATAAACTACCATTTTTCTCTTGCAGATTTTAAAATTCTATCCTTATTTTTTATATTAGTCATTTTAATTGTAACATGACTTGGAAAGCATCTTTTTTGATCTTGTCTATTTGGGTTTCTGAATGCCTCGTGTATTTGGATTTTAATATAATTTATAAGGTTTGGAGATATTTCTGATATTATTTCATTGAAAAGTTTGAGCATTCATTTCATTTTTATTTCAGTACCTTCTTCTATACCAATTACTCTTTGATTTGGTCTCTTCATGTTATCCCAGATTTCTGGTCATGATCTCTTAACATCTTTTCTTTATTCTCAACATTATTTTCAAGATTATACACTTTGTTTCTGAGAATGTGTCTTCTTTATTGGGACTATCGGTGATTGAACTAAGGGGCACGTAACCACTGAGTCACATCCCTATCCATATTTGGTATTTTATTTAGAGACATCATCTCACTGAGTTGTTTAGTGCCTTGTCGTTTCTGAGGCTGGCTTTGAACTGGAGATCCTCCTGCCTCAGCCTCCCAAGCCATTGGGATTAGTGGTGTGCTACCATGCCCAGCTGAGAATGTGTCTCCTATGTGGTGAATCTATTGGTGATGATTATCATTAAATTTTTAATTCAATTTATTGAGCTCTGTCATTTATAAAATTTCTATTTGGTTCTTTTTCAGAACCTCTATCTCTTTACTAAAATAATCTTTCAATTCCTATATTTTACCTTAGTTCACTGCTATCCATTCTTCTTTTTATCATCTAGTATTTTAACTATGAATTTTCTTAATTCTTTATCCAACATTTCCTCCACTGTGGTTCCAATGGGATCAATTTCTTAAGTGTTCTGAGCTATTTGGAATAATATTTGTTCTGAGCTATTTGGAAACTTGTTTCCTTGCTTTTATATGTTGTTTTATGTCTACTCACCTGATGGACTGATTGTTTCTTCTACTTTTATGCAAGGTACTATTTTTTAACATCTTTCTCTTAATTTCTCCAGGATGGCTGAATATCCAAGTATTGATCCTCCCACTTAATGTGTGTCTTCTGCTATGTTCAATGTTAGAACCACCTTGAGAGAAGATGCTAAATCCGATTAACTACAATCACTCCAAAGCAAAGCCAAATACTAATAAACTTTCAGAGAAGTTGTTGAAAATATTTTTTCACATTTCTTATAATCAGAATACAAAATTGTAGAAATATTCTTGAATAGATTGAAAAATTGATTATGAAAGATAGTAAAATTACTTTTACGTAATATAGAGGTTGAAAAAGGAAGAAGAGAAAAATGGGCAAAGGAAAAATAAGACAAAATAATACATACTAAAATAACAAGAAAAAAAAAGGCAGGATTTGGTATTTGAAACAGGAGCAAGTGACACAAGAAGGAAAAGAGAATAAGAAAGCAACTCTAAACCTGCACTATGGAACCAAAGAATGAAAGAATGATCCTATTTAATGCTTTAAAGCATTAGAATAAATACAATCAGTTAGGTTGAGGGCTGCCGTATCTAATAATAAGGGATTATCTATTGATTCAATACAAAAAGTAATTTGCTGAAGATCAAAATTGACATTTGAGCTATTTATAAGATTCCATGCTGAAGTGGGAAGATTGAGTCTTCCTGATTTGTATTTTGTCAGTATTTGGGACCTTTAGAAGATGCCCACCCCTTCTCAGCTTTACCTCCAAGTTACCTGTATACCTAGGTATAGAGAATGTGATCACAGCAATTCATTCTGAAGGAGCCCCCTTCTCTTTGGTGGGTCTTGATCTTTCTGTTGGGTCAGAGGAGATGGTTCCTAATCATACATGACTTACCAGCCAGGTTACTCCCTGTTTTTTTGTGTCCTCCTGAAGAAAAGCTTTTTGCATCCAGCAGTGTCAAATCCACTGTGGATTCTCCCCTGTATATTTCAGAGTGTGCAGGGTGTGACAGTCTAAGTTAGAGGTGTTATAGTCTGGTTTATGTAGTGCTGGGTGGACTATGGAGGAGTATGGGACAAGTACCCACACTATTTCTGGCTTCCTCTATTCTGTATGATGCTGGCTTTTGGATTGTTGTGTATATATAGCCTTTCTGTACCCTGGTTTTGCCTGTAACAGTGACAGTTGTAGGGTGTCTGTTGACCTATCTTGACCCAAGCTCCTGCAGAAGCTGTAGGGTTGAAGTTAGCACTCCCTGGGAGTGATTAGCTATGCAATAAGATCCACCCGATCCCTTGTCTTTGGTGAGAAGGAGAAGTGATCCTTCTATAATTTGTGTTAATGAGACAATGAGGGAGATTTAGAAGGACTTAGACAGCCAGGACAAGATGTTGAATAAGGAGGCTGGGGAGATGGCCAGAACAAAGGCTCATGGAGAGGGTTTTCTGATGAGGTCATCTTCCTGCATGACAAAAGTGCTTGTGGACACAAGGGGAGGATCTCCTCTGACAGACACTTCCATATTCAAGCTCCAAAACAGGGGATAGAAACAGTAAAACAGACACTTGGACAGAGTGGGCACCAGTCAGTATTAGTGAGGAACATATGGACCGGTGAAGAGATAAGGAAAGGAGGAAATTCCAGAGATGATAAAAAGGACAGTCCAAAACTTCCCCACCAGATTTCCAGCTCTGGGCCCTCTTCTCTTTATAGAATTCTACCTCTGTTGCTTTTACAATAAACCTGCTGCTTGCCTGCTATCTCTGTGTCTGTCCTTCAATTCTTTGGTGAATGGAGACAATGACACCCACACCCCTGGATGGTAACAAGGATCCATTTCATGGACATTCCTTCTGGTTTTGTTTGTTATAATCTGAAGGTAGGGAGATGCTTTCTTGGTTTCATTTCTTCATGAAAGGCCGGCCAGCTGTGGACTCTACAAAATGGCTGCCCTGCCTGGCACAGCTGTCAGCCCACAATTTGGGCTAGACTGTGTGATCTCCTTTGCTGTCTTTTCTGCTCCTGTCCTGTTTTACCTTGGTCTGCTTTTCTGTCCCACTATTGTTAAGGGAATAAATTTGTAGGCTTTCCCTGTCCCTATTTCTCCTTTGTTACCCCTCCTCTTCATTCCACCCTGATCAGGATTCACAGTCAAGTAATTCTAGCCTTATTTTCTGTGCCAGCAACCAAATTCCAAGTCCCTCAAACTCTCAAGCTGTCCAGTATTGATTTTTAGAGTCTTTACTGTCTCACACCTCTCTGGTCAGGTTTTTTTTTCCCCCCCATTGTTCCATTTTTGTGTTGTGGAGAAGGTAAGGGTTGCTGCCTAGATCTGCTCTGCCGTCTTCTGAGTGTGAATAAATGTTTTTACAAAATACAAGGACTGTAATTAACTCTTCCTCAAGAAGTCAGAAAATGCTTCATTAAAGAGGTTAAATCAATAGCAGTCATAATACATTACATGCATGCTCCATCGTGGTTTTCTAACTTCTATTTACATATTGTATTAATGAGATCATCCCAAGAGCAAATAAGGAAGTTAAGGTAAAAAAGAAAGTTTAATATCTTGTTGAAGATCACATGCACAATTTATAATGGGGCCAGAGCGCCTCACCAAGTTTCCCTACTGCTAGTTCACCAACTAAATATCACAGTGCTGATGATGGCTTATCACAAGGACAGAGATTTATTATCTACACTATTCAACTTCATGTAGAAGTTTTCAATAGGAACAATCAGGAGTATTTAGGTAATATAAATTTTTAAACACAATGAAAATATGTGAATAGAACTGATGTGAATCCGAGCTTATTGTATTTTCCATTTCACAGGGTGCTTTTCTTATATGTAGGTGATATTTGTTTATTAGTAGAAGCTGCACTCCTAGTGAGCAAGATGTCAGAAAATCATTATTCTAGCAGTTGGAAATTCACTTGAATTGGAGTTTGTCCAGAGAAATTGTGTTTTCCACACAAATGCAGGCATTTCCACAAAAGCATGATATAATTGCAATGAAAAATGATTAGTTCTTATATTTTGATTAAGGGAAAAGATGAATTCTAAATCTGCAATGAATAATTTAATCTGTGTAGTGGTTTGATTTTTGTTTTAATTTTTAGAGCTAAAGAATGGTGATGTTTATTATTTGGTTTTTATTAGTCGTAAATGTGATTCCTAACTTAAAGTGAAAACTCCTTTATATTAAACTGAGACAAGTTTAAGAGAGTTCAGATGACATAGCACTTACTTTAGTAATACTGAGAACTGATCATGATCCCTAAAGACATTCCTGAATGCCATGATTCTGAATGTTGAATTTATAAAAGATCAGTCTCTAAAGTCAAAAATTCTAAAAATCACAATCCTAAATATTGAAACCCTACATGTGAAATCCTGAAAGTCAAAGTTCCGAGCACTGCAATTCCCACTAGAAGAAAAATATATAAGAGCAAAGCTATAGAAAGGTAGAAAGTCATACATGGGAGAGGGAATTAATGCCTTTTTGGTTGTCCCAGGATTAAAGCATTATACCAGATTAAAGAATACTCAGAAACCTGTTCAAACACTATTGTGGGTGTGTCTGTGATGTTTGTACAGTAGATTACTGTGTGAGTTTGAGTGGATTAGCTAGGGAAGATCTTCCAGGTGGAAAACAACTGAACCCATTCTTCCAGGAGAGCCAAGATCTAAAGGAGGAATTGCAGCTATTCTTCCTGATGCAAGATTCAAAATACAATTAACAATGGTGAATGTCAGCCAGTTCTTATGAAATACCTCTACACAAATCTTTCCCTGAAATACATTTTTCATATATCATATTTTCTTTATACCTATTTATTTACAGTTGTTATTTATTTTACCCATAATTACAACTTCCTAGCATTTTTTTCTAATTTGCTATACTAGGTTTCATGTTTCCATCATTTCCAATAATGGAGGTAGAAATTCTATAAAGACTTTTAGAGAGCTCTAATATGTTTTATTGCTTGCAAATTAGACCCCATAAAAGTGGATCATCACTATGTTGAATTTGTGTGTCAGCATTGTGCATGTGTATAAAAACATTGAAACTTCATCAGTAAATGAAGAGTTTTGTTTTGGTTCGGTTTTGTACACTTACATTTGTGAGAGGGAAAATTTCCCTCCAGATTTCAACATTTGGGATTATGACATTTGAAATTGTGTCTTTTAGGATTACAGTTCAAATTTCAGCTCTTTGTGTGACTACATACATGGTGGTAACTCATCTTAATTTTTAATGAATCTCATCAAAGTACTTAGGTTGTCCTTTGTAGTATTTCAGATGACCACAGATATAAAGCTGTGCACACGATTACCAACCATGGTGATATGCATTAATACCTTTTGCCATTGGACTTGTTTACGCATACAATTTGCTTCCTCATAATTGTTACACTTGTGCTACTATTGTTAGTGTATCAGAATATTTATGCTTTCAAAACTATGCATATTATTATTGCCTTTTTATTGCTTAAAGTGGTTTATGAACTTTCATGTTTTTACATTTCTCAAATAAATACCTCATTAAAATGTGAATAAATAAATGACTTTTAAATAATTTTTAATTTTTTTCCCAAGAATTAAACTCTTGTGATTCTGATCTTTAGGGACTGTAGAATGTAGGGATTTTGATCTTTCCAGATTTCAACATTTGAGATTGTGACATTTGAGACTATGTCTTTCGGGATTACAGTTCAAATTCCAGTAATATAAAATAAATTCAATAAGATTTATATAGGCTAATGGCAAGATCTGTTATATGCTTATTCACAATAACAAAATAGCATATTAGCAGTGATAACCTTCACTCTTACCAAAGCATCATCTAATAGCTTAAATTATTGCAAGTTTATAATTGCTTAACAAAAAATATTTCAATATGTTCATTATTATTAAACATTACATAAGAATATGTATCTAAAAATAAACAGATGGTAGTCTGTAGAATTTAGTATATATTGTGAAGTATTTCCTAAGAACAGTAAAAATTAAAGAAGTCAAACAATCTTAATTTTATTATTGTCTTACTGTATTTTTCAATAGATTCAATCTTGTCTGTATTTTATGGTACATAGTAGGATTTCAGTTCTGGAGGAAATATTTCCCAGGGCTATCAAAACCTAGTTCCTTTCAATTATTTTGCTCTGTTATTTTCTAATATCTTCATTTCTTGTATTCACTCCTTTTGTTTAAACTGGATATTTGGAGATGAACATTTATGTCCACTCTCCTCTTTCCTCTGTCTAGGCCCTAATGGTCTCAGTGAATCTCTGTTGACAGTTGCTCAAGGCCTTCAATCTCAGACTGACACCGGGACCTGAGTACTGCTTTGTAGTGTCTTCTGCAGTAATAGAGCTACAAAACACTCACCTAGGACTTGGAACTGGCTTTGGTAAACTGCAAACTGTGGATCCATTGCCATGGGCACTGCATGATAACTGTTGCAAGCAGCTCTTCGCTAGGTCTCCACAGAGCACCATATCCTTGGTCATAAGAAATTAAGAGGACTGGGTCTTGTGGATTTCATAATGTGTACCTCAGATTATTCTTTCTTCTGCATTTAGCATCTCTGGTAAAAGTCTGAAGGCAATACTTGCATGTTTTAGATCAATAGTGAAACAGATCAGCCATTCTCAGACAGGATCTCCTCCCAGTGAAGCAAACAAGAACTCTTCCTTTGTATTCTGTTCTTATCAAAGAGATCCAGATAATTGAATGTCTATCATAATGCACTGTGATTTTAAAAACAAAATAAAATATTTAAATTCATTGTGCACCCTGCTAGAAAAATACAAATCAAATATTTTCTCTCATTATATTTAAATATGTTTGAGCTTTTCATGTAGTTACTTAAGATTCTAGTAAGAAGTAATCGTAAAACAAGAAACAATTGAACAAAAACTAATTTTTTGTAACTCATAGTTCCACCACACTTTGCTGAAGAGGAAATTTGTCCTTGCCACTTAGAATGTTGAAAGCCAGGATTCCAAACTGCATAGTTTAACTCCAAAGCCTCCTCTGCCTATCCCAAGACACTGGTAATAAATAGTTACTGAGCGCTGAGCTTCAAGAGAAAAGGCACTTCATCCCAACGAAACATAGAAATGGTTGCCGGAATTGGGAAGTGCTAACTAAGCTGATATTCTGAAGTAAAGACATTAATTCGGTGACCCATAGGAAGTGTTGGTGATGATATATTTAACTGAGCCTTAAGAGGGTTTACTTTTCTGGGGACATAGGAGAGAGAAAAAATAATACATAGATGTCCTCTCTCT